>SEMN01000213.1:470000-851754 GCA_005408345.1 Macquaria australasica | reverse complement strand
TGGTATCATCTCTGACGTTGCCGTATTTGCCTTAAGCTCCCTTGGTCAACAAGAACCTAAACGGAAAGACAAAAGCATTATGGTATTTAGAGAAGATTCATTGTGTGTGTGTCTGTGTGTGTGTGTGTGTACCTTTTTAATCATCACTGTTCTCTTGTGGCTTCACTGGCAGTTTCTTCCAGGTCAGTTTTAAGTCTGTGAATCCCTTATTAGCAAATGCTGCACGTAACTAAAGAAGGAGAAAGATATTTTAAAAGTATTTAGTTTTATCCCTTGTCTTTCTCTTTCACTGTCTCTCTCTCACACACGCACACACACACACCAGTGGTGAACTGTCAGGGCCTTCTAAATCGAATTATAAAAACTATTCTAATTTTATATTTATTTATATTCTGAAAATCATTTACCATGAATTCTAAATGTTTCCAAGTCAACACCACCAGCACATTTTAAAGATTTAATTATATTTTTTTCTTTTAATAAGATATTTTATCATTAGAGGACTTTTTTATTGATGTAAATTTAATGATTTACATTATGGGGACTTGCGTTTGTCCCCAAAAGGAAGGCAAGTCCCCACAATGTGACTGTGCAAACACATTTACGTCCCCACAACATGGGTAATACATGTCCACACACACACTATACCTGCTCCTGCAAATTGGCGCTGTAGGCTGGATCTTCCATGTTTGCACTGGACTGGATCTTCATCTTAACCACTGTTGTCCTTGATTTGTAAACTGCACGAGGTCACAAAAAACAGAAAAATAATCGATAACTTCTTTCACTGAATCATTTAAGTAATTTTTAAATAAAAAATGCCAAACAGTTCCAGCTTGTTGTAACTAATTGCTGCTAGTCTTATGTGATAGTAGATTCAGTATCTTTGGAGTTTGGGCTGTTGGTTGAACAAGACAGGCAGTTTGATTAAATAATTAATTGAGAAAATAACCTGCAAATGAATCTAATGAAAATAATTGTTAGTAGCAGCCATAGTCTCGGCCAGCAGCAGTATGGCTTTGTTTCAGGACTTGGTAGTTAGCATGAGCCACCTTTGTTTAACATAAAAAGTAGAAAACACTACCTAAAGAGAAAATCCAAAATTAAAAATGTCACAGGACTGCCTGCACTGTTTGATTGACAGCTGCAAAAATATAACCAGAATAAAAAGCAAGAAGCATGTAATCTGCAAACTTACAACTTCAGTTTTTATCATACTGAGCCTAACTCAACATTCAATCGGATCAATACACCCTCCATGCTGTGTGTAATAAAGCTGTTCTGCATATGTCACTGCTGACATCTAACCCGAGCTTTAAGGGAAATGTTTGAGTGATTCATACTGTCATAGCAGAAGAAAGGGTATGCTGTGGTGCACTGCTCATCAGTCCAGGTTCCATCTTTCACCACTACGGTTGCACAACTTTCATTTCCATGCCGGTTGTCAGGTTGTCCAAGTTGCCAGTTTATGAATTTGTAGGTTTCTCTGGTGTCTGACCACATCCAGATTGTAGGTCTGCTGAGGCCAATCCACACTTCTGGAAGACTTGACAGGTAGCTCTGGATTATAACATTTGTAGTTTCTCCAAGGATATTGGCCAGAGATGAACCTATAATATTACCGTAAGTTTTGGCGTCTGTCCAAGTCATTCCTTTCTCAATAATGATTGGGAATATCCAACCATCTAAACAGAAGTGGAAGAAATAGGAAGAAACATAGGTTTTCAATGTACCATGAGCAAATGCATTTAGACCACAGGTGTAATAAGTATTAAGTAAGCAAAACTAAACAAGTATTAGCAGTACAATGTACATGAGCATCCAAAGAGAAGTCGGGTAAAAAAAAACTAACTGAGTGAAATGACCCAGAAGTATCTAAGCGGCAGCCTTGATAAGAGCTGGTTGAATTCTCTAAATGCTAGGGAAAGGTGCTTCAGTGCTTCCTTTCTTGTCTCCTTTAGCACAGGGTACACTGGACCATCCTTTATGAAAGAAAGGAGATAATGCCGTCCCGTACATTTAAAGCGACCACGGCAGACCCAGGTCAGTAACATCCGCCATCGCATAATTACACAGCCTAGTGTAAGAGCAGTGGGATTCTCTTAGCGCCGCGGTTGTCTTCTCCTTATGAATTCTCCTTCACATCTTTCCTTGACCTCATGACGTTTTCCATCGAGGTCAAGGAAAAGTGTTTAGGAAAAGACATAGGACGTCATTTTTTTGACTATTCGACCGCAGCCGTGGACTGTTGTCAGGTTTGTGTGGTCTCTGCAAGCCGAGGTCTGTAGTTGTCAAAGATCATTTATGAGGGAAGATATTCCACTCTGTCACACTGTACAATTATGAGTGTTTTTGTACTCCAACAAAGTGAAACGTCTAAATCATCAGTGGATCGTGTCGTGACAATTTCAGTCAATTTTGCATAAACTCTTCATTCACATCAATAATTTAAGATAAACAACTTAATTGTTTTGAACCAGGACCTCCAAAATTTGGATCAAGTAGCTTGTAAAAAAAAATAAGCTGTACATAATTTAGTAGGCCACACATGTTTTTCAATATGCCAGAAACATATTTAATCAACATCTTCTGCTGCTATGTACTGTATATTATTTTTACTATGTATACTGAGCATCTTTGACACATTTCTTTTCTGGTTGTAGCTAAGTGTGCACTGGGCAGCTGTGTGATTTAGGTAAATATAAATATCAAATTGGACTTATTTGTAGTGATATTTTGTGAGCTTCTTGCATGTTTTGAATTTAACATCTTAATCTGCAAAGTAAATACAGCTGTCGGATAAATCTAGTGGAGTAAAAAGTACATGTAGTAAATGAGGAAGTCTTCCAGAGGCAGAACCAGAACCTAAAGTACCAGAACCTCAAAACTGTACTTAATTACAGTAATCTTATATATACCCACCATTAAGACGAACAGAAGGTTTCACTTGAGAGCAGTTGTAATCATACCAGAATCCCTTGTTATCCATGGCCACACAGAACTCAGAGGCATTAACGTTGTCTGGCTGGCCCGGTTTCCAGTTCAAATATGTGGCTATTTGTCCATTCATCCAGGACCATTTTGTAGTGTTCTCGTACAGTCCTATCCAGGCCTTGTCTGTGAATCCCCCGGTTGGAGTGTTCAACATTGCGGTCAGGATATCCATGCTTTTTATATTGGCCAGTTCAGTGTAAGTAGACTTGCAGTATTGTCGTGCTTGATTCCAGGTCATCTTCTCTTTGACAAAGAAGTAGACGTTTGGAAAGGAAGTGGAGGCCACGAAGAAACCTGGAGGGAAGTGGTTTTGTTGGAATGTAGGACTTTCTTAAAATCCATTTGAAATTAAAGTGTACTTTTGCTAATATATATATATATATATATATATATATATATATAATATTTTGCTTTGACATTGTGTACTTGCTTTGACTAAATTATAATTACCAAAAAGAAATTTATTTTTTTTAAATTTAATTCTGGAGTGATAGCGCGCCCTAAATTAGAGTTCTCCACATTAGGGTCATCTTCTTAGCATCTTAGCAATGTGTTTTACTGCATTTGAGCTCTTTACCATCCAGCAAATAAACACATTTAACTCGCTAACATATGAAAACAGGCTGGAGATTAAATGTTATTTCACCAACAGGATTAGCGTGTTAGCCAAAAAGGACATTTTATCATTATCAGCCATGCACATGACTGGGTGTTTTACAGATTTAAATTGGTAGACCTGCCACCAGCATGTGTGCAGCATAGGCTAGTATTCACAGTCTGCTAGTACTATAACTTATGGGTAGGAAAGCTATTCAGCAATTACTGTAAGTACATTAGAGCTTGTGTTTTTGTCTGTTTGGTGGTGGTAATGAAATGGGAATGTCCAGCCATGTGCCACATACTATCATGATGATTTGGAGTATTAAAAAAATGCCTTTATATATTATATATTCATATTTCCCATGAATGTGGCTATTGTGGCTCTATGGGTCATGCTAACTATGCACTTGCCTCCACAGTTGGAGAGAGTCAGGGGAAACAATCATTCACGCAAAAGTATGTAAAGCATAATGTATATCGGAGCAAGCTGTGTTTGCCTCCTACTGCTTTCCAAATAAACATGATGTTCCTTGTTTTGAGTGCTAGATGATGATTGGTTACTATAAAATGTTTGATCATTATTATCCAAAACAGATTCTCTTCTGTCGCTGACAAATAAAGGATAAGCCTAGTGATATTATATTTTTTATATATAGAGAGCGAAATGTGTACATCTATACAGTATATGTATGTATAGATACACACACACGTATATATAAATGGGTCATAAACTAAACAGTTTCCTTAAAATCTTGATCACATATTCCATCTGTAGTTAATTGATGATTATGTTGTCGACCTTTTATGTTTCTAAACTCTTGTGACACTTCTACAGTGGCAGCAGATTAACACAAAAAATTTCCAATAAAGAATATTTCAACCTTCTTTATGGTTTAAAATGCATTAATACAAATGATACATAATTATTTCTTTGCTGGACTTATAGTAGGTAAATACCTATGTGCCTCGCAGCTGGAAAAATCTGACTATGTGATCCAGCAATCAGTCATCACATAAATCACATCTCACCTGTAAGCAGGAGTGTCATGAACACAGTCTTGTCCATGTTGACTTTGATTAACTGTGGACGAAACAAAGATCCGACATGAGAGCTGAATTAGCGCTCACGCATTTAAAATACATTTTAATGAGATCCTTTACTTGCTGAGTCTTTCGGACTGTTATCATACAGATCCTATGCATTTTGTTTTATTAGCCTGATGTTAACATTACTAACAGCTGAACAGGTGACCTAAACAGACATGGTTTTATTTTGACAGATTTGGCCAACATCAGCCTCCTAATTGTTGCCAGAATTTAATCCAAACCTGGTGAAGCTGCTTTTAGCTCATTAAGATCAAGACTGAGTGATCAAAAACTCACAGCCTTTGCTTTTAATTAGACACTAAGCTGTTTTTGGACCTGACTTCTCTTTGTGTTTGCATTTTTGTTCTGTTGTTTTTGGGCTGAGCATCTTTTCTAAAACATTTTGTACCCTGTGTAACTGTAAATTCAGACAATTACATATTTAGTTATCAAAGAACAAGTCTTTCTCTCCTCTTTTTCCATTTTTATCTAACCTGTTACTGTGAATTGGCTTAGACCTATACACTTGTACTACTTAAATTTAAATATTTATGTTGCTCTCAACAGAGGGAAGTAAAGAATAAGAAATCCTTAAGTCAGTTTTGTGTCCTGTGGTGTTAGAAAAATGTTCTGCATAAAGGAAAACATTTGTTTTAAGCTGTTTCTACTCTAAGTATTATATTCATGCACTAATAAAAAGAGAAAAAACAGATATCAACTTACCAGACTTTAAATTTCTTCAGTAGCCGAACATGAACAGCTGTCTGTCCTCTCAGTGTTTGACTACTACTGTTGTGTTTGAGGCTATGTTTGTAAGATCATGCATCATGCTGATTAACTTAGAATGAGACAGATTGGAGGAGAAAACTGTGACACGCCCTCACTGGCAAAAAGCCCAACATTTTCCTTTGTAGCAGTCGGAACAAAAGTTAGTTATTACTTAATAAAAACTTAAACATTCGAAGGTGACCACTTGAAAGATTATTAAAGATAATTAAAGATACTTTATATGTGCATATATGAGATGTGATATGAAATGATGTCTGTAGACCTCCAAACTTTAATGTTATCAACAACATGGCTGACCAAAAAAAGGTCAGTTAAAATTCATTTCAAATATCCTGCAAGTCCTGAGGACCAAAAAAAAAAAAAACTGGAGTATGAATTCTTTAATAAAAACGTAACTGAGAAGAGAGAATGTTACATATAGTGGTAAAATACATTTTTTTGATTTTGAAAATGTTATTTTAAGAGCCTAAATTAACCTCAAAAAGGGACTCAAAAGTCTCTTTACCCCCACATGTTTAGAGGAAATGTTCAATATTTTGGGAAATACACTCATTTGCTTTCTTGCTGAGAGTTTGATGAGAAGATCGATACCACTCTCATGGCTTAACAAACAAGATATAATGTTTTAGTTAGTAAGATTCAGAAGTGCTGGTAGGCATACTTTTGAACTTTGGACAGAGCCAGGCTAGCTGTTTCCCCCTGCTTCCAGTCTTTATGCTAAGCTGTAGCTAAGATGTAACCTCATATTTAACATAGAGACATACAGTGGTATCATTCTTCTCCTCTAACTCTTGATAAGAACGAATAAGTGTAAATCTCCAAAATGTCAAACTTACAAGCTGCAGCTGACCTGGCAATCAGTGTTAAATTAATATACCTGAATGTTTTAATAATTTGAATTTTAACTCCCACACAAAATATCAGACTGGAGATTCATGTTTAATTGCGCTTTTCTCTGTGATTACCACATTTACATCGTCTTTTACAGAACTGAGTGGAAGTTGACATTATGTGGTCAGTTAGATTTGAATGGATACTCTGGAAAGCTTTGAATGCAAATGATCTTAAGTTTGCAACTTGTCTGATTGTCTTTTCAGTGATCCGGTACAAGGAAAATGTTCCCGAAGTAATTACACAAATCAGAAACAATTAGAAGGTACACTGTGATGTAATACTGAATGTACACAGAAACTTTGTTTACAACAAAACTCAACAGGGCACCTTTAACACTTCACAAAAGGCAAAACATACATGATCCTTAAAGGAACAAAGAGAGATCTGTTACAGAAAAGTCAGATGTTAGAACAGACGGATTTATTGTGTTGTTTCCTGTCATTTAAACATGATATTTGCCTTTTTTTCCAGCTGCTGTTGAGTAATTTTGTGCCACATTCAAGTTTCTAAATCAGGCCTCTTAGGACGAGGTGAGAGCTGATTTTATAAAAATGTATTTGCACATTGTTTCGTTAAATTAAATGTCTTTCATGTATGCATGTTTTAATACAGGAAATTCATGTTTACTAGTATTTTTTCAGAACTGTTCTGTGACTGCCACATTTCCATACTGAGTGGTTGTTGATATTGTGTGGTCAGTTAGATTTGAATGATACATTTAGAGAAATTTGAATACAAAGACGATGTAGTCATGTAAAGATGTGTGGAGAAGAAGTCTGTGCTGACCTAAATTAGTGTACTGGTAGCATGACAGAAATATGGCCACATGTTCATGTACACCTAATCTCTAGTGATTTATAAGATTTAGGATTTTTCTTTTTCTTTAAAGTGTGTATGATTGCAATTAACCCAGAGACATCAAGCTCTGTTGCCTTTAAAAAGTACTATAAACACACACATCTCATTCTACTGCATGTAGAATGAAGAAAGTCATGGATAAACTTTTTAAAATCATGACATTTTTTAAGTCTTTACAGCGAGCACAGTCTGTACTTACCTGTTTATAGTTTAAATGGGATGGATTTGGAGAAAGGCCCTACAGGCCCATGCTGCACCGCTACAGGTGTTTTCACTTTGTGCTGCTTGACTGACGTCTCCTTTGTTCATTCTCCCTGTAAAGGCCCCGACACAGTGTCACACAAACAGCGATCTTCATTCATTGCAGACAATGATCATAATGCATCTAGAAGCTCATTCCAACACACAAACCCACCTCGATATAAAAATGTTCAGATGAGTTTTTAGTTACTCTTTAGTTACTAACTTGAACCTGATTTGAAATTCAATTCAATTTTATTTATATAGCGCCATATCATAACAAAGTTATCTCAGGGCACTTTTTCGAATAGAGCAGGTCTAGACCGACTCTTTATATTTACAGAGACCCAACAGTTCCCACCATGAGCAAGCACTATGCGACAGTGGCAAGGAAAAACTCCCTTTTAACAGGTAGAAACCTCGAGCAGAACCAGGCTCAAGGTGGGCGGTCATCTGCCTCGACCGGTTGGGTTGAAGGGGGAAGGGGGGAGCGGGAGAGAGAGAGCAGGAGGAAAGAGAACATACAGCAGCTCAATACAGCATAGATATGGTAATGGCATTGATGTTAACACCAACAGAAACAACACTAAGAGCAACATTATAATAGCAATACTAATAACAGCAACAACAGCAATAGCATCAGCGGGTGCAGAGCAGGAGCACGGGGGCAGCAGGCGGCAGCAACCACAGACCCAGACTCCACAGCTCCAGAGGCAGAAACACCTGCAGAAAGCAACAGAAGGGGAGAGAGAGAGAGAGAGAGGAGAGAGAGCACACAACTACGGGAAGAAGTTGAATTAATAACAAGCATTGATGGGATATGAGGGCGTACAGATGGAGAGGAAGAGGAGGAGAAAGGAGCTCAGTGCATCATAGGAAGTCCCCCGGCAGTCTAGGCCTATAGCAGCATAACTAAGGGGTGGCTCAGGGGTCACCTGAGTCAGCCCTACTATAAGCTTTATCAAAGAGGAAAGTCTTAAGCCTACTCTTAAATGTGAGGAGGTTGTCCGCCTCCCGTACACAAACTGGGATCTGGTTCCACAGGAGAGGAGCTTGATAGCTGAAGGCTCTGGCTCCCATTCTACTTTTAGAGACTCTAGGAACCACAAGGAACCCTGCATTCTGGGAGCGCAGTGCTCTAGTGGGGTAATAGGGTACTATGAGCTCTTTAAGATATGATGGTGCCTGACCATTAGGGCTTTGAAGGTGAGGAGAAGGATTTTAAATTCTATTCTGGATTTTACAGGGAGCCAGTGTAGAGAAGCTAATATTGGAGAAATATGTTCTCTTTTTCTGGTTCTTGTCAGTAAACGTGCCGCAGCATTCTGAATCAGCTGGAGAGTCTTAAGGGATTTATTGGGGCAGCCTGATAATAGAGAGTTGCAATAGTCCAGCCTAGACGTAACAAATGCATGGACTAGTTTTTCTGCATCTTTTTGAGATAGGATGTGCCTGATTTTTGCAATGTTACGTAAATGAAAAAGGCAGTTCTTGAAGTTTGTTTTATGTGGGAGTTAAAGGACATATCCTGATCAAAGATAACTCCAAGATTCCTTACGGTTTCGCTGGAGGCCAGGGCAATGCCATCTAGAGAAACTATATCTTTAGATAATGTGTTTGAAGGTGTTCGGGGCCAAGTACAATAACTTCGGTTTTGTCTGAGTTTAACATCAGAAAATTGCAGGTCATCCAGGCCTTTATGTCCTTAAGGCATGCCTGAAGTTTAGCCAATTGACTGGTTTCATCTGGCTTGATCGATAAATACAATTGGGTATCATCTGCATAACAATGAAAATTTACGGAGTGCTTCCTAATAATATTGCCTAAAGGAAGCATATACAAGGTAAATAGAATTGGTCCAAGCACAGAACCTTGTGGAACTCCGTGACTAACTTTGGCGTGCATAGAGGATTCATCATTAACGTGTACAAACTGATATCGATCTGATAAATAGGATTTAAACCAGCTTAGTGCAGTACCTTTAATGCCAATAAAATGTTCTAGTCTCTGTAATAGAATGTGATGGTCAATGGTATCGAATGCAGCACTAAGATCTAGTAAGACAAGTACAGAGACAAGTCCTTTGTCTGATGCAATTAGAAGGTCATTTGTAACTTTCACCAGTGCTGTCTCTGTGCTATGATGCACTCTAAATCCTGACTGAAAATCCTCAAACAGCTTGTTGTTGTGTAGAAAGTCACACAACTGATTGGCGACTGCTTTCTCAAGGACCTTAGAGAGAAAAGGAGGGTTAGATATAGGTCTATAATTTGACAAAATCCCTGGATCAAGAGTGGGCTTTTTAAGAAGAGGCTTAATTACAGCTACTTTAAAGGACTGTGGCACATAGCCTTTAAATAAGGACAGATTGATCATATCTAGTACATAAGTGCTAACTAAGGGTAAAATTTCTTTAAGCAGCCTAGTTGGGACGGGGTCTAAGAGACACGTTGATGGCTTAGATGAGGAAATCATGGAAGTTAGTTGATTACGGTTGATGGGAGAAAAGCAGTCTAAATGTACAGGTTTTACAGTTGTTTCTAAGGTTATACAATGAGCTGCAATTGTGCTTTCAAAGCACAATTTGTTGCAGACCTCTCTGTTCACTTTGATATTTTACTCTTGCTATTAACATCAAACCTGTGGCATGCTGCTTGTGTACATACACCGATCAGCCATAACATTATGACCACTGACTGGTCATAATGGAGGAACATTGATTATCTCGTTACAATGGCACCTGTCAGATATATATATATATATATATATATATATGCTCTGCTCAAGTTTATTGCTCAGGATGGTAAATGTGCTAAATAACACAATATGTACTCGTTTTGGTTTGCTTATTCAATTCAATTCAGTTTTATTTATATAGCACAATATCACAATAGCACAACAAAGTTATCTCAGGGCAAATTTTGGATTTACCAAAAAATGTAAGCCAATCTACTCTGAACTTGAAGAGCAGCCAGAGCAGGACAAGCCGACAGAAGAAGCTGGAGATGGGGGTAACAGCTCGACTGAAGAGGCCGATTATGATGCTAACCCCACCTGCCCCTCTCTCGCAGCTAACTGGATCAGCCAGCAGTGGAGAGAATGAAAGAACCGTAACACATGGCTATTCGTTAAGGGTGGAAGCTTGGGATGCACAGTATGCAGAGACGCAAAACTCCTTCTGCTTTCTGAAAAGGTAATTGGCACGCACTTATCAGAAGAGTGGATTAACGGGGATGTAAGCAGTAATGTACAGAACCAGTTGCACAAAAAGACATTCAAACATTGGGATAGCATAGAACACAAAAGGGCCGTTGAAGTCGCAGCAACCAAGCAAAGGGAGATTCTGCCAAACAAGGTACTTGAAATCACTTCCAAGTTAACGGAAGAAACAGCAACTTCATTCAGATCCGCCTATATGTGCTTGCGTGAAAGACATACTCCGTGAGCTGCAGGGCCTCTCACTGAAACTTCAGCAAAGAGACATGTCTCTAGTGGATGCCAGTTGCCACATTCAGCAGACTATTGACATACTGACAGCCATGAAAGCGAGTGGTAAATCCACACTGAAGGCTGAACAGCACACTTCCCTGGGCCTGTTTGAAGATGTTGAAGTCGTTGAGGGCAGGGGCAAGATTAACCATAATCAGTTTTATCAATCTGTGACTTACAATCTCACAAAGCGAATGCCAGAATCAGACTTTGATGCTGAAACCTCTGGATAAGCACTTTTGGCCACAGGACCGCAGCCAGAGGCGGTTGAGGAGTTCTGCGACTGGAAGTTGCAAGATAAAGCCCCAGGCAAAAGCTCAAGAATTTTCAATGACCAGTTATTTTTGAATATCACCACGTCAATCACGACACATCAGGTAGAGCCGCTGCTAGCTAGCTAACGTTCCTTTGGATGCAGTGACACAAAATGGATTGTTTTTTTAAACGAAAAATTGATGTGGGAGACAACCCTGCGTCCATAAAAGCTCTGTGTTGTGAGGATTTATGATCCTGAATACATTATATTCAGATGCATAATGTTCAGTGATGCTGAGAAGAAAGCACGGTGCATTGAATGTTTTGAAATCCTGTCAAATGAGGTGTTAAAACCATCGAAGCTCCAGAGACACAAAACACAAAGCAACCGGGATGTTACGTTATTTTGTTTTCTCATTTATTTGGGAAGGTGGTCCTTTTAACAGTTTTTTGAGCTGTAAACTAAATGATATGACTGTACTGTGATGAAACACATCAATGCTGGTGTTAATATTGACATTTCTTACCAATGTATAAAAATCGGCATTTCATGGGTTGAAAATGGCTCAACACGCCATCTGCTGTTTCAAATCAGCCCTGAACCTGCGAGGCCAATGCTGACACAGAGTCAACCGGTTGGGACCCGTCTACGTCATGAAATGTATATAAAAAAGGTCAGTCAGTCTGCCCCATGTCTCCTGACCCACACAATAGACCCTTTTACAGTTTGTAAACAATGATGACGTACGTAAGCATACGCACGCAGTTTGGCAACAGAAGTATGACAGGCAGGAATAGCTTGTCAAGTTATGGAAGGGCATTAATCAACAAAGATCGCAAATGCTACCCAAACAAACTGACTTTGGCAAATGGTGACCGACTTCCAGATCCATGTGCTATTACTGTGTGGGTAGAAGACATTAGCAAGTGGCCCAGTGTTCAGTAGCCAGATACATACACGTATTTGATGGAGAAACCTAGCGTTTTCACCAGCGAGAAACTACGAGCATACAAGGTGCTTACGACTACGTTATCTGTGGTCAGAACATCAAATACCATGACATAGACTCAGACATCAGAAATACTCCCCAGTCACAGACAAGGACACAAGACTACTATGCATGAGGCTTGGGTTATAATTAACAAAGCAGAAAACTACGTCCTAACAGCGAATTGTACCTGCATGGCAGGGTAAGTAGTATTTTGTGTTGTTGACTTTCTAGCTAGCATAGTTCAGAGCTTGATGATATAGTTGTTATGCAAACGTGAATTCTGCTTCTGTTTTACTTTTATTTTCTCCCCTTTCACTTATTACTTTACTCACCATATCAGAAATCCTGTGTCTTGCCCCTGTAACCTTAGGTTGGATACATGCTAAAATATCAAGAATTTACAGACTTCTTAGCCACAGACAAAATTTGGCTGAGAGCAAGTGTTAATTTCAAGCCCTGGTCAGACAGATACAGATACATATATATTGGATATAAAGTGGGCGCTACAAACACGAGCGTTTTTGATCGTGTCCTCAGTCCAGTTGTAGTCAACACGTTTAATGTCCGTTGCCAAAATGCGTGCACATATTTTCGATGACATTGGCTGTAAAAGGGTCTATACCCCTATGTTAAAAAGTGACATAATGAAATAAAACTTACCAGGGCAAACAAAAAACAGACTTTCGAAAAAGGGCATTTTGAAATAAAATATCTAATAAAATTCAGTTATTATGAAAATGAATGAAGAAATAACATTAATGGGTGGAGTTTTATTAACTTCTTCAATTATTTCACAAAGTGTTAGTTCATTTATGTATTTTACACAATTTATTCATATGATTATGTCAAAACATAATTTTTATTTATTTAATATTGAAGATTTTGGGCTTCCATAAGAAGAAAACATTCAGCAACGAGACAGCATGTGTGGCATACAGAAACACACTGCAAATACAGAAACACACCGCAATAGATTTTGAATATTGAAGATTTTGGGCTTCCATACTGCGAATGCCTTAACATAACCTTGATAAAAGCTTAATAATGCTGTGGTCACTACAAGAGGATAATGTATTGCAAAAATCTCAGAGGATGGCAGAAAACAAATGAAATACATTGTCACTGAACATTTTATTGTTAAGTACCAACATTTTGTGACTTGCCACACACATTATTAACAACATTTTCTCTTTATACATACAATATATATATACACACACAGCACACAACAAAAAGCCTAACTATCTCACATTATTATATTATTGTAGTCTTCTGTTAGCTGAAGCTTAATTAAATACACAAACTTCTTCATTAAACACAACAAAGTCAGTATTATTGGTGGAATGTGTCATCTAACATCTTAATTTATCAATTATTGAAACATGCAGCCTGACTTTGTGGTTTGCAGACATTAAAAACGTAAAGTGCATTGAGGTTCTGCAGGTTTCTCTTTCTCCCGTTTGGGCTGAATCTTCCATTGCAGCTTGACATCAGTCAGTCCCTGACTTTGTAGCAGTGCACCAAGCTGAAGAGGAATAAAAGAAACAGACCTTTTCTCTCTTTTCTACAATGTACGTATAGCCTCATTTCATTTTTCACTTCAAAGAAAGAGTTGTTCCTTTTTTCTTCAAGATATTTTTGGACATTTTGGCCTTTTTATTAAACATTGAGGGCTGAAGAGAGACAGGAAAGGCAGGAGAGAGAGAGGGGATGACATGCCGCAAAGGGCCTGGGTCAGAATCAAACCCTGGTCACTGTGGTAAGGACTCAGCCTTAATGGTATGCGCTCTACCAGGTGAGCTACCGGGGCACCCCGAGAAAGAGGTTTTACCTGTTGGAGGAGCTCGGTGTTTGTAGCTGGATCTGTCAGGTCAGTGTCAGTCTGAATCTTCATCCTCACCACGGCCGTCATCAATTTTGGATCTGGACAATCAAATAAACATATAATCACAAAACAAAGAGACACATGCTGTGAATTAGAATATGTTAAAAGAAAATTTAAAATAATTTTTTTGCGTTGTAGTGAACAATCACCTTCATGGCAGATGAAAGCTAATTGTGCCTTACAATCATTGTCATCCCATAGATGTAGAGCATTCTCAGTCGTACAGTACTGGTTAAGATAAGCGTTATCTGGCTGTCCACTTAGCCAGTTTCTGAATAAGCTGTTGCTGTTATCGGACCAAGACCATGCCACTCGGTACAGACCAATCCATACTGGCTGACCACTGGCTGCGCGAAAGACATTTGTGTTATCTACAGAGCTCTCGATCGTAGGCAAGTCTGTGTAGTGTTGTCTGCAGTAATTGCGGGCAGCAGTCCACGTCATCCCAGTTGAGATGAACGTATAGATGTTCTGATTTATGTCCATCTCTGCAATAGATAGAAGTGAAGCCAGTGTAACAATTAATGAAATAAATGAAATAATTTCAGACATTTTCAGCCAATACAATGCTGGGCGGCCATGGTGGATGATAAGCTTCGCCACGGTATTAGTTTATTCTTCTAAAATTAAAGGAATAGTTTGACATTTTGGGAAAATGCCTCTTTTGCTTTGTTGCTGAGAGCTGGATGAGAAGGTCGATACCATTATTATAAAGCCGGTTAGCTTCGCTCAGCATAAAGACGGGAAACTGAAGTCTTGTCATTTGTGAGGTTGTCAGTCAACCAGCGGAGACTCCAGGAAGTCTAGAAATAGTCCGGCGCATAACCTCAGTAAAACCACAACTCGTCATTTTTGTACGGATTAAACAAATGTGTTAAGTTCCAATACTAAGCTACGCTAACTGGCTGCTGACTCCAGCTTCATATTGAACGAACGTTTCAAAACCACCTTTACAAATCACTGTTGAAAAATAAAATCTGTTATGATCTGACAATGCTATGGTGAAGGGTAGGTTTAGGTACAAACACAATTGGTCAGGGTTAGGGAAAGATCATCGTTGGGGGTTAAAATAAGTAACAAAGATATTTGTTAGTTGCAGACCTAGTTCAGAGCAAAGCAAATCAACCCAGTGTGAAAACAGACAAGATTGCTAGTAGAACTAAGATGCACCTGCAAAGCTCCTATACTGTGGCTGTGACATTTTGTTTGAAATTCATTAATGGACAGGTGTGTGTCTTGCAGTCAGTCTGTCCCTGACAGGTTAAGTCAGTAAAAAAAAAAACATTAAACAAATATTTTCTTACCAGTATAACAAACAAATCTGCACAAAGCTCCACAGGGGACATCATTCCATGTACCAATAGAGTTCATCGTTCCACAATACTCTATATAATCATTTGGTTCGCCGGAGTTCCAATTTTTATAACCAGTTTTGCTCGTTTCACCAGTTGCTGACCATCTCCAGGAGTTGCTGTCATTGCCCCAGACCTTCCAGGCTTTTGGATCATCCGCCAGTCCGATCCATGCCACTGGGGTGACCAAAGTAGGTCTGTTCAACCTGCTTATGTGCTCCATGCTTTCGATGGTAGCCAGGTCGGTGTATTTCACTCTGCAATAATGTTGAGCGTCGGCCCAGTTCATTTTCAAGTTGACATAGTGAAACTGACGGAGAGAGTGAGACGAGGGGATGCAGAATCCTGGGGATTGAGGATAGAGGGCGTATAAATGTTTAGACTGGTATATTTATCATAAATAATATGTTGGCCAAAAGAGAACACAACAGACCTAAAGAACGAATTAACAGCAACAGAAAATCTCCACTGGCTTCTCACCTGGCTGCAGTGATGTAGAGGTGTACTCCAGGGTGCACCATGACATCACTGCACTCTTCTGACCACACCCTTCAGTGATCCTGGGTGTGGTCAGATGTGCAACAGACATCAAACTTTCAGCCAGAGAGGGCAGTGAAACATCAGTCTAGTATTAAGTTACTCTTTAAGAGAACACAAGCTAATGAAGAAAACATATTCAGCAACGAGACAACTGCTGTGTCTCAAATCGCGTACTTCCGTAAGTACACTTACATGCAGTATACTGTGTACACTGTGTACTGACTTGTGTAGCGCGTTAATTTTGACAGGGTAGTGTTGTCTCAAATCGAATACTGCTGTTGTGCGCTTATCGGAAATGACGATCGCAACCTTTGACCACATCTTCTTTTTGATAGCGGATTGCAACCAGGCAGATCATTATCGCCAACATTTACCGTGATTGCCACATGCCGAAATATCTGCCAGCTCGTTTGCTCACTTGACTTCTATTCAATTATATTAAAAATGAATAAAAAATGAACATGCTTTACTTTTAGCCGTAACAATCGCAACTGCGACCATTTTCATACGTTGGTGGTCCCTCCCCTTCCACTATGTTGCCAAGATGGTGACCGTTGAGCGTGAGAAGTGTGCAGCGTTCCACACTCAACTTTCTTGCCGTTTTGTGTACATCATCCGGGTTCTCATAGTACACTGCATTTTGCCATTCTTGTCAGTGTGAACGCACTTATGCACTCACAATACTAAGTACAAGTATGGAAGCACAGAAACACACCACAAATACCGGAATGCTTCAAGTTGTGCACAACCCAATGGAAGTTAGTAACAACACAACAGAAATTGCCAGGGACACTACAAACTAATGAACATGTTAGTTACTAAAAGGCTAAAAATTGTTTCCCATTGTTTACGATGTTTTGTTAGCATTCAGTTAGCATAACATTAGCTCTTTATAGCATCGAACAAGCAATGAACACTTGAACATACATCAGTGTGATAAGAACTACCTAAAATCACAGAAACCATCTTTGGGAAAAATTTAATTGATGTGTTCTTTGATTTGTCAGTTTGGCCCATGTCCCATCCGCTAACATGGAAGGGGGCGGAGTTTGTGACCTATGCTGCAGCCAGCCACCAGGGGGCGATCCAGATGTTTTGGCTTCACTTTTGGGGGGCTGTCATGTCATCCATCTTTATATACACTCTATGGGATGATCGTGTAATTGGCATTTGGCGTGTAGATCTGAAGGTCCTGTACCCACCCATGTGTAAATTGGACATGGGCCTCCAAAGATTTAAAATTTGTGAATTCCTAACAGGCGCCAACAATACTGTGACTGTAATGGGCAGCAAGCTGTCAAGGCCCATTCTATGTCTCCTATTTCGTAAGGATTGATATCATTAACTAACTTCAATTTTGTAATATATCGCTCCTTTGCCTCTTGCGATAGCTTCTCTTTATAGGGGCATTGGTCTTTCGCACACACTTTATACATCTCTGATGGTGAACAATCGGTGAACGATTGACAGATAACAAATGACCGGTGAAAGTAACAGATAATGACAGCTAAGTTACCGTAGCAACATACGCTATCATCCAAAAATGGCAGTGCCGCCCCAGTATGTTCCGCGATTCCCATTCCCTATAGCCTACAAACACTTTTTCACCTTTTCAACAAGCCCACATATCTTAGCTGTATACCAATTTAAGACATCTGTCCCTTCACAACATTTGAGAGGACCTATCATGCTATCAAGTTTGTATTTCACTCAGAAAGTGGAAGTTACTTTTGGTTCAAGTTCGTCCTGCCGTATAGAAAGGAGGGTGTCTAGCATTTGCTGTCTCTCTTTCATTCCAGTTGTGGTGACGGCAAATGACCAGACTGAAAATTCACAGCAATATGTGAATATTCAATCTTTGTAGTATTCAGTGGTAATTTGATTAGTTTCTATTTTTGATTAGTTGATAATTGTTTGTGATAACTGATTAATTGCTTGAGTCACTTTCAAGCAAAAATGCCAAACGTTTTCTGGTTCCAGCTTTTCAAATGTGAAGATTTGCTTCTTTTCCTGGTCTTACATGATATTAAACTGAATATCTTTTGGTTTTGGACTGCTGGTGAGACAAAACAAGACATTTAAAGACGTCATATTATTTTGTATGCTAAGAAGATACATAAGAAACATTTGTAAGTCATTTATCTACAATTTGTGCATTTTTAAGCTTGACTGTTTAATTGGCCAGGCAGATATATTGACCAATAATATTGCAGATGTGTGTATTTGTCTGTAACGACATTTTGGTACAAAAATGTAGACACCCCCAAACCAAAAAACAAATCACATTTTATCTGTAAAATTATGTAAATAACACTCCTGATCTTACCAAAGAAGAAGAGAATCAGAGTCACGTTACGATCCATTTAGGACTTAACTGCAAACAAGGAGAAAATAGGCTTAATAATATATATTTATATCATAAACTTTAAAGACCCTGCACAACCACACAGGTGTTTTCAGTTACTCTAGTTGTACAGACCAGTTGCTCTGGTTGACAATGGGCAAAGCTATTCAGGGAATTACGTAAGGTTGCCAAACATCACAAAGTAATGAATATAAAAGGTGCAAAGAGGGAGAAGTTTGGCTGTGATCCAATAGGCTGTCCTGGAGTGCAGGTGGCATTTAAGGTGGCAGGTATGATATTGAATCTTTATCAGCTGATAATCAAACAGCAAGGTGGAGATGCTGTGGTAGTCTTTAATTTGATGTTTTCACAGCCACTACAGGCCATGTGAAATATCAACACGCAACATGTTCTCATCCCAGGTCGTCAAATACCGACGCTTTGTCACGCCCCTCGGCGTCTCAAACAGATGCACAAGGTACCCTTTAACGTCAAATACCGACACTGCTGTTAGGTTTAGCCTACAAAACTACTTGGTTAGGTTTAGGAAAAGATCATGTTTTGCCGTAAGTCACGTACGTTACGTTATGTAACTTAAAATGAACTAATAACATGACCTTTGGTGTCACACGGGACATGGACCCTGGTCTCCTGGGTGAAGGTCCTGTGTTGTTTGACCCATTCATCCACCCTATGCAAACTTTGTTGCTCTTTATACTACATCACGTGATGTGGATGGGTTTATGTTGAAAGCCTGGCGCGTGTCATTACAAAAGGTATCGGAAGTATACTTTGCATTACTATGAACAATTTTTTTCATAGTTCCCTTCTAGTAATTTGCAAGTCAAAAGATGTGGAAGATGTCTGGGCTACATACTGAAATGTAGTCATGTAAATGCTGTTGAAACAATGGTCATATGTAATAGTTGTCTAAAGAAACCAAACCAAAGTTTTTACCGATGTGTCTAGAGGACCTCTGACATGCAAATCCCCTTACCAGTGCTTACTGGGTGTCTTTGGTGATGTTCCACCTTTTTCTGCCAATGTTCATCAATCAGTCCAGGGGGAGATGGATCCTAGATGAGGGAGCTCTCCACTGACAGAAGCTTCAATAGGGCATGTAGTGTAAATAGACAACATTTAACATGCAGATAAAAGGGTACATATATGAACACAACTCAAATGTTCTTGAGAATGAATATTAATTGAAAAGATTAGATTCCATGTGATTTGTGCTGTTCACACTGCTATAAAAAAAAAAAGGCAAACAAATCGGATTCGGCCCACTTTTGCCTGCAGTCTGCACGTAGCCTGATTTAACACTCTTCAGACAGACACAAAACATGTCTCATGTTTGTACTGGCTGTTGGCTGATACTGTACATCATTATAGATTAAATATCATTAAGCTTTAATACACATATTGATTATTTTAGAAACACTAAATACTACTGAAAAGTTCATATAAGCAGCTAGGAATGAAAACAGAGGCTTTTGAAAGAGGAATAGAAATATGATCATCTTTAAGAAGTAATTCATAGCAGCTTAATTCTTTCCCCCCTCTTTATAGAATTCTTAAATCTTGGATCAGAATTTCATTTCTTGGCTTACTGAGAGTATTGTACACTTGCAGTGGTATTTCTCCATCTTACTTATATAAGAAATATAAAGGCATACTCACGTTTAAAATCCAGCTGTTGATTGTTGAGGTCTGAACTCTTTGAAGTTAATCCTCCAAACATTCAGACGTCTGCTAATGCCATGCCACTATTTTCATATGCAAAGCACGACCTTAGTAAAGGTTACCTTTTGTGGCACTGACCACAATGTGACCATGACGTAATTTTATGTATATACTGTGTGTGTGTGTGTGTGTGTGTGTAATGGATATAAAAACGTATGTGTTGAAAACATACTCTAATTCGCTTTCTTTAATGTTTTGAGAAAATGCACTTGAAATAATTTTTTATAGTGTTTCTTTATTTCCCTTAGTTTAATCATCAGTGTCATCATCTGTAATCCATTGCTTTGGGATAGAGATATGTTTTGATTGGTCCGGACTTCTGGGTTTTTCCTGTGGGGGGAGCGTGTTGTTTACAGGAAAATAATATGAAGTTAATTGATAGGCATGATTACAAATGCTATATTTCCATGTTTGCAGTTTCCTGGTAAGTAGGTTACCAAAATTATTTAAGAATTATATTCCGCCATTTCCTAATAAGCAGTTACAGTACAGTTTTTCACAATCGCTCACACGCTGAAACTGTATGTATGAACCAAACAACTCAAACCATTACATTAGCTACCAATACATAGACTGTTTTGACCAACGTATAAGCACTATTCACCTGTTTTCACACAAATTGCAGATTTGTTGAACCCTTTTTGCAAAACTCTAAATACAAGTCTATCTATAAAGCAGAGTAGAGACATGTTTTCATGGGGGCCGCAGGGGAGTTGACATGAGTTGACGAGCCGAGAAAAGTGATTTAAAAATCTTTGATGTCATCACAATGTAAAGTCTATGGGCTGAGTGGGACTTCACGGGCGGGGTCAGCGGGAACTAGTAGGAAATTAAGCTGCGACAACTCACTCAATTAACTTCGTATTACTTTCTGGAAATGTATTAAAGAAATTACCAACTATTTATGACCTGCCTATTGGGAAATACTAGAATATAATTATTAAATAATGTTAGCGTAATTGTTGGGGTAACTTGGGGGTAATTCGGGGGTAATTTCAGAGAGAATTTTCAAATATGTTACATGCTAATTATCACCTACTTACCATGAAATTCGCGGACCTGTAAAATGAAGTGTTACCATTTTTTGTGTTCCGTGTGATCCGTGCACTCGAGTCTCTGCTTGGTGCTGTACAGTACAATCTGGCCGTGACTGACCCAGCAGGATCAAATCTCATCCGTGAGGCTTTACGGAGTCAGGGCCAAAATGAACAGACTCTCTCTTCCCTTGCTGCAAGCATGCAGCAGTTGCAGACACAAGGGAGTTTGCAATGCTCGCTGGACTACAAGATGGGAGCACTCACCTCTCAGATTCAAAGACTTACCGATCTGTATGAACGCCAGGAATCCGCTTCAGCTTCCCGTCCAGAACCAGCTGCTCCCCCCCCTGCTTCAACCATGGCTGAACTCCGTGGACTCCGGTTGGAGAAAAATGATGGCAATCCAGGTACATGTCGCTCTTTTTTGACAAGTGTATCTCTCATGTTTGAACTTCAGCCCTCTGTCATGGTTTGCCATCTAGGCAGCAGGGAAAGGACCCAAATGCAGATGGACAGGCAGACTGGAGCAGATGAATGATTTATTAAATCAAAAACTTACAGAAACTCAGGAACTGATATGCAGGGAAACACGAGATACATGACACAGAGAGACAACCAACAACAATGAACCCACAGAGAACAAAGGGAGAGGACCGGTATATGTAGGGGAAGAGACAACGAGGGAAGCAGACACAGGTGCATAACAAGACACAGGTGATTCCAATAAAACACACAAGGGAAAAACAAACACAGACTAGCACACAGGAAACAACAACAACACCACCACACAGTCCATGGTGGATCATGACACCCTCTGCTTATTCCTCAGAGAGAACCAGGATTATTTTTCTCATTACGAATTTGACAGGAAGGGCTCAGGAGTGGGCTACTGCTGAATGGGAGAGACAATCAGACATTTGTTTTTTGTACCAGGATTTTTCTGAGAATTTAAGGGAGGTTTTTGACCATATCACACCAGGTCGCGAAGCAGCCCATAACCTACTGCAGCTACGGCAGGGTAGAGGGAGAGTTTCAGATTATGCCATTCAGTTTCGCACTTTGGCAGCAGAGAGCGGCTGGAATAACCATTCTCTGTCTGCTGCCTTTTTTGCATGGCTTATCTGATGAGATTAAGGATCAGTTGGCACGGAAGTCGACTGATCTGTATGGAGATTCACCTTCATTCAGTCTGTCTAGCACTCGGTAACCAGCTGTCTGAAGATATCCGATGTCTCGTCAAGAAACGCAAACAGCAGGAGATTAATTTGTGTTTGCTGGATGTGCGTAACGAACACAACCTTGCAGGTATTATTATTATTATTATTATTATTATTATTATTATTAATGCTCAACTTGCAATTTTATAATTTGGCCATATTGTCCAGCCTTACTCATAGTACAATAAAATGTGTTTCCATTATTACTACCTGTTGCTTTGTACTGTTATTTTTCAGTGAATCAAGGATGTGTTCAGTTAGTTATTTGGATATGCTTCCACCACAAATACCACAAGACATGATGTAAGCAGCAAAATGGGAAAGCTCCCCGTAATAATCCCTTGACACGATAGATAAAATATTTTTATCCATGTTTTCAAAAGTCGCCAGGTCAGTGAATTTCACTCTGCAGTAGTTCTGTGCATTGGTCCAGTTCATTTTCAAGTTAACATAGTAGTACTTGAGGCTGAATCCTGAGGGTTGATGATAAAGGGCATATTGAGTATTTAGTGAATAATTTGCATGAATTAACATTAACACAATGTAATAACTAACACCATTTTAAGGGTTTCAAAGAAGGAAAAACCCAAAAGGTACATCTATGGATCTCCATCAAAATACAGTAACATTAAATCCAAGCAACTCATGCAGATTATCCTCGGCCGGACAACTGTCACTGTCCCTTTTTTTTTCCCCCCACCACATTAACGTTAGGCTACATAGTGGTAAATGTCCACCTGAATGATAACAGCCAAAGTTGGCCAGTATTGCTGAAACGTTATTAATTCTGTATGGAAGTCCATTTCTGCCAAGAAAATGGTTTTAAAAGAAACATGAAAAGTTAGGCATAATTAAAATAAATACTCTTATCGAACATGAGTAATTTTATTTAATTATTTAATAAGACTTACTGGGATGCCCTACTGGTCTAGGGGTTAAGGCATGAGTTTGGGTTTTAAAAAGGTACCCTGGGAGGACCTCAACAACAATGAACTTCATTATTCTCTCAGATTCTATTATACAAGATACGTTTGTGATGATGCTCGTTAGAATCTTACCTGGTGTTATACTATGTAGACCAATAAGGCTGGCCTGTAGTTTAGCTAAAGAATAGTAGACAACTAACAATCTACAACTAACATTTGGTAAAATTCTCATTTCCCTTCAGACCACATACTTCCCCTCATAATTTACTTTGGTAGCATTTTAAATATTGGTAATTTTAGTGCTCATCTAAATAATGGGATCATTGAATGAAGCAAGGATGAAAAATTCCTGTTTGTGATAAGAAAAAATGTCTTTGTAATTAAAATAAACAGTTCATATTTTTATCTGGACTCACTGAAAGCTGAATGTGCTGATGTTCATGAAAAGCTGCAAGATATTGTTTTTAATTCAGGGAACATGATATTTTTGCTTTCTGCACAAAATATATGCCAGTGATGATCATAATAAATCCTCCTTTTTGTCTTATCAGTGCATCAATCTTGCCACCCTGTGAATTCTCTATTCTCTCTAATTTTACCTTTAGGCCTCTCTTAGACTCAACAAGCTTACAATACTGTGGCGGTTGGTTATTTACAGGTCTAAAGAAGTCTAGAGGTCCTGGTTAAAACTGGGTTAAGGATTAGTTTGAAAAGATGACATAAAATTAAACTTTAAAAGGACCTGCATCATATTGAATTAAAGTCTAAAATGCTGTTAAAATAACATTCATATGTGAATAAGCTGTCTAAATAAAGCAAAGTTATCCCAGATTCTGTTTTGATGTCTATACACTTTTTGACCTGCAAATTGTCAAAGCAATGCTTAGGATTTTCTTTTTGGGCATTTTTGATTTTTAGACAGCGACAGTAAAGAGGCAGATAGGAAACTGGGGAGAAAGGTTGTGACCATGACGCCAAAAAAGTTTCAGGTTCCAACAATTGTGTTTAAAAAAAAATCTGAAATGGCAAGCAATTTAAAAAGCATAGCATTTCAGTGTGTAGCCGTCGCCCTCTCCCAGCTCTTTAATAAACAGTTATGTTTATTGTAAATGTATTCCAATCATCTCACAAATTCCCTGGAAATATAAAAGTATACTCACAAGTTTAAAATCCTGCTGCTGAATGTTATAACGGTTGAGATCTGAAGTCTTTGCAGTTGATCAACTATAACTCCTCTGAGAAATATATCGTGCTGTCACCCTAAGGGGGTTGGCTGCATCATAAGTATCCTACCCCTTGCAGACAATTCATTTAGCATAGTTGAAAAAAGGAAATAGTTGTTTTTTCAAAAAAGTCATTGGTCAGTCGGAGGGCAAGGCAGATTTATTTTTATAGCACCGTTCAACAATAAGTCAATTCAAAGTGCTTTACGACATAAAATGCATCAAGCAACACAAAGCAATATAAAAAGACACATTTAAAAAGGATTTAAAAGAGTACAATAAAAGAGAAGATAAAAATAAGGTAAATAGAATAAAGCACATAAAACAGGAGAATAAAAATTACAGTGCAGTGCAAGATATGATAAAAAAATAGTCCCAAATTTAGTTTCATAAAATGCAGTGATTAGCACCTATGGAGGACTGAAACTGCCAAAATCAAGAATAAATGACTCAATAAATTAATGCCATTAAATGCACCAAAAAAATTAAAAATAAATGTAGGCATTAATTGATCAAATCTGACAAATTGATATTTCTGTTTTAATTTGGTTCTGTATTTATTTACCCCTATTTCTTTACTTTCTCATTTAATTTTCCATTTTATTTATTAATTAATTTTTAAATTCATTTAATTTATGTATTAATTTCCCTTTGCATATAATTTCCCCTATTTATTTACTTTCCCATTTAATTTTCCATTTACTAATTTATAAATGTATTATTTTCCCTTTGCATTTTCCCCTATTTATTTCCCCAAACCTATTTATTTATGTATTGTTTTCCCTTTGTATTCTTTTTACATTTCTTTACGCATTTCTGCTTCATTATGCAAATGAGGGGACTGTCGTTCAAAGTGTGTCAAGGGGTGGCTTCAGTCCTCCATATAGCCCTGATTAAACAGATAAACAGAGTTTAAGCAGACCTCAAGTATTCTGGGAATTTGTGCCAGATATGTAACCAGTGCATAAAAACTGAATGCTGCTTGTCTCACAATCTGAGAGGTCTGGATGGTTCATAATGCAGCAGGAGATCAGAAATGTATTTTCTATGTATTAATAAATAAAAATAAATGTATTATTTTCAAATGCAGTTTGAATGATAAAAATCCGTTCAGCCATTGTGAAGATATCATTGTCTTAAGAAAACTGTCTTGCCTGCAAATTTGAATGCGCAAGTTTCAAGGAGTATAACATCAGTAAGCTATAAGCTGTAGGTGGGTGATTTCAACATATTGACCCGGGAAACATGCATAGCTGAGAACATAAAACCCTTTGAAAGTCTCCTTAATGTGTCATATTAAGAGGATATTGAGGTTGGAAACATAGGACCCTGGGAGCATAGATACCATCCTGTTTACAGAAGACGTAAGAAAGGAAGTAGGCAAGCAAATCTTTAGAATGTGACTTCTTATTCAGACCAGTACAATTACATGCAAAGAGCTTGGTATCATCTCTGACGTTGCCGTATTTGCCTTAAGCTCCCTTGGTCAACAAGAACCTAAACGGAAAGACAAAAGCATTATGGTATTTAGAGAAGATTCATTGTGTGTGTGTCTGTGTGTGTGTGTGTGTACCTTTTTAATCATCACTGTTCTCTTGTGGCTTCACTGGCAGTTTCTTCCAGGTCAGTTTTAAGTCTGTGAATCCCTTATTAGCAAATGCTGCACGTAACTAAAGAAGGAGAAAGATATTTTAAAAGTATTTAGTTTTATCCCTTGTCTTTCTCTTTCACTGTCTCTCTCTCACACACGCACACACACACACCAGTGGTGAACTGTCAGGGCCTTCTAAATCGAATTATAAAAACTATTCTAATTTTATATTTATTTATATTCTGAAAATCATTTACCATGAATTCTAAATGTTTCCAAGTCAACACCACCAGCACATTTTAAAGATTTAATTATATTTTTTTCTTTTAATAAGATATTTTATCATTAGAGGACTTTTTTATTGATGTAAATTTAATGATTTACATTATGGGGACTTGCGTTTGTCCCCAAAAGGAAGGCAAGTCCCCACAATGTGACTGTGCAAACACATTTACGTCCCCACAACATGGGTAATACATGTCCACACACACACTATACCTGCTCCTGCAAATTGGCGCTGTAGGCTGGATCTTCCATGTTTGCACTGGACTGGATCTTCATCTTAACCACTGTTGTCCTTGATTTGTAAACTGCACGAGGTCACAAAAAACAGAAAAATAATCGATAACTTCTTTCACTGAATCATTTAAGTAATTTTTAAATAAAAAATGCCAAACAGTTCCAGCTTGTTGTAACTAATTGCTGCTAGTCTTATGTGATAGTAGATTCAGTATCTTTGGAGTTTGGGCTGTTGGTTGAACAAGACAGGCAGTTTGATTAAATAATTAATTGAGAAAATAACCTGCAAATGAATCTAATGAAAATAATTGTTAGTAGCAGCCATAGTCTCGGCCAGCAGCAGTATGGCTTTGTTTCAGGACTTGGTAGTTAGCATGAGCCACCTTTGTTTAACATAAAAAGTAGAAAACACTACCTAAAGAGAAAATCCAAAATTAAAAATGTCACAGGACTGCCTGCACTGTTTGATTGACAGCTGCAAAAATATAACCAGAATAAAAAGCAAGAAGCATGTAATCTGCAAACTTACAACTTCAGTTTTTATCATACTGAGCCTAACTCAACATTCAATCGGATCAATACACCCTCCATGCTGTGTGTAATAAAGCTGTTCTGCATATGTCACTGCTGACATCTAACCCGAGCTTTAAGGGAAATGTTTGAGTGATTCATACTGTCATAGCAGAAGAAAGGGTATGCTGTGGTGCACTGCTCATCAGTCCAGGTTCCATCTTTCACCACTACGGTTGCACAACTTTCATTTCCATGCCGGTTGTCAGGTTGTCCAAGTTGCCAGTTTATGAATTTGTAGGTTTCTCTGGTGTCTGACCACATCCAGATTGTAGGTCTGCTGAGGCCAATCCACACTTCTGGAAGACTTGACAGGTAGCTCTGGATTATAACATTTGTAGTTTCTCCAAGGATATTGGCCAGAGATGAACCTATAATATTACCGTAAGTTTTGGCGTCTGTCCAAGTCATTCCTTTCTCAATAATGATTGGGAATATCCAACCATCTAAACAGAAGTGGAAGAAACATAGGTTTTCAATGTACCATGAGCAAATGCATTTAGACCACAGGTGTAATAAGTATTAAGTAAGCAAAACTAAACAAGTATTAGCAGTACAATGTACATGAGCATCCAAAGAGAAGTCGGGTAAAAAAAAACTAACTGAGTGAAATGACCCAGAAGTATCTAAGCGGCAGCCTTGATAAGAGCTGGTTGAATTCTCTAAATGCTAGGGAAAGGTGCTTCAGTGCTTCCTTTCTTGTCTCCTTTAGCACAGGGTACACTGGACCATCCTTTATGAAAGAAAGGAGATAATGCCGTCCCGTACATTTAAAGCGACCACGGCAGACCCAGGTCAGTAACATCCGCCATCGCATAATTACACAGCCTAGTGTAAGAGCAGTGGGATTCTCTTAGCGCCGCGGTTGTCTTCTCCTTATGAATTCTCCTTCACATCTTTCCTTGACCTCATGACGTTTTCCATCGAGGTCAAGGAAAAGTGTTTAGGAAAAGACATAGGACGTCATTTTTTTGACTATTCGACCGCAGCCGTGGACTGTTGTCAGGTTTGTGTGGTCTCTGCAAGCCGAGGTCTGTAGTTGTCAAAGATCATTTATGAGGGAAGATATTCCACTCTGTCACACTGTACAATCATGAGTGTTTTTGTACTCCAACAAAGTGAAACGTCTAAATCATCAGTGGATCGTGTCGTGACAATTTCAGTCAATTTTGCATAAACTCTTCATTCACATCAATAATTTAAGATAAACAACTTAATTGTTTTGAACCAGGACCTCCAAAATTTGGATCAAGTAGCTTGTAAAAAAAAATAAGCTGTACATAATTTAGTAGGCCACACATGTTTTTCAATATGCCAGAAACATATTTAATCAACATCTTCTGCTGCTATGTACTGTATATTATTTTTACTATGTATACTGAGCATCTTTGACACATTTCTTTTCTGGTTGTAGCTAAGTGTGCACTGGGCAGCTGTGTGATTTAGGTAAATATAAATATCAAATTGGACTTATTTGTAGTGATATTTTGTGAGCTTCTTGCATGTTTTGAATTTAACATCTTAATCTGCAAAGTAAATACAGCTGTCGGATAAATCTAGTGGAGTAAAAAGTACATGTAGTAAATGAGGAAGTCTTCCAGAGGCAGAACCAGAACCTAAAGTACCAGAACCTCAAAACTGTACTTAATTACAGTAATCTTATATATACCCACCATTAAGACGAACAGAAGGTTTCACTTGAGAGCAGTTGTAATCATACCAGAATCCCTTGTTATCCATGGCCACACAGAACTCAGAGGCATTAACGTTGTCTGGCTGGCCCGGTTTCCAGTTCAAATATGTGGCTATTTGTCCATTCATCCAGGACCATTTTGTAGTGTTCTCGTACAGTCCTATCCAGGCCTTGTCTGTGAATCCCCCGGTTGGAGTGTTCAACATTGCGGTCAGGATATCCATGCTTTTTATATTGGCCAGTTCAGTGTAAGTAGACTTGCAGTATTGTCGTGCTTGATTCCAGGTCATCTTCTCTTTGACAAAGAAGTAGACGTTTGGAAAGGAAGTGGAGGCCACGAAGAAACCTGGAGGGAAGTGGTTTTGTTGGAATGTAGGACTTTCTTAAAATCCATTTGAAATTAAAGTGTACTTTTGCTAATATATATATATATATATATATATATATATATATAATATTTTGCTTTGACATTGTGTACTTGCTTTGACTAAATTATAATTACCAAAAAGAAATTTATTTTTTTTAAATTTAATTCTGGAGTGATAGCGCGCCCTAAATTAGAGTTCTCCACATTAGGGTCATCTTCTTAGCATCTTAGCAATGTGTTTTACTGCATTTGAGCTCTTTACCATCCAGCAAATAAACACATTTAACTCGCTAACATATGAAAACAGGCTGGAGATTAAATGTTATTTCACCAACAGGATTAGCGTGTTAGCCAAAAAGGACATTTTATCATTATCAGCCATGCACATGACTGGGTGTTTTACAGATTTAAATTGGTAGACCTGCCACCAGCATGTGTGCAGCATAGGCTAGTATTCACAGTCTGCTAGTACTATAACTTATGGGTAGGAAAGCTATTCAGCAATTACTGTAAGTACATTAGAGCTTGTGTTTTTGTCTGTTTGGTGGTGGTAATGAAATGGGAATGTCCAGCCATGTGCCACATACTATCATGATGATTTGGAGTATTAAAAAATGCCTTTATATATTATATATTCATATTTCCCATGAATGTGGCTATTGTGGCTCTATGGGTCATGCTAACTATGCACTTGCCTCCACAGTTGGAGAGAGTCAGGGGAAACAATCATTCACGCAAAAGTATGTAAAGCATAATGTATATCGGAGCAAGCTGTGTTTGCCTCCTACTGCTTTCCAAATAAACATGATGTTCCTTGTTTTGAGTGCTAGATGATGATTGGTTACTATAAAATGTTTGATCATTATTATCCAAAACAGATTCTCTTCTGTCGCTGACAAATAAAGGATAAGCCTAGTGATATTATATTTTTTATATATAGAGAGCGAAATGTGTACATCTATACAGTATATGTATGTATAGATACACACACACGTATATATAAATGGGTCATAAACTAAACAGTTTCCTTAAAATCTTGATCACATATTCCATCTGTAGTTAATTGATGATTATGTTGTCGACCTTTTATGTTTCTAAACTCTTGTGACACTTCTACAGTGGCAGCAGATTAACACAAAAAATTTCCAATAAAGAATATTTCAACCTTCTTTATGGTTTAAAATGCATTAATACAAATGATACATAATTATTTCTTTGCTGGACTTATAGTAGGTAAATACCTATGTGCCTCGCAGCTGGAAAAATCTGACTATGTGATCCAGCAATCAGTCATCACATAAATCACATCTCACCTGTAAGCAGGAGTGTCATGAACACAGTCTTGTCCATGTTGACTTTGATTAACTGTGGACGAAACAAAGATCCGACATGAGAGCTGAATTAGCGCTCACACATTTAAAATACATTTTAATGAGATCCTTTACTTGCTGAGTCTTTCGGACTGTTATCATACAGATCCTATGCATTTTGTTTTATTAGCCTGATGTTAACATTACTAACAGCTGAACAGGTGACCTAAACAGACATGGTTTTATTTTGACAGATTTGGCCAACATCAGCCTCCTAATTGTTGCCAGAATTTAATCCAAACCTGGTGAAGCTGCTTTTAGCTCATTAAGATCAAGACTGAGTGATCAAAAACTCACAGCCTTTGCTTTTAATTAGACACTAAGCTGTTTTTGGACCTGACTTCTCTTTGTGTTTGCATTTTTGTTCTGTTGTTTTTGGGCTGAGCATCTTTTCTAAAACATTTTGTACCCTGTGTAACTGTAAATTCAGACAATTACATATTTAGTTATCAAAGAACAAGTCTTTCTCTCCTCTTTTTCCATTTTTATCTAACCTGTTACTGTGAATTGGCTTAGACCTATACACTTGTACTACTTAAATTTAAATATTTATGTTGCTCTCAACAGAGGGAAGTAAAGAATAAGAAATCCTTAAGTCAGTTTTGTGTCCTGTGGTGTTAGAAAAATGTTCTGCATAAAGGAAAACATTTGTTTTAAGCTGTTTCTACTCTAAGTATTATATTCATGCACTAATTAAAAGAGAAAAAACAGATATCAACTTACCAGACTTTAAATTTCTTCAGTAGCCGAACATGAACAGCTGTCTGTCCTCTCAGTGTTTGACTACTACTGTTGTGTTTGAGGCTATGTTTGTAAGATCATGCATCATGCTGATTAACTTAGAATGAGACAGATTGGAGGAGAAAACTGTGACACGCCCTCACTGGCAAAAAGCACAACATTTTCCTTTGTAGCAGTCGGAACAAAAGTTAGTTATTACTTAATAAAAACTTAAACATTCGAAGGTGACCACTTGAAAGATTATTAAAGATAATTAAAGATACTTTATATGTGCATATATGAGATGTGATATGAAATGATGTCTGTAGACCTCCAAACTTTAATGTTATCAACAACATGGCTGACCAAAAAAAGGTCAGTTAAAATTCATTTCAAATATCCTGCAAGTCCTGAGGACCAAAAAAAAAAAAAAACTGGAGTATGAATTCTTTAATAAAAACGTAACTGAGAAGAGAGAATGTTACATATAGTGGTAAAATACATTTTTTTGATTTTGAAAATGTTATTTTAAGAGCCTAAATTAACCTCAAAAAGGGACTCAAAAGTCTCTTTACCCCCACATGTTTAGAGGAAATGTTCAATATTTTGGGAAATACACTCATTTGCTTTCTTGCTGAGAGTTTGATGAGAAGATCGATACCACTCTCATGGCTTAACAAACAAGATATAATGTTTTAGTTAGTAAGATTCAGAAGTGCTGGTAGGCATACTTTTGAACTTTGGACAGAGCCAGGCTAGCTGTTTCCCCCTGCTTCCAGTCTTTATGCTAAGCTGTAGCTAAGATGTAACCTCATATTTAACATAGAGACATACAGTGGTATCATTCTTCTCCTCTAACTCTTGATAAGAACGAATAAGTGTAAATCTCCAAAATGTCAAACTTACAAGCTGCAGCTGACCTGGCAATCAGTGTTAAATTAATATACCTGAATGTTTTAATAATTTGAATTTTAACTCCCACACAAAATATCAGACTGGAGATTCATGTTTAATTGCGCTTTTCTCTGTGATTACCACATTTACATCGTCTTTTACAGAACTGAGTGGAAGTTGACATTATGTGGTCAGTTAGATTTGAATGGATACTCTGGAAAGCTTTGAATGCAAATTATCTTAAGTTTGCAACTTGTCTGATTGTCTTTTCAGTGATCCGGTACAAGGAAAATGTTCCCGAAGTAATTACACAAATCAGAAACAATTAGAAGGTACACTGTGATGTAATACTGAATGTACACAGAAACTTTGTTTACAACAAAACTCAACAGGGCACCTTTAACACTTCACAAAAGGCAAAACATACATGATCCTTAAAGGAACAAAGAGAGATCTGTTACAGAAAAGTCAGATGTTAGAACAGACGGATTTATTGTGTTGTTTCCTGTCATTTAAACATGATATTTGCCTTTTTTTCCAGCTGCTGTTGAGTAATTTTGTGCCACATTCAAGTTTCTAAATCAGGCCTCTTAGGACGAGGTGAGAGCTGATTTTATAAAAATGTATTTGCGCATTGTTTCGTTAAATTAAATGTCTTTCATGTATGCATGTTTTAATACAGGAAATTCATGTTTACTAGTATTTTTTCAGAACTGTTCTGTGACTGCCACATTTCCATACTGAGTGGTTGTTGATATTGTGTGGTCAGTTAGATTTGAATGATACATTTAGAGAAATTTGAATACAAAGACGATGTAGTCATGTAAAGATGTGTGGAGAAGAAGTCTGTGCTGACCTAAATTAGTGTACTGGTAGCATGACAGAAATATGGCCACATGTTCATGTACACCTAATCTCTAGTGATTTATAAGATTTAGGATTTTTCTTTTTCTTTAAAGTGTGTATGATTGCAATTAACCCAGAGACATCAAGCTCTGTTGCCTTTACAAAGTACTATAAACACACACATCTCATTCTACTGCATGTAGAATGAAGAAAGTCATGGATAAACTTTTTAAAATCATGACATTTTTTAAGTCTTTACAGCGAGCACAGTCCGTACTTACCTGTTTATAGTTTAAATGGGATGGATTTGGAGAAAGGCCCTACAGGCCCATGCTGCACCGCTACAGGTGTTTTCACTTTGTGCTGCTTGACTGACGTCTCCTTTGTTCATTCTCCCTGTAAAGGCCCCGACACAGTGTCACACAAACAGCGATCTTCATTCATTGCAGACAATGATCATAATGCATCTAGAAGCTCATTCCAACACACAAACCCACCTCGATATAAAAATGTTCAGATGAGTTTTTAGTTACTCTTTAGTTACTAACTTGAACCTGATTTGAAATGAGCTGCAATTGTGCTTTCAAAGCACAATTTGTTGCAGACCTCTCTGTTCACCGAATTTGATATTTTACTCTTGCTATTAACATCAAACCTGTGGCATGCTGCTTGTGTACATACACCGATCAGCCATAACATTATGACCACTGACTGGTCATAATGGAGGAACATTGATTATCTCGTTACAATGGCACCTGTCAGATATATATATATATATGTATATACACACATATATATGAGTGTGTATATCTGACAGGTAACGAGGTAATCAATGTTTCTTCACTTCACCTGTCAGTGGTCATAAAGTTGTGGCTGATCATATATGTGTGAGTGTATACACATATACAGTATATATATACACGTATGTGTGTATCTATATAAACATATATAAGTATATATGTATGTACAGTATGTATGCATGTATATTCTTATACAGTATATACATATATATATATATATATACACATATAAACACAGTATAGGTGTGAAACCCACAAGGACCGTCAAGATCTGGTCTGCAGATGCTATCTCCACTCTCCAGCACCAATTCCAACACACAGATTGGAGTGTGTTTGCTGCTCAGGCCACCACACACTCTCTGACTAACATTGATACATACACCAATGCTGTCATGTGTCACATTAACAGATGTGTGGATAGTGTGAAAACACACAAAAAAATAAAAAACCTTCCCCAATCAGAAGCCCTGGATGAACAGAGAGGTTTGCCTCCTGCTCAAAGCCAGAGATGCTGCCTTCAGGTCTGTAGACCAGGAGGCTTACAGCTCAGCCAGGGCCAACCTGAGGAGGGGAATCTCCCAGGCTAAACATTGCTACAAACAGAGGATTAAAGATCACTTCAACTCCTTTGAGTGCTTTGAGAGGCTGGTCCTCTCAAACCTGAAATCCTGTCTGCCTGCTACACTGGCATCCACATCTCAGAGGATCTCACCTGGTCCCTGAACTCCTCCACTCTGGTGAAAAAGGCACAACAGCGCCTTTACTTCCCCGGATCCTGGTGGACTTCTACCGCTGCACCATTGAAACCATACTGACGAACTGCATCTCAGTGTGGTATGGCAACTGCTCTGCATTGGACCGCAAAGCACTCCAGCGGGTGGTGAAAACCGCCCAACGGATCATTGGCACTGAGTTACCCCCCATTGAAAACATTTATCATAAGCGCTGTCGGGGCAGGTCGAGAAACATCATCAAGGATGCCTCTCACCCAAAACATGGACTGTTCACCCTCCTCCCATCCGGCAGGCGTTACAGAAGCCTCCGCTCCCGTACCAGCAGGCTGAGGAAGAGCTTCTTTCATGAGGCTGTGATCCTGCTGAACTCCATTCCACTATAGCACCATTACACCCTTACAGTACTATTATGGTGTTTATCGAGTTGTTTTGCACTTCTCACACCTTATCGAACATGTCATTGCACTCTTCATAGTCTTGACCGAGCCACCACATTGTTCAATTAATGTTACTGTACATATAACCAACTGTACATGCTGTTTATACTGTATATATTGTAGTACACACAAACTTATATTTGCACTCTCTATATATATATATATATTTGTACATTCAACCTATGTTTGCACATACAACCTATATTGCACTCTATATTCTAGTCCACTTCTCCTCTGTACATACATAGTCAGAATATGACATATATGCCATCTGTATATTGTAACTTCTGCAATTTCTGTAAATATATACTATGATTTTGCACTTCTGGTTAGAGGCTAACTACATTTCATTGGCTTTGTACCTGTACTCTGCACAATGACAATAAAGTTGAATCTAATCAAATATACTGTTTAAATATCTGACAGGTGCCATTGTAACGAGATAATCAATGTTCCTCCATTATGACCATTCGGTGTTCATAATGTTATGGCTGATCAGTGTATACTGCATTTATTGTCTGTGCACCTGTTCTGCATCAAGCTGATTGTAATCAAGAAAAATTAAGTAAAATGTCAACCAGTCTGTGACTGTTACAGTATACTGTATATACACACATCTAATTCTGCTACATTTGAATATGATTATCATATATTCTGAGGGCTCAATCCAACAGACAACACAAACTCAAAATGAAAATGGTGTCCTCTTTAAAAGGATTTTGTCGGAGCTCAGTTGATTTAAAAGTTATGCAAATAAATTAGAAAGTCGCTCTGCAGGCTACTGGTGGATCATTGGACTCTAAACTCATTAATATTATGCAACTATTTGCAAAGACACACTTGTAACATAAGGTTTCCAAGTTGAAATCAAGAGGCTGAAGGTAAATGGCTCCACCTAGTGGAGAATGGCAGCCACTGCTACTCTGAAGATTAATTTGTGCTGTCAGTAGCTTTATATACTAGCAATAAAAACAAAGTACAGAGTATTCTTCACTTGTATTTATTCATACTATATCATATTAATATTCTATGTCCATCAGATATTTATATATATATATATATATATTTATATAGTTATTTACATATGGCAGTATTGCCAGTCGAAGAAACAGATATTTCAACATAATGGATAACAAAAACAAGTGTCAGATTCAGTGCTATGCTGAAAGCACACAAAGTTTGATTTAAAAAAAAAAATGAAGTCAAAAAAACGTGTCATAAAAACCAGACAGTTGGAAAAACAGCAAAAACACGTGTGACTACGTTTACATGTAGCCTTTACATGATTGCTGTGTTGTGGTACTTGGTTTTTCTGCTCCAGAACATGTGCAAATGTAGTGTTGCTGAAAATGGAGTCATCCGACTCCCCCAGAAATCACCAGGCAGTGTACAGGCAGTTCACACGTAAAAAGAATTAAATAAAAAGAAAATATACAACACTATACACAGTGAAATAATGAACTGATGCTTTCTGAGGCAAGGGTAGAAGATCCAAGTAATAATTGTTCGCATTAAGTACAGCCATGCATTAGCAGCGATCGTCACACATTCTACGATACATTTTCTGATAGCTTGCCGTTCTCACTGACATTTATCAGTCAAAATATTGGACCAAACAAACATGCGGTATGTAAGGTACACATTGTCTCTCACATTCACCAGCTCATCATTGAATACACTTTGGAATTAAATGGCTTTTGGATTGACTAATTGGTTTCTACTCTCATCATTTCACAAAGCCAGTTAGGTACTCTTTTTTTTTTTATTCCTCGAAAATAGAAAAGCGCCTCCAACTTTGCAAAACTAAGAACCTCTGACACACGAGCACTTGCGTGTGTTTGTGTACAACAAGCGTAAGCCATCTCTTCTATAAATACAGTACAGTTTTATATTCTTCTCTCTTCAGATCCCACACGGTCCAAAAATAGAATAAAACATAAATTTTAATACATTCTAGAAACAAACACACAACTGGGTTGGTCAAATACAGAGGGTGAGGCGGCAGTAAGAGGCAGGTCCTGGTGGAGCTGTGTGGATAAGGTGGAGGGTACAGCTGTACCCCCGTAGGAAGCTTTTAAGGGTGAACTTTGAAGGAGAGCAGTTCCTCTGAGTGCATGTTGTTGAGTGATCGCAGCTCGGGAAGCTTGAGCAGCAGCTTGGTGAAGGTGGTGGCCGCCTCGTCGCCGTGGTTCTGTATCACCAGGTTTCGCAGTCCCCGGATCAGTTTGTCCTGCAGGGCCTCAACTGAGTTTAGGTCCTGGATCCCTGAGCGATCTGAGCCAGAACAAAAAGAGAGAAAGGGTTAACGCTAATGTACATGTTGCTTTTAATACCAATACTATTATTACTTACACTACTTATTTTAAATGCCACATTGATTTAAATAGAATGGAATCAGATATTTGATGGTCCAAGGTTAATTTTGAGCCTGTTGTTCTTACCAGCTGAGACGAGCACCACAGCTGTGAAGAGGCTCATTTCGTCTGAGTCGAGCCGCAGCGCTGCCAGCTTCTCGCTGAACTCGCACATGGAGTTGAGCAGCTCGCCGGCGCCCAGCGACCACAGCGTGTCGAGGCTGTAGCGCTTGCCACTCAAGAAGGTCACCGTCCGCTCGACCACATTGAACAGAGAGGCGAATCGGACCATCAGCACCTGGGAGTCAAGAGAGGGAGAGTATTTTTAGTTTATGGTTTGATTTGTGAAGATGAACAAGAACTCAAAGACGTCTTGTTTACTGTAATAAATCGGACACTGGTTTTATGATGTGAAACTTGAACAGATGAGAATAAAGTAACCGTCATTTAGAAATATGTTCTATATATTGTTCTTTTTTCGCCATCGATATAAATATTTTCTAAATGTCTGGAGGGCATGTTGCCAATTCAAGGCAAGACAATTTCATTAAAAAAAAAAAAAAAAGGTGCACAGTATTTAAAGTCGGTGCTTTAGGAGAGGAACGTGAATGGGCAACTTTTGCACACACAAGATAAAGAAACCAAGGGTTTGGATAAAGCAAAACACGCCCAGGCCTGCGTACATAGAATAACCTGAATAGTAACAGCTACAATGTGTTTATTTCTTTCCACAGAAGAACAAAATGTTACACAGTCTCAATTGCACCTATAGAGAATATGTGAAGTCCATTCCAACTGTTATCAGAGCAAATATTAGTCAGCACACACAGCTGACGGTCTGCTCTGTTTGGGAAAGCCACAGTGGATCCTACATTCAGAGTGTTTGAAGAAGCCGCCGAGTTTGACTTCAAAGCGAGCACAAAACAACACGAGGTGTTTGTTTGGCTTGTTTGCCCTCTTACCTCGAAAGTTCCAGCTTTCAGCAGGCTGACTTGGTCGTGCTCGGGGAGGTCACGGAAGCCTGGGATCCTCTTGGCGAAGTCGACCACCTCCCGCACGGCAGGGGTGAAGCTCATGGAGAATTCCTCCCAGACCTCCTGGCTCGGCTTGCGGGGGTCCACGTAGGGGGATGTGTTCATCGGACAGACCTGGAAAAACATGAAGACACAAGGTCAATCAGAGAGGGTGATCAAAAGACTAACTTTAGTTTTAGTTTTCAAGAATAGTGATATGAATTTTAAGAACGGAAAAAATACTCACCAAGTGTGCTCTATTGTTAACGCAGTTGGTTGGTCCATTATAACCACTTGAGGCAGTTTGTGTGTTAAATTCATGGTGTCTTTGGCTGTCTTCTGATGGTTCACAGCTAGGGGTGCTGTTGAGCTGCTGCTGCTGAGGCTGCTGCTGGTAAACTCTCCCCTCCTCCCTGTAAGCAGTGTTGGTGACGCGTTCGCTGTTACTGTAAGAACTGTGCTGGTAACCTCTCATAACCACATTGCTGTTCCAGCAGTTCCAGCTCTCCTGTTGCTCCTCTATGCGGCTGTCACACCGCGTCTCCAGGGGGACCGTGACCGGCGAGGACGAGGCCTGGCCCTGTCTCGGTGACCTCTGCTGGCTGAACGCGAAGGCATCTTGGTGCTGCCTATTCACCGTAACGACGGCCTCGTCCTCGCCGCTGTCCGATGCGCAGGAGGAAGCGGAGCTGGAGTTGGTGTCCATGGAAACCACAGACTCAGAGTCCTGGGGGCACTGAGGGGAGGAGGGGTTGGAGCACGACGGGGACTCGGAAGAAGAGGAGGAAGAAGAGGCTGAGGAGCTGGCATCGTTGGTCATGGCCTCCATGGGCAGTGACGGGCTCTGGTGGCCGTGCAGCATGCTGTGCAGCTGGCTGTTGTTGCTCATCATGTTGTTCATGGCGTTCTGCATCTCCAGCAGCATCCTCTGCTTTTCCCGCTTTGGGATGCGACCAAATCGGACAGCTGAGAGTAAAAAATGACAGCCATTAGATTGTGTCAAGCTTAACAACACTTTTATAAAAGGGGCACCAAAAAAAGAATAAGCTTTAGAGTAAATGAATTGCGTGGAATTGCAATCAACAGGTGTTTTTTGCTTTTTGATTTAAATGCATGATAATAAATAAGCTGACTCAAACTAAATTAAATGTACTGCTTACCATCTCTGGACATGCCGACAGCCAGACACTTCTTGAACCGACACTGCTGGCAGCGGTTCCTGTTGATTCTCATGATGGTGCAGTTCTCCATCTTAAGACACTTCTTGTACTGGATGTTCTGCTGAATGCTTCTCCTGAAGAAGCCCTAAGGAAGCACAAGATCCCCGTGTGGAGCGTTAGTCATGCAAGCGTGTACAGCCAGCAAGAGGATATGAATCAAACTTGCAGAGATGCAACGCTTTATTGCAGGAACTTGTCTCACCTTGCAGCCTTCGCAAGCATGGACGCCATAGTGGAAGCCCGAGGCCACATCACCACACACCTTGCACAACAGCACCATGCCGTTGATTTCTGCAAAAACAAAGATAAGCAGTGATTCATGTGCACCAGATCAGATATGCAACATTTTTCTCAATAGCATAGCACTTCAATAATGCTAAGACTTTGATTTTGTACTTACTGGTGATGCTGCTCTTGGCAGATGTGGAGGAGCGCCCAGCCTTCTCCATGCCGTGGCTACGCTGGTGGCCATTCTTGCCCGGCGGAGAGATATCCACCACCATGCCCACGGCCCTGCTGGGCAGCGAGGGGCGGGACAGAGTCTGTGATTTCGACAGGTAGCCGCTGGTGGGGCTGGAGCTCATACATGACTCCGGGCTGGAGGCAGAGCCGGAGGAAATGTAGGCAATGACTCCTCCTGTGGAGAGGGAGAGACGGTGACATGTTAAAGCAGGTAAATCACTTCCAAGAAAAAAAATTCAGTTTCAGTTTTATTTATATAGCGCCATACCATAACAAAGTTATCTCAGGGCACTTTTTCGAATAGAGCAGGTCTAGACCGACTCTTTATATTTACAGAGACCCAACAGTTCCCACCATGAGCAAGCACTATGCGACAGTGGCAAGGAAAAACTCCCAGGCTCTAGGTAGGCGGTCATCTGCCTCGACCGGTTGAAATTGTTTTTCCCTTTTCTTTGAAGGCTCTTTAAATGCAATTACATACATAGTATTTGCTACATCCCATATCCCTATACTTTGGCTTTGTTCTTAATTGTATATAATGGAGCAAAGACAACATTTAGACTCATCCTGCTGCTGTTATTTTAATATGAAATTTTGCATTAAGCAATCACAGAATGCAAGATTTGCTATCTTGGGACATGTGACAACTTGTTTTCATGTAAATCTATTTCTGAGAAAGAAGGTACACCATATCAACAAGCACATCTGGATATCTACTGTGTTTTACTACTCATCAGGCTTGCCAAATTTAATATGAGCCAGAGATGATTACAGGAGTACTATAAACTGCAGTAATAATAATAAAAAAGGCTTTGCGTACCAAATAAATTCTTGGCAGTACATGAAAAACAGGTGCGCCTGACACGCCTATGTTTGTGTTTCCTGGTTGGTTCATTCACTGCTGTGATCACCTCCATTCCTTGCTGGTTGGATAACACGTTACGTAACATGCCTGGCTGGGACTCTGTGCTATGGGAGTGTGCGCCCTGACAGGTGACCAGACAGGGTCACTGAAGCACTAGAGCAACCTAACAGTCGTGGGAAGGAACAAAAAGAATGCAAAAGGGAAAACATCCACCATTGGACTGTGTAATGACATGTTTGGGCAGAAAACAGCTCTGGTGTAACAAGAGTTTGGAATTTAAAGTTTGGTGGATCCACAGCGAGCCTGCAGCCACGTTACGAAAATGGGGAACTGCTTCAAAAAAACTTTTAACGTGAGATGGGATATACCAAGTGATAGCAGAGTAACGAGTTATTCATTATTTTATCCTTCCAGATTAATTCAACAATACTTTAACTTCTGCTACGTGCCCTTGGGCAAGGCACTAGAATTTAACACTGAACTGCTCCAGTGACTACCCAGTGTGACGGTAAGTCGTTTGAAGCATACTTACTCAATTTCCATTTAAAATTAAAATGTACGCGGATATAGTCTTTACCGGGACATTCGTGTAAAAGCTAAAGTGTGTTTTTCTTCATTAACTCTAAACCCCCTCTCAATTTAAAGGGCCACACCACGTGATCGCTTCACCACAACACGACTGTTCTCGGTCGCGGCCCCGCCCACACGTGGGCCTGTCATGTACTCCTGTGAGAGCGGAGCGCGAGGAGCAGAGCCCGAATGTAGGTCAGCGTCAGCGGCCGCCGCCTCCTCCTCCTCCTCTCCGCCTCACGTGTATCTCGCAGTCCAGCCTCGCGCCGGCAGCGCTCTGCGCCGCGTGGATTATGCAACGTTCTGCGTCACGGGTCCCGCTGCGGCCAATCAGGGGAGAGTTCCGAAGGAGCGTGCTGGCGGCGAGGAACGCCCCTCGGCCAATCGGAGAGGTGTTCCAGAACCCGTGTACACACACACACAGGCACATGGCTAGGCTACGCTGTCCACGTGAGCAGCACCGGGGAAGATAAACACGGTCGTCGTGTCAAACGTTTTACCGACACGGCGGCGGGGCTGCGTTAGAAAAGCGGGTTTTAAACACAATTTAAGTACGCGTAATAACGTGATTTCTAAAAAATATGTCAACATGACACCAAGTCGACGATTAAAAAAATAAATAAATAAATAAATTCAGTACACCATTCATTTGTGCGCTGACCTCCTAAAAGCGACTCTCTTATTGTCTGGATCTATTTAATAACACTCATTGTAATACATTCCTCTCCAGCAGTACCATAAATAGCGAGACGCGACGTAACACTTTATGTAGTATGTGTGAAGTCGATATTAAGCATTAATTAGCGATCCATAGAGGACGCATAATTTCACCATCACTGCAGCAAAGTCCCAAGTCTCTGCTCAGTCAGTGCACGCAATGAAAACATTACAACCTTGAATTTTATTGCGGCAATATATCAAACATTGTCCTCTTACCAGGCTTGGCTGTTCCACTGTCCTCGGGCATTCTCCGTTCCCGAGGAAAAAAGAAAATCTCAAACTAAACTCAGCCGCCTGTCGCGACTTCTGCCACTGCCACGAAGACGACGGAGACTAAACTTGCAAGTACAAGTGTGCAAGTACGACGAGCTGAGAGACAGCGCTGACGCTCATATCAGGGCTCCGTCGTCGGGAAATAACCTGCAGGTCCGGGTCGACGGACGTACGTGTGAACCGGAGGAGCTCCCTCCTTGTTGTGACAGACCGCGGGTTAGTCGAGAGAACTGAATGTTCTCAATCGCGGGCTCGCCCACGTGACCCGTTTGTCGGCCACGCCCCTCCGCCCGACCGCTCGAGCCTTTAACCCAGTGACACACTTTCAGGACCGCGGAGGGGCGGAGCCAAGCGCGTTTCGTCGACGTAACGTGGACTGGTAACATGGCGCTCACGTTGCAGAGCACCGCGGTATGGCGTGCCAAACGGATCAAATGTCGTCAGGTCGGCACAATAATTTTATTTACAACGCCGCTTTTTACGCGCGTTTAAAACCTGCCCAAGACAGGTAGTTTTTGTTGAACATGTTTAATAGTTTGTAGCACGTTGATGAGATTGATGCGATTCCGGGAGAATGTCCAAAAGGGGGTTCTCTGTCATAATCCTCTGAATCTGAATACTGTACAATTTATAAAAGACAACACAGATAGCAATCTTGCCTATCAATGGCAAGCATCTTTCATCGATGCATTGCTTTGGTCCGGCTTTGCTCTTCACAGATTGGTTACAAAAACTCTGGATTTACTGGCTGTGTAAAACAGGAGGAAGGGCTCATCACCATACAAGAAAACGGCGTAAATAACACGCGTCTTGGAAAAGGTTTTAACAGCGTAAAAAGCGGCATTTAATGTACCTCACTAGAGCACCGTAAAAAATATGGTTTTTATGGTGTAAAAAGTGGCGTTTTAAAATGTAAAACGCCACTTTTTTGTCAAATGTGCGTTAAAAGCGACGTTGTACATAAAAACGGCGTTAAAAAGTGGCGTGAAAACCGTCAGGACGCCGTATTTTAAGCCGTTTTATGTACCAGGGACGTGTGCTGACCTGACGACGTTTGATTCCTTTGGCTTGCCATACAGTGAAGGCTGAAGCCTGAACAGTGCACAGTAGGTCATGCCACGTGCGTTCATGTCCCATCAGTGGGTGAACAAGTCATTCCAGTTTTTAGTCAATTACATTACTTTTTTTCAGCGGATAGATCTAACAAGCTGCAGCAGGCCCCTACTCGCCTTTTAAGGACACATTGAGTTTAGTTTAGTTTGGGTTTATTTTATTAGCACAAAGGAGGTGATAAAACAAAACAAAAAACATAGCAGGGATTGTGCAGGAGAGGTAAGAAACCCCAAAGGGCTTATAGCAAAAATCTCACCTCTATAATTTACAATATATCCTAATACTATGGATATTTGTTTCCTTAACATAATGAAATAAAAAAGAAGAAGACTTTAAAGTAAGTACATTTACTCAAGTAGTACTTGTTTCCATTTTGTGCTACTTTATACGGGTACTCCACTATTTGAGAAGAAAATGTACTTTTTACTCTACTAGCCTACATATTACATTTATAGATAGTTATATTACAGATAAATATTTTCTGTATCATGTTTATAAAATGACACACTGATGTTGTAGATTAAAATATCTATAAAATACTTAAATTAGCGCCACCTCGACCAATTGCAACATTAAAAGGTTAATGCTTAATGCATCAGTAATTGTATTCCAATAGACCATTACAATATTTTATCTTACACTGACAGGGGCCATTCTGCATAATGACTAGTTTTACTTTCGATACTATTATTACATCTTGCTGATAATACTAGTACTTCAAAACATGTTGAAGTACATGGAAAAAGGGAGAGCAAGTATTGTCTTAAAGAAGTATTCATGTTTAAAGAATGAAAGGTGAGGATGACTTAAAATGTGTAATACAATTCAGAAATTCAAAAGAAAGTAAAAATGCAATAAACAAATATAAAATAGCAGTTTAATACTGTATCATGCTTTGTGTACATGATAAAACGGTTTTAGTTATGTTTATTCTGTTGATATAATGTACTACACTGTAGCAGTATGTGTATGTATACATGTATGTCCACATATGCATGCATGTATATGTGGACATATACTCAATGCACTGAGCTCCTCTCTTCCTCTCCATCTGTACTCACTCCTATCCCATCAATGCTTGTTACTAACTCAACTTCTTCTCGTAGTTGTGTGCTTTCTCTCTCTCTCTCTCTCTCTCTCCTTCTGTTGCTTTCTGCAGGTGTTTCTGCCCCCAGACCTGTAGAGTCTGGATCTGTGGTTGCAGCCACCTGCTGCCCCCGTGCTCCTGCTCTGCACCCGCTGCTGCTATTACCGTTACTGCTCTTATTATTAGTATTACTATTATTATATTGCTATTAGTATTATTTCTATTAATATTAACATCAACACCATCACCACAACTATTACTTTACATCTCTATGTGGAACTGTATTGTACTGCTGTATGTTCTCTTTCCTCCTGCTCTCTCTCTCTCTCCGCCCACCCAGAACCTGGTTCTGCTCGAGGTTTCTACCTATTAAAAGGGAGTTTTTCCTTGCCACTGTCGCCTAGTGCTGCTCATAGTGGGAACTGTTGGGTCTCTGTAAATATAGTCGGTCTAGACCTGCTCTATATGAAAATGTGCCCTGAGATAACTTTGTTATGATATGGCGCTATATAAATAAAACTGAATTGAATGTACATATGTATATGTGCTGTACATGTATATGTCTGTATACGTGTGTATATTCCCTAACTTATTTTAAGGTAAAACCAAAATAAAGATAATTATACTTTACTGCAGGACATTTACTTGTAATGGAGTATTTTTACAATATGTATTGCAATTTTTACTTAAGTGTTCATGTTTTGGGGCCCTGTATAAAGTGGTTTTACTTAATACAATATACAAGGCGTCAAAAATGACTTCAATCAACACCTCTCTTGGATTAGTTTTCACAAAAACTATATTTTAAGACTCACAGGGATTTGTATTAGACTATGTCCATATAATTGCATTTATGCCCTTTAAAGTGTCAGAATAATAATAGGCAAGTTTGGAAAGCTTAAGCTGCTTGTCACCTGCATTTGTACAAAAACATGCATGTCATTATTGCGTGATGTGGGTGGGTAAATATAATATGCTGGTGATGGCTTTGAAAGACCTTATCAGAGTTTTATTATCTTGGGCTGATGACATTTTTGATTAGATTTGACATATTTATGTATATATACCAGGTCATACACTGTGACAAGTACACATTCATTGAAAATGTCAAGGATAACAAAATAAAGTTAAAGGATAACTTGTTTCCATTGTGGTCCTCTTCGGGCTTACGTGTTTATTGTTCCTTTACAACCACACAAGCTGAATTCATATCCTCCTTCAGTGCATCATCTCACTGTGCTTTAATGATAGGTCTCTTGTGGACTGATGGGAGTCTATAGATGACACCTGCGCAGAATAGACCCTTTCCACAGCAGACATTTTGACTTGGCAGATCCTGTTCCAGGGCTCTGGTATTGTGCATGCTCACTCACTGACATGGCTTACCGAGACGTTTAATGGAATAGAGCCATCGTTCATGTTATTACGTAGACCTGTGCTTTTCCAGATTAGACAAGTCAAAATGTCTGCCTTGAAAAGGGTCTATTATAGGACTTAAACTGAAGACACTAATCTGTAAAAAACCCAGTCCTCTTTGTTCATGTAGTCGTTAGGCTGACTTCTAAGAAGGGAAGTGAAACTGAAATTGCGCAATTTGTCATTTGAGCCCCATGGAAGTCCCCGAACTCCCCCAGTAATCAAAGATCTGATGATTCAAAAGTAGCACAGGTGTCAGGGTGAAAAACTAGGCTAAATTGGGGTGAGAGGTTAGTTTTTTTTAGACATCTAGATTATATATACCAAGTTTTAACAGCACTTACAGTCCAGTACTCTGGTTTATAACCAAATACCTGCAAAACTAAAGACATTCCCATGAGTCTCATCTGTTCTGTGTGTTTAGTGCTAAATAGCAAATGTTAACATGCTTGCACGCTAAACTAAGATGGTGAACATGGTTAACCTTGTTCACCATGCTAAGCATCAGGATGTACCATTGTCATTGTGAGCATGTTAGCATGCTGATGTTAGCATTTAGCTCAAAGCACTTCTGTGCCTCAGTACAGCCTCAGAGCCGCTAGCGTGGCTGTAGTGGCTGGTTAGATACTTTGCCTAAATCCCACTTGATTGGTTAAATTTATTTATACACATCTTGATTTCCCCCAAAAAATGTTAATGTTTTACAGGAAGAGAAAAGAGGGATTTTGATATAAAAACACAAAAATATTATTTTTAACATATATTTAACATATACCAAGAGATAATGGAAGAATTGCCACAGGCACAAAGGATTAGAACTTTTTTTTAATTAAAATTTCTCTCTGATCCTAATAATTCTCTGAAATATAGTTACTGGAACATCGGTTATATTTAACCCACATGTCTAAAATAAACGCTTATTTTTAGACCAAAGATAGCCCAATTTTAACCTCAACATCTTTTGACTTGCCAATTACCAAAACTACACTTAGTGGATCACTTAGGAAACCACAGAGTACTCAATCAGAATACCATCAAAACAAGGCTAACCACAGGTATTGAACTCTGATCTATTAATAACATAGGTGGTTAGGACACTGTCCTTCACATCAACTCTCCTTCATTTTAACTGCTTGAATAACGTGATGTTTTATTATGCTTACGTGCATCATAAACCACTCTACTCTCCAGGCTATTGTAAATCTGACAGGCTCAACTACACACTGCACCTAAAATGTGAATGTAAATGATTAACATTTACAGTGGTTGCCTAGATGCATTTGCTTAACCATGTGTGTGATATTGCACGTGTACAGCTGTGTTTTGAAAATTAGTGAACTATTAACTTTGGCCGCTTTCATAAGAAGATTATTAACAGAAAGAGAGCCAAAAATCCCCTTTGTCAGTTTAAAAACCCACGTGTACTACTGACACTTGTACAGAGTCAGGAGTGTATTTATTTACCAGATTCAGCTGTTTGGCCAGAGTTCAGGTCTCTGTGGAATGATTCAGGACATGAGATCATCAGTAGCATTTCAGGAGCTGAACGCTGCAGTTTTAGTATTAATATTTAAACTCTGTGCAAAACAAAAGCCTAAACTTGACAGATGCTAAATATTAAATTTATTCCTTTTTGTTTTGGAAAATGTTTAACAGATATTAGTTCAGCAAACACACTGTGGGAAACGAAACTTATACGTTATATCATGGGTCTGGTCACGTTCTGCTTTGCTTAAATCTCTCTTTTGTAGTGTGTGACAATTATCTGCGTTATTGTTTCTCTTGAAAAAGAGACCTGGTTAAATAAAGGAAAATGAAATGAAAAATAATACCCAAATGCTACCATTCTTTGAAGGATATTGCTAGCGATATTCTATATTTTTCTTGCTTTAGTCCATCTCTCAATACTTTCCTGTTTGTGTATATAATGCACAGTATTTGTCAACACTTTTAACTTATCCTATGAAGAAATATTTTATATTACAACTGTTTTACTATGTTGTCATTCATGATCTGATTTTACACCAGCCTCCACTTATTGGGGCCGACAGAGGTTAGTTATACAGTAGTAGTTGTCAAATGCATTAATAAATACTTATATCTGCAAACAACTACATTATAGTGCAGTTATAAGCCATTTATTAAATGTTTAAATACTGCTTATGAATGCTTAATAGGGAGGGTCAAGTGTAACCAAATTATCAATTAAAACCCCAAATCAACATGATATTAAAAACATTATTAGTCTTCAAAGTTCTAATATTCACTCTGAAATGTGGCTGACGAGCATACTGGTAATTTGCCAGGCAGGTGGAATCCACCCTTCAATTAACAATGTAAAAAAAAAAAAAAACACAACAAAAAACAAGAGGCAGACCAGACTTTCTGTCCACTGTGTTCCTTTATTACCATATTTGCGGAGAGATAACTTAATCAGGAAGCAAAAAATATACCAGACAATAAAGTACTAAAAATCTGAGATACAAATAACCCCCCCCAACACAAACCACCCCGAGCCCCCCCACCCCTCGTCCTCCTCCTCCTCCCCCGCTGTCGTCCTCTGTGGGTTTATGTGGCGTAACGCTTCGTCCACTGTTTGGCTGTTCGGTCATGTTCCGCTCTGTTAGTCGTGTACTGGGTGGCGATGCTTCCCACCAGGGGATCGGCTGAACGGAAAAAATACATTTCAAGTTAAGTTTATCTGCACGTAGAAATGATAAACACACATAAACAACAGGCAGAAGACACTCAAAGGGCGTGTCAACGTTTTCTTCAGCAGACATCTCTGTATTTGTAAACAAGAATTAATTATAGGTCCTGTTAGGCCAGTATATTTTTACTGTACCGATTCCACTTCCTCAACTTACCGGTTTCAGAATCAGTCTTTTAAGAACGCCTTTTACGGACTGGAAAAATTTTTTTACATTAGAGAATAAACTATTTGTACATGAGCCGGATCAGACAGTTGACTCCTGCCACAATCTTTTAATAAAGCATTCAGACGTCAGAACAAATGAAGTGTGTCGTCTGCGGCACAAAACTAACTTGTCTGTGGCCCCAAGTCGAGGTAAAATGCAAAAGCTCCCCGTCTGCTTTCACTCTTACGAGCAGAGTGCATTTATAAAATTGAATAGGATGTCCAGATGACGCTGGGTTTCCTGTCAAGGTGGCAGCACTGACTAAATTTACCAGCATTTACACACACAAGTTTCAGATTCCTGTTGTTCTGTAAAACCGTGGAAATACTGTTTCGGTGGCATTTACTGAGCTTGAAAGGTGATTCAAATCACATTTCTGAAATTCACGTCAGCCTGAACAGCATGATTTGTTTTTCCTCCTTCTCCTGTCTCTCCTCATGGATATACTTGATGTGACACAGTGCAAAAAGTAGAGCAGAAATCGGCGAGATGTGAAGAGAGCCAGCAAGACAACAAATAAAAAAAAGCTTCCCTTTAGAACATGGCCGCCTCTATCTCCTGCTGCAAACCATAGATGTGTAAAGAGAACAGCGTCAGAGGCAGGGCCCCGTTCACTCCTATGAAATATGAAAGTCGCTCAGTGGCACATGAAGCCAAAAAAAGTTTGACTTCCCGGGTATAAAATTACCCGTCTCTTCCACATCGTTCAGCCCATAGTCCAAGGACACTATAGCATTTCCTTTTAGTGTTCGCACTGGGAAGTTGACGTACCTCAAAAAAAAAAAAAAAAAAAATCAGCTGATTTACAGGCATCTCTTTCACAATGCAAGTCTATGAGAAAAAGTGTTCTTGGGCGATTGTGCATCACGTGACGGACCCGGAAGTTGTAATTTCAAATTGGTTTCAAAGCCCGGCGCACTTCCTGCGGGCTTGCTGCAAACAGGCAGTGCATTTAAATAAATTGGTCAGAATAACATAGTGAAACTTTTATGTTAGCTGCCTATTGTATGCTGACCACATAAAATCCAAATGTTAACTTGTATAGTCCACCTTAACAAGCTGTTAACTGTCTGAGGTGGACTATACTGCACTATCTGCACTGCGATGGTTCTCCACTACCGAGCGTCCACCGACACGCTCTCCGTCTTACCTGGGTTACAGTCTGTGAGCAGGGAGCAGATGGACAGCAGCACCTTGGAGATGGTGAGGGCGGGGCTCCAGTTGTCCTTCAGGATGTCCAGACAGATCACCCCCTGACTGTTGATGTTGCAGTGATAGATCCTCGTACGAAAAGTTACCTGCAGACACACAAATAGTGCAGTTGACAGTGAAAACAGTCAGTGATCCTAAAAGTATAAAGTACTTGATATTCATGTTTTAAGGAGGATATGTATGTTTGTAAACTTTAAATATTGATTTTCCTACACATTTGTAAAAAACAGTCTTTTGTGTAAGCAATTTGATGATTAAAGTAGTCACACATTTCAACTAAAAAAAGGTTTATTAATGTAGAAACATTTTGATAAATTGTTATAATAATATAATAGTTTACAAGTGTTATATTAAGACTGGACTTAAGTCAAGGCTGGACTGTAGTTCTAAACTTAGATGAGCAGTATTTAACCTGCTGTCACTGTTTTACAAAACACTTATTTTTGCAGCAGGGGATGAAAGCCCTCTGGTGGCTGAAAAGAGGTACTTCTAAATGGCAGGAAACACCGTCTTGAAAAGAAAATCACCGAGCTGTGACGTTTGCTTTCCCAAAAGTATTACAAATAACTAGAAACTTCTCATTAAGATGTCAGTATACTGACCAGAAGTGAAAGCAAGTGAATTATTTACAGTAAAATGTTCTGATGAAACACTGAAAACAACATTATTCTGGAACAAGTGAGCTGTGGGAAATCTCAGTTGGAGTTTTGATGTTTTTAATGTGTCGGTGCAGGTCTGCAGTACATGTAGCATCAAAAAGGAGCAGATGCATTAACTGAAGACAACACTTGCACTTGCAGCTTCAACTCACACAAAAGGCTTGTATGGTAGTTTTTAAATCTCAGGTTCAACCTTTGCCTTTCTAACATCACAAGGTGATTTCCTGCTGAGGTTTATACAGTAAACCAAACTTTCCATTCACACACGCACACAAAAATCTATAATACACCGAGAGCTGAGAAGTATATATTACATCTATAAGAGTTTGCTTTAGCTCAAAACAAACAGCAGACACAAATTCCCCAATACAAAAATATTGTGGAGTGGTTCCTTGTTTTGTATTATTTTTAATCTCTCCAGAACAGGTTGTTTTTTCATCCTCATGGTTTTTTTTGTTGTTGTTTAGGGTAACATCACCTTTTTTTAATGGATTTGTTTTATCCCACTTGAAATTAGCAAAAACAAACAAAACTGGGTTTTTACCATCGGGAATGACGTTTTTATTGCCATCATAATGACCATATTTGTTACACAAAGTAGCTTAATTGGTCCAAATAATCCTGTGGGGACAAACAAATGAACCACTATCCATCTATTCATTTGTACAGACTGTGGAAAATACAGTCCACTGAATCCAGTACCACAGCAGATCCACAGTGTACAGGCAAAGCAGCAATATTATGAACTAGAAAATCACAGACTATACTGATGTCTGATGAGTGACTTTATCTGGCGTCGTCGACATGCCTGCAGTTGATACATACAATTGTTCGAGAGAGAACAGATGCTAAAAATGTTCATCAGGACTTTTGTGAAACAGAACTCGTTTTTCCAAAAATCCAGACCAACATCATTCTTCATTTTTCACTGTTGTTCACATAGTTGGGATCCCACTCAAGAATGTAAATCTGTGTATAAACTACAGAGAGTAGGTTTCCCAGAAAATGGCGTCTTGTTGTCATGGGCTCTGCTTGTATATGTGCTGCTGTGTTGCTAGTATACCAGAGACAGTAAGCACTTTGTTTCTGCTCCAACACTTCAGACAAAAGCACTTTCTATAGATAATAGTTTAGTGTGACAGAAGCTTAATTTTGAAACTCTGCTGATATTCTATATTTTTTTCCGGTTTTCAGCAAAACCCACTGAAAGACCAAAACCACAGAGGAACTGTTATTCCTCTTTGCTATAGAGCTCCATTGTCCAAAAACTATTAAAAACACATCACTACACACTGTTGGACTGGGTGACGTGTTGCTTTATCACCATAAACACAAGCACTGTAGTCTATTTGACACACACACACACACTGCTGGAAATGCTCAATGGACTTTAAGCCAAATCTCTGGCTTAAAACAGTCCCCAACAAATACACTACACTTGACTACTGTTTGAGTAACATTCACTAAAACTACAGTGCCCGGTGACTGTTTTAGGAAATGATTTAGCCATTAAAAAAAAAATATTAAAACTATATGGATTTGCAAACTACTTCTATTTTCACAGAACAAAGAATGGAGGATTTCGACAGCGACCGCAGTGGGCTAAATCCAACTGATCTAGATTTCAGGGTAGATTTAGTGCTATATTGTGTTTTGCATTGGACGTTTCACAACTTTGATTGTGTAACGTTGTATTTATTGGGCTTTTCACTGAAAACCAACCTCAGTGGGTGCGGATTTGTAAACCGAGAGTGCAGATTTACACATGGCTCTTTTTTTCCCCTCAGCTGACCCCAGAGGGGGGCTTCCGTGAAACGATATATTTGTTACACTTCTCTAAAGAGATTTACGTCTGAGGCTGAGTGCCAAAGACAAGGCAGGGAAGTCAGAAAGTCTTAAGGATACAGAGACAAGCGAGACAAGCTAACATATCGTTGGTTTGTGTCTTTTCATGGGATTTGTTGACAATGACAAAAATATAGGAAAAAACAGACTCATCCAACATTTACAAAACTAAACTTAAAGGCAAAATAGCAAAAAAAACATCTGTGGCAGCAGAGTAAAAACTCCCCCATGTCAGTTTTCAACTTTCATATTTAGTATCATCAGTCAGAAAATCAGTCAGCTTTGTGCAGTTAAAGGATTTCTGTGTAATATAGTTCAATTTTCTTCAGAATATAAATCTCTGGTGTCAATAAGTGTTCATATTTTCATTAAGAAATCAGATCATGTTGTAAACGGTAAATGGCTGCATTTGTATAGCGCTGTACAATTGATGGCAGTGAGCTACCATGTTAGGCACTTGTCTGACCATTGAGAGCAATTTGGGGTTGAGTCTCTCACAGGAGGAGCTTGGGATCGATCCGCATTTAGTGTCATCATTGTTTTAGAACCACGTCAGGATCCTACAGTTGGGATCTGTACACAACTTTAAGTTTTGATCGGTATGAGTGCTAACAAACATGTCATATTAATATCAGTACCTTGGGGGGTTTGAAGGGGTAGTCGGGTGTGAAGGCGATGTCCAGGAAGAAGACGCCTCCCTCGTACACGGAGCCCGGTGGTCCCAGGATGGTCGACCTCCACTCATAGATGTTGTCTCCTTTTGGGCCAGCACTGTAGGCAGAAAAAAATACTTTTATTTACGTTGGCAAACATACAAAAATCTAAGCACTGGATAATGCAACATCTATACAGGAGGAATGTTTTCTGGTGCTCACGTCATAACCTTCAAATCATCTTAGATGTCAATATAAACTTTATAAATTTCCATTTTTTGTTTTCCAAAAACACACTGGGTTAATCTGCTACTGCACACCATGATTAAACAAACACTCGGCCATTACAAAGTAAATCTGGTCTTCAAACACACGGAAATAAATGAACACAGCAAATACAGCGTAATAAATAAATAAAGACACCCTCACACTGAGGAACAGTGTCGATATATTGATGTAGATTATCTGCTTCTGATGCTTCAAACAGATGCATCTGGCTCTACATCAATGGGGTAATCAATAAAGTGTGTACTACAGTATGAAAGTCACATTCATTCATGTACTGTGTGTATATCCTGGTGAATGGCTGCACAACGAAAGCTGACTGGCAGCACACTGGAGTATGTGGGCGTTGAACTAAAACGGACTATAAATGGCACCTTCAATTCAAGATCTGCTGGACGCCAACAAAATTAACACTCATTCTGGAGGAGTAGATGCTGTGTGAATCATTTTCATTTTTTCTGAAGCTCTAAGGATCAAGGTAAAAGCATTATGGGAAATCTTCTAACTGCACTGCCTTTGATGGATGAAAGCAAATGTGACGTGTGCAAATGTAACGTGTCACATTTCCTGTGGCCCAAACTAATTATTACAATGTGAATATAAAATGAAGTGAGACTAACACATTTCTACAAAGTGACTTTTGCAGATTAACTATCATAAAAATTTCAGTATATTTTCACTTTAAATGTGGAGAGATGAAAGTTGCTTTTCCCTCGTGCATCATTCAGAAGATGCCTCAGTTCAAAGCAAATCCCCAGTGACGTGTCTATGCGTCATGATCTGTAATCTGTATTGATTTTTTCTCAAAGCTGCCCAGCCTTTAACATTCTTACATGTAGAACATTTGGTCTTGAACCCCTTGGGGTCATGAGTACAAGACATAATAGTATTGATCCAGATGTCTTCGGGCTTAGGGAGGGGGGCCTCTGCTGTGCTTTTTTGATCAACGTTAACGCAGATTTTTTCAGTACCAGCTACGGCAGAGAAAATTGATCCAGAGAGCTCAGTTTGGGCTAATTAACTGGGTGTTAAAATATATGACAGATGAAAACTTCCACCACATGAAAGGCTTTGACTTCCAAAGTGGTTGATTTTAATAACATGAACACATTCCTTCAAAAACACACACACTCCCAATCAGCCTCAAAACACCATTTTACTCTTATCTGCGTTCATGGTAAGCCATTAAGTGATGCAAGAATCTGATACAGGATCAATTAAGTTTTGATATCATATAAGATACATGTTTGTGCTACATCAGATTTAGTTATGAAAACTGGTGCAAAAAAAGTCAAAGCAGTGTGGTACATATTTACAACGCAGCTGCTCTATGAAATGTATTCAAGATGGAGACTTTAAACAGTCAAACAGCTTGAACTTCAAGAGCTCTCCAAAGTGGCAGCAGCAGAACTAATTATAATACAACTTCAGATAAAAACTCAAAGCACAACAAGCTCTAAAACATAGTAACTCAAAATAAGTGTTTTTCTTTAATGAGATTGATTAAAAATGCCAAACATTCTCTAACTGCAGCTTCTCCAATGTGAGCATTTGCTGCTTTTCTCTGTTTTTATATTATTGTAAACTGAATAACTTTGGGTTTTGGACCGTTGGTCACACAAAATAACAAATTTGAAGTTGTCACTTGGGCTATGGGACTTTCCTAATCAATTAATTGAGAAAATACTCCGCAGATTAACCAATAATGCAAATAATTGTTAGTTTCAGCCCTAATTTTATAGACCAGATAAATAAACCAATAAATAAATAATACTATATCTTTGCAGTACCAACAGAATTGCTGGGACTCTCAACAATTACCTGTTGATTTGAACAATCTGTATGATAAAATAAAGTTATAACTACATGATGCTAAACCAGAAACTCATGACATCCGTTTCATTAATCACTAACATGCAGACGTGCTAACTTCCCCTTCAATAACAAGTTCAGCTTGAGTGTATTTTCCCTTTTTTTTACATTCAAGTAATTACAAAATACATTATCATACAATACGAGGTACTCAATTAAACATGGCTTTTAATCCATCATGTGCTGTGGACAGGTTGTATTTTAAGCTGTCACACTTCATTGTTGTAATTAGGCAGTCCATTATGAACTGGCCTAAATGGCACAAGCCTGTTACTGAAACCTTTCAGTGACAGAACTTCCAGCTGCAGTCATCTGTCCTTAATCCACGATTTAAGATGTTAATTTAACCAAGACCATCATCACGCTGCAGTCATGATATAGTCATAGACACAAGTCTTCATTGCTTGTGTCTCTGCTTCATTGATAATTCTCAGGATTTAAGCAGGAACTTTACTAAGCTTTTAACAGAGCTTACTAAAACACTGTGATGCCCGTTTCCATTTCCTGTCTTGCAAGAACTGGACCCAATCTTGAAGTGAAGTTATCAATAAATATATCTTTTTATAGGTTGTGAGCTAGGAGCTATTTCAGAGTAATGAAAATGTTGAATACCAACAGAAATAATATAAAAACATGGTTTTAAGTAACTGCTGTCTAATAAAAAAATATAGATTTCTTTCAGATCGCTGCAATTTTCCAGATTTCAATGACTGTAATGATGCCACTACTTAAAACACACCGACTTTCAAATGAAGGCTGGTTGCCTAAGGTGGCAGGTGAGAGAGAAGAGAATAGCTAGTTTTCCCACCCAGAATCAGCCTGAGAAGCTGTTGTTTTATACAGAAATGTGGCAAAAAAAAAAAAAACAACAGCATGCTTTTACGACTGAGAATAAACGGTTTTCTTCTAGTTAGCAGAAAATATCCAGACGGTGTTCATTTTCGGGATGGTCTTTGGCCTGAGGTAGGTCGTTTGATCTACTAAGCCATGATGGGACCGATTCCTCTGTTATTCTTTTATCCTTTAGGGAGGTCAGAGGTCAGGCTCAGCTGCAGAACAGCAGCCTGGAGCAGGGAGGGCTCCAGTGATTTGCCTCAGGACACCGCAGGAGGGAGGATGCCTGCTGCAATGGGAGCTTGAACCCGGACCATCCAGTTTTAAGCATACTCTTTCAAATCACAACACTGCAGAGGGGTCACTCATTCCCAAGTCCTCATGCTAAATACTATGACCATATGAATTTAGGGCTGCAACTAAATATTATTTTCATTCTCAATGAATCTGCCAAGTATCTGTTTTTTAGTCAATGTGAATAGAAAATTAGAATAACATAATTATATACATTTTTGAACATTCAAATTTGCACAAGACAATTAATTTTGGTGTACAAACACCACAAAATCATGTGCAACACAAATCATGTTACATTACACACTGAAAAATGATCCCAGACAGTAAAAATAGAATAGTGGGATTCGGATGAGTACTTAGTGTCGCAGCTTGGGTATTATTACAATTGGTATCAGGGGAGAAATAGTGGGATCAGTGTACTCCTAATGACAGGGTTCATACAGCTTTTTAAGAGTAAAATTCAACCACTTTTTAAGCACTTTCACGATACCGAAATCAAAAATGTCCAAACTCTCAAAGCCTTTATCATTACATGTAAATTTTCACTATAAATGCCAGGAGACAACAAACAAATATGACGACGGGATCACTTCACTTCAAATATTAAAAGATTTTTAGTTTACGTGAGTGATTGTGTAGATGATGAAACATGAGATGATGTTGAAAATCAAGCATTTTTCAAGGAGTATATTCAAATTCAAGCATATTCCTAAGCTTGAAAACATAACAGAAGCAAAGAAAGAAACCCACCTGCAGTTTGGCGGAGGGTCCAGAGTGATATCGGCCAGCTCTTTCTGAATCCTGCACACAAGAGGAATTAAAATCAGCCACTGATCATTACAAAGATGCCATAAGAAAAATAATATAATGAAACTTCCAAAGACACAAATTCTGTCACTTATACAGAATACATCTATCTCTGATTATTATGAAATGTGATTAACATTTTGGATTACTTACTCAAATGAACCTCATCTCTTTGATCAGTTTGTGAGTAATGTAATTCCTGATAATGGTTTCTTGTGTAAACAGGGAGCAAGAATGATTGTGAAAGTCGGACCAAGAGAGAGAGGTTTTGTTTTGTTTTCAGAGGAGAACAAGGAAGCTTTGAGCCGCTCACTCCAAACATAGAATATATTGTGACTGTGTACACTATGGTCTGTTGAAGCTGCTGTCGCAGGAGAAATTAGCATGTGTTCCTCTTCTGTGATGGATTTCTTCCTTTATGGCTGCTGAACGACGATGATGCAAGGTGGAAGTACTAGAAAACACTTCTTGTTCTTCTGAAATTTACCGCTGATGCGTGCGACTTTCCTCTGCTATCCAACTTCATTGTAGCTGCACTGGAAGTATCTCAATGCGGTGTCACATTTTTCCAACTTTTGTCATTTTATCCACGCGAGAAATCAGCTAAATGCAGCCACAGCTGTACGTCGTCTTTTATCATGTCCCCAATCCCAAATTACTACCAGAAAGAAATCAGATCAAAGATCAAAGTGAAAAATATTGGGAGAAACAACCGACTGATTGTGAGATATACCCTGAGCTGCTATGGACTACATTAACTGATCCATGAATATACAATCTGGGGTTTTATTTTTACCTTTTGGCGCTGGTAGAAAGCAGCTTGGAGGTCTTGCTCATGCTGGCTTTGCTCTCCCGTTTCTTTTTGCAAAGCGTGTCTCTCTGTCTGGTTTGGCTGGAGGAAGGCGGCGACGAGGAAGAGCTGGTGCTGGCGCGGGAATCCTCATCCGACATACCGGTCTGGACTGGAGAAAGAGCCGGGACCTGAGGCAGAAAGCGACACAACAGAATAAGCCAAGTGACACCACAGCCGCAAGAGTGACCTCCAGCCAAAGCAGATGCCAAGTTGCCCTCAGAGTGGCCACAATAGCCGATAGTGAAAGTGGCTTGTGAATTATGAAACCTATTTATAAAACAGCCACTTGCATGTTTTCATAAGCAACTGCTGGTCGCCTGGGCATGCTGCTTTATACTGGGGGTATTTAAACTACGGACTCAGAAATGTTGTATTTTATTTTTTATTAAGAGCATTATTAGGAACTCGAGGAAAACGCGCTCCGTCAACGTCAGGTGTGTATTTAAAGCCACTATTTATATCACCTGGGAAATTGTAGTCAAACAAAGCTGCTTTAATTTCCACACATTTAACGTCAGCTAACGTTTCCGTGACGGTTCAACGAGCTGCCGTTAGCCGCCGAGCTAGCTCAGCGCCCGGTTCACGCACCGAACTTAACCGTTTCACAGCCGTAAACTCGAGCCAAGACTGCCGTGTAGTAATTAGATTCCAATAAATGTCGGTATTTACTTAGTTTATCGTGCTGGTGACCCCCTCCACCCCCCGTACACACAGCTAGTGCTACCTGTAAACCCCCCCCCCAAAAAAAACAAAAACAAACTCCAACTGGCAACGAACACTCAGGCCCAACGACTTCGGGGATCAGACTACTTCGTGGAACGGCGTGCGGGGAAAGCTGCTTGCTAAGCATCCCCAACAAGCGAACCGACAGCCGGGTAACCGTAATGTACATGCAGTTAGACCGTCGGTTGTCTTGGTTATAACGCGTAACGTCGTGGCTGTGTGTATTACAACCGAGCGCACGGACACGTATTTCGAGGCCAACCTGACAAGCGAAACGTTAAACGCGCCGGGGCGGCAGCCAGGAACAGCTCCGTTCCAGCACATAGCCGGAGCCCCTTTTCCGTGCGACCGACCAGCCGCGGACGCGTTGTTTGTTTGCCTTTTCGGCGCGTGTACCGACAGACCGGCCCGCGGCTCCGCCCGAAAACACGCGCACACAAGCAGACCTTTTCGTACAGTTTGACCTCGCGGTGAAACGTCGGCGCTAAAGCATCCATTTCGCTCGCTAATCAAACTTACCCGGTCTATTGTGTCTGGACCTCCGCCACAGTCTTGGCTGGCTGGTGCCTGTCGCCCTCTGCGGAACGGAAGTAGCCTGCCGCGGCTGCAGCGGGCTGCACGGCCCCGGCCCGGCTCTGGAAACACACTATGTACATTTAATCCGACCGGTTTAACGTTACCTTTGGGATTCTCGCACCGATGGCTGCGACAGGAGGCAGGACTCGTGAACTTCCGAGTTACGGGACATTGACTTAAATATCTCATCTAGTATTTACCTGATGGGATTCTAAATAACAACCAAAGTGTAATAAACAAATCAGTAGATTTTGCAGACTGTAGCTCTGCATTTGACAGACAACCATGAAAAGTATCCCAATTTATGAGATGAGAATTGATATGTGGCCACAGATGCAATGCCAGTCAATTTTCATAATTTAAAGAAGATACTCTGAATAATCTAAAAAGTGTGTCCACTATATTCATGGGGTAAATCTAATACAAGTTCAGCAATGACTACGCTGCTGCATCACTGGCCACAGAAACTGAAAAACCACTTAAACTTACCACATCTACAATTACTCATGACTAACAAGGTGTTATTACAGGGCCAGTGAGTTGAAAATATTCATTGCATGCAGCAGCCCAAGAGCCCATTTTCACAGTTTCAAGGGGATAATGATGGATAGTTTGTATTTTTTGCATTGAAGGGCATCAATTCTCTGCCATTTCTGCATCCATCATGTGCAACAAACATTTAAAAACCTTCTTATTTGGATTGCATCTGGTGCAATTACTAATAAATTACATATTAAGAGATTTGTAAGGTGGGAAGAGTGCCTTACAGCGGTTAAATGAGCCGTGAAGTACATTATGTACTGTTATGTGCTGGTGGATGCGTGAGTTTAAAAGGTTAATGAGGTAATCTTGTCGAATTGTGAACACTGCTGTGTGTCAATATTTTGACAGTAGCATGTGCTCATCTTTTACTCCTTTCAAGTCTTGCTTTATACATTTCCAATCCAGTTTCCAGTTTAAATTTAAAGACAGAATAAACATTTTCACACTTCATCTGTCTGTTTCAACACTTGATTGAAGCTGTATTTGCACACAGAGTCAAACATTCAACCAATATTACCTTGCGCATACCTTAAGGAGTAACGGAAGAACAACTTGATATACTTTTAAGATGCAGCAAAACGCTAATTAATTCAGTCAAGTTTTATTACTGCAACACATTAACCTAATCAAACAACCATCTGTACCCCCTCCCCACTGACCCCCCACCTGCACTCAGGATCTATGACAAGGATGTGTGTCAGCTCTTTCAGCGAAAGAAGATCAGGAAGGCCCCAGGTCCAGACGACGTGTCACCCTCCTGCCTGAAAGTCTGTGCTGACCAGCTGGCCCGCATCTTCACGCAGATTTTCAACAGATCACTGGAGCTGTGTGAAGTCCCCTCCTGCTTCAAACGCACCACAATCATCCAGGTCCCCAAGAAACCCTCTATCACAGGATCAAATGACTACAGGCCCGTTGCCCTGACGTCTGTGGTCATGAAATCCTCCGAAACACTGGTGTTGAGCCACCTGAAGGACATCACAGGCCCCCTGCTGGACCCCCTGCAGTTTGACTACCGGGCAAACATATCAGTGGATGATGCATTCAACATGGGGCTGCACTATATCCTGCAACACCTTGACCCCCCAGGGACATACACAAGGATCCTGTTTCTGGACTTAGCTTGGTGTTCAACACCATCATCCCATAAGTCGTCCATTCCAAACTCACACAGCTCACTGTGCCAGCACCCACCTGTCAGGGGATCACAAACTTCCTGAGGGAAGGCTGAGGAAAATCACATCCAGCACCCGGACAATCAGCACTGACATCCCCCAGGGGTGTGTACTCTCCCCACTGCTCTTCGTCCTCTACACCAATGACTGCACCTCAGGAGACCTGTCTGTTAAACTCCTGAAGTTTTCTGACAGCACAACGGTCGTCTGCCTCATCGGGGATGGTAACGAGTCTGCATACAGACAGGGAGTTGAACAGCTGGCCCTCTAGAACAACCTGGAACTGAGCACGCTCAAAACTGTGGAGATGACAGTGGACTTCAGGAGGAGCCCCACGACACTACCCCCCCCAAATCATTGGTGCCAACCTGCCCTCCACTCAGGACTTATACGTGTCCAGAGTCAGGTAATGGGCACGAACCATCACTGCAGATCCATCACACCCTGGACACAACCTGTTCCAACTTCTCATGTCTAGTAGACAAAACATCCAGACACCGGCCATCACTCTGTTGACCAGTTAAGACCAACCATACAGTGTCAATGACCCTGTAACACCAAAACATCCACTTACTTCCATTATTGATTATATTTGTAAAGTTTAAAATGCGTTGTCTTTAACATGTACATATCATCATGCTCTGTCACTGTCAATATAAATCCTGCATACTGTATATACTGTATAAAGACATGTATACATCCATATACTGTACATAATCATCCACTCCATGTATATCCATTCAATATTTATTTCTTGCACTATTTGTATTGTATTGTTTACAACTCACAGAAACACTTGACTTGTGTATAGACATTTTTTGTTGTTGGCCATTGGTGCTTTTTATATATGTATATTTATCTATACACCTATTTTTTTCCACATACTTGTGAACATAATAGTCCTGTCTATTCTTTACCTTTTATTTGTTCAGCTTTGTCGTCCTTGTTCTTAGCTGTTATGTCTATTCCTGTGTATGTACATTGAGAGCAATGAAAAAAACAGTCAAATTCCTTGTATGTGTACACATAATAATGCTGAATCTGATTCCGATTCCTTTCCTTTAATCTTTGTCAAATATATATCTGGTGTTATTATTTCATCACCCATTAATGCAGGTTTGGAAGCTTTAGCCAGTTTGGCAAGCAGCCTGCTGGCTACTGTCTTGCAGCCTATAATGGCCATCTTCTTATTTATGCACACCACTAGACAATCAGAACATTCATTAAAATGTAAACTAGGTTTTCTGTAATGCAGTTTGCACCAGGATCCTAACTGGAATACCAAAATCTGTAAAGTTAAGAGCTGACTCCTAAAAGCTTTTGTTGTATGACAAATGTATAATGCCAAAATGGCATACTGCCAAATCATGTTGTGTGCGATGTTTTGAGTATGAACAAGTCATGCAACAAAGGTTTTATATTACGTTACCAAAAATCATCTATGATCCGGCATACAAGCAGAGGCTTTCTCCCTGTGCATTTAGCAAAGACCCCTGCAGCTCTAGGGTTTGATGATGTGCAAAAAGGATATTTCCCTCACAAATTCAACACCAGGGATAATGAGTTCTACAGAGGTCCCTAACCCAACCCTTCTCTTTATGAGTCATGGCACTATTACTGAAAGTGAAAAGGCTGCTTTCATGCAGTGGTATAACACTGTGCGCCACCAGGTGTCAAAAGGAGTCGAGATGCTATGGGGTGTTATAGTGTTGCATGGTCTACTGCCAAACAATCATCGAGCGCTCTGGCTTAGAGCCCTTCAGATGTACAACTCTGGAGTCATGCTGTATGGGCATCTACAAAATACATTTCTTGCCAAGTGACACATGAGGGTAGTTACATAGACCAACGCAAAACATACTCTAACGCCTCCATTCAGTTGAGTTTCTTTCACACAAGTATGGCACAGAGATTTTTCATGCACTCAACCATGAGGTCCTTTTTTTTCCCCACAGACAGCTGTGACCCAAATACACACACTGCCTACGAATTTGCAGGGTGTTTTTTTTCATGGCCGTGAGAGGTGTCATAACCAAGGCCACGAGAACCCCATCAGTAAGATCACATACGGTGTGTTATACAGAAAAGTTCAATCAAAAACAAAATCCCTAAAAAGAGGCTACGATCTTCATGCAGAGGTCATGTGGAAGTGAGACTGGCAAACACAGAAAAAGACAAACAGATGTGCAGCAACATTTGGAAAGCTACAAGGCATGGTGATTTTAAGCAGTAATTACATTTATACCATGTTCACCATCTTAGTTTAGTGTGTTAGCATGCTAACATTTGCTAATTAGCACTAAACACAAAGTACAGCTACGGCTGGCGGGAATGTCATTAGTTATGCAGGTATTTGGTCATAAATTAAAGTATTGGACAAATTAAAATTTTGACCTGATGGTGGCGGTGAAAGGGATCACCAAAAATTATTATAATTCATTGTGAGAGGAAGATGAATATCTGTACTAAATTTCAAGGCAGTCCATCCAATTGCTGTTGAGACATTTCACTCAAAAACGCTAATGTCGACCTCATGGTGGCGCTAAAAGAAACGTTTAGTCATTAGGGTTCATCATCTGGGTACCATGAATATCTGCACCAAAGTTTCTACCAATCCTTTCAATAGTTGTTGAGATATTTCAGTCTGGAACAAAGTGGTGGACGGACTGACTAAAAAAAAGAGAAGAATTACCAATTTAAAAACATACTTGAAAAACACATGAAAAACCTATTTAATTACAGTGACGAGAGTACTTCATTTAGTTCATTCCTACTTGCTAATTTGACTTTTATCCTGTAAACACGCCCTCAGAATTGTGATTAAGCTCCAATAACAAAAGATATCCCTGATCTGGATCATTGCCAAAACACAATCACTTTTTCATTGGCCCAAAAAGTCTATTCACAGAATTTCACGGAGATCTATTCATGTGTTTGAGATATCCTGCAGACCGAGGGACTAGCAGATGAAAATATCACACCTCCTTGATAGAGGTAGTAAAAGCTGCAAGATATGGCAGGAGTCATAATTAGTCACACCCAACTAAAGCAGATATCTGAGTTTATTTTATTTTATTTGAGCTGATGTTTCCGACTGTAAAGTTTTATAATCAGGTGTGTGTGTGTGTGAGAGAGAGAGAGAGAGAGACATAAAAGCAGGCAGGAGTTGAGAGTTGGACTGAGTGAATGGAAGGTCACTGAAAAGGTGTAAATATTTGTCGAGGCTGTAGTCAAACACAAATCCCAGACAGAGCTGAGCGTTTTTTCTCACAAGCCAACCACAGTGTGTTTTATTGGGTGCTTCAGTAATACAAGTGCACAACAAACCACTCTGCAATTGCAGAGGTGGCGGGTAGCCAGTAAATATACAAGTCCTGCCTCTTTCACAGGCAGACCTATACTTTTGTGGTCTGCCTCAAAAGCCTTTGAAAAAATACATACAGTACAAACAAAATCAGAGGAAGTTAAAAAGCATGAAGGATCCATTGACGCAAACCTTCCTGTTCCATGCAGATAACATATTGATGACAAATACAAAAAAATACAAAAAAACAACAACAAAACAAAACAAGGAAAACAAAGTAAAAGCATATATTCTGCATGTTTGTTCCAGGTGCCACTAAGAAAATGAGAATACATACTGTATAGCTGGAGGACTATGCGTATGATAATTATAATATTCTGTGTTTTTTTCTCCAATACAATACTTCCAACATTCAGATATTGGAAAATAAAAATCCCAATCTACTCTTTGTATAAAAAAGAAGCTTTCAAGTCAACAAGGAACAAAGGACATTTTTTTTGTCTTGTTTGAATTTTTTTTTTTTTTTTTTTTTTTTAACACAGAAAAGGTAGATAAAACGTTGGAGGAGGTGGAAGAGGAGGAGGAGGAGGGTGTTAGGAGGGCAGGTATACCGTTGCACTTAGTGAGTGTGCTTTGACAGACTAAGGGTGAGAGCGAGAGGTAGAGAGAGGTACAGTCAAGGATGAGGGAGGTAAAGGAGGGGATGGTTCGCGGCGGGGACTCTATGTGGCGTATCTCTTCGTCCATTGTTTGGCTATTCTGTCATGCTCTGTTCTGTTGGTCAGGTACTGTGTGGCGATGCTTCCCACCAGAGGGTCGGCTGAAAGGTACAAAGACAGAGAGAGAGACACACAGAATATGTAAATCACTGTTAAGTATAATCACTCGCCTCAGCTGGGCAGGAATCACAAACCGTGTAACTTCTGTAAAGGAGGATGGATTATATCACAAAAATGATTTCATTTGGATCTATTGGAACATGCCAACAAGCTTTAGTTCATGTGTGCAAATCTAATCGTTTTGCCAACATAATTTCTATATGAGAAACACTCAACAGCCTCAAATTATTGTAGTCCATATCAGATCCTTGAAAAATTAAATAAAAAGTAGATGTAAGACTGATTGTGCCTCATTTACATTTACTGGTATTAACGTGATCTGGATAATGACATCTGATTCACAGGCCTTTGTATGTTCTTTTTCATAACTTTATTCGACCCTTTAGAACCGAGCGTAGCATCAATACTAATTTGAATGGAGCATTTACGACAACCAGGCCCGATGTGTGATCACGCGATACGGGAACGCAAACTTTATGGCTCACTTGAGCATTACAGTTTGCGCTGGCAAAGCACAAAGAAAAACAAAAATACACGATGAAAGAGGTTTTAGACATGATCTTTCATGAAAATCAAGAGGATGTAAATTCAGATTCAGATCTTGACTGCTGGTAGCCTACACGGATGAGGAGTAGCCTACGAGGAACACCTTGATCCAAAGTTCAGTACAGTTTTTGTGTGCGTTTGTAGTGTTTTCTGTGAGGAATAAAAATGTTATAATAATGTAATGTAAACACCCAAGACAATATCCAATAAATGGCTGTATCTCACTGAGGAAAAGGTGTATTTGCACCAAACTTCACATGGCGTTCCAAAACACCTAAATACAACTTTTCACATTGAAAAAATAAAAAATTCCCCAGTTGACTATGGACTTATTCAACAAAACACAAGTTATTTTCACTGGGCGTTTTTTTAATGTCAAATATGGTATGCTCCACAAAGGTGATGCATGATGGTGACTTTACACTGCACCAGAAAGAAAGGGCAGGTTCCCCTGAATCATATGATGCATAACACTTGATACTGCCTGAAAGGATGAGCTCAGAATTGGCAAAAATCTAAAACTATGTCCAGGTGTTTCTTTGTCTATGTAGGTTTAAGAGGGTTAAGTAGTTTTGCATTTATAAGAAAATATACACACATGTACAAACATAATGAACTCACACAGACAATACCCTGCATTGTACCCTACCTCCCCTGGAACCAAGAGCACATTCAGAAGGAAAGGCCTTTGTGTTTACACCTGGTATTAATAAGCGTTCTCTCGTTAGCCACATTCTGCTGCATTGTGATCAGATCTCAATATGTAACACTGGTTTGGTCTAACATCTGATCACAATGCATTCTGTGTGCATTCACACTGTGCATTATAAACGTATCCATATACAGACTGCATGTTAATGCCAAGTATAAATGGGGTCAAAGTTTTTGGCTGGCTGTTTGAATGGCTGGCATTCAGAACGGGTGTTGTAATTACACTAAGGGCCCATTTGCACTTGGCATCAACATGCAATCTGCATCTGAAAATTCTATCTGGACAAGGACAAAAACGCACGTTAATGCGAGTTGTAAGTACACGCATTGTGGTGGGAATGCAATCGGACCAGCCAGACCACATCTGGAGGTGGTCTGGTCACTATGATCTGATCTCAGTCAGGTGTAAATGCAACCTGTACAGCATGACCCCATTCTTATGGGGAAAAAAAAGCTCAGCAAGTAAGTTAACCTCTTCCTGTTAGCTTTAAGAAGCCCAGCAAAAACTACAAGTAGTAGCTGTATCTAGCAAGTCTTCCCTTGTTAAAAATGATTTAAAAAGAAAGACGCCTGACCATGGCATTGCCTCCCTTGACCTGGGACATGCCATGTTTGTTGTCAAGTCTGACAGCCCCGCCTAACTCATTTGTTTATTAAGATCCGATCACACTGCGAGCACAATCGTTGCATTCAAAAGGCACTCTTAGTAAATCTGCAGCTCAGCGTTCGGAAAATTTACAGCCATCACCCAAGAATTATCATTTGCAAATTCAAGCATTTTATAACAGCATTTTTTTCTAACTTGGCCGGCTTCCATTATGCTCACGTATAATCATACTGAACTCAAAATTGCTACATTTAAGACAGCACACAGTCTTCAATGGTGAACCAGAGTTTTCCTGCCTGCACTCACTCCCCTCCCACCTCTTCACACTTTCAACCACTTTATGATGGAAGACGGTGCTTTACGAGTGTTAGCAGTGATGCACGACATTTTGTTCTCAAGCCAAAAAAGTTAATGACAAACCATCAGTAGTGTTATTTTTATAGTATCTTACATGATAATATTAGTTTTTCATTGAACAGTCTCCTCTCTAAGCAGCTCGCTTGCCGTGAAAATGTGTTTTTATTATTTACAACTTCAGGCCACAGACTGTGCCAAAGATCTGTCAGTGTTAGACGGCCTTGGGAAACAATGGGGGTCTGAATTGGTCATGGCTTACTTAATACGCCGTTAATAGTCTGGAAACATAATTTTGACCGTGGGTCAACTTGAAATTTGGCCTCGAGTAAAAATAAACATTACATTCAAAGAAGAAGAAAAAGAAATGGCGATTGGATAGCAGTTGTTCTGTGTAACGGATCAGTTACGTCTTACTAAGGTGGATAAAGAGAGCGCTTCCTGCCACTCCAGCACCTGCTTACCTCGCACAGAAGTCTCATAATAAATAGCATTCAGCAAACATGAATTAAGATGTTGATCTTACCTGGGTTACAGTCTGTGAGCAGGGAGCAGATGGACAGCAGCACCTTGGAGATGGTGAGGGCGGGGCTCCAGTTGTCCTTCAGGATGTCCAGACAGATCACCCCCTGACTGTTGATGTTGCAGTGATAGATCCTCGTACGAAACGTTACCTGCAGACACAAAAATACTGCGGTTTAGACATATAGGAGTTTAGACACACAAGTAAACAGGACTTTAGAACAGTGACACTGGTGGTCAAAGTCAACAACATACAGTTGAATAGAACATGCAGATGAAAAGATGTGAATAAGTAATTACTGTTGTTTACTCAGCACTAAACCTGTAAACCTTAAAGAAACCTAAGAAAGAATACTGTACAGGATAAATACTCTACAAAATCACCAGCAAACAACTAAAATAAAAGGATGTGGCCATTTTAACACAAAGCCCTTAACTTTATTAAATTAATTATGAGCCATTAGGAATATTTTGACATTTTGGAAATGATGCTTGCTCGCTTTTTTGCCGAAAGTTGGATCAGAAGATTGATACAACTTTCATATCTGTCCCTTAAATACAAAGCGAAAGTCAGCAGGCGATTAGCATAGCTTAGCTTAAAGACTGAAAGCAGGGGGAAACAGCTAGCCTGGCTCTGTCTAAAGTTAAATATATATGCCCACCAGCACCTCTAGAGCCAAATTATTAATTGTAAGTAGATTGGTGAGAAAGTCACTGCTCTCTGACAAAAATAGTCAGACAAATAACCCCCCATAAAACCACAAATTGTAATTTTCACACTTCATCTTTTGTACGGATTAAAAGAACAAGACATAACGTGTTAAATTAGTGAGCTTTAGAGGTGCTGGTAGGTGGATCGTTACCTTAGGAGACAGCCCAGCTAGCCGCTTCCCCCTGCTTGCAGCCTTTATGCTAAGCTAAGCTAAGCGTCTTCTGGCTGTAGCTTAATATTTAACAGACAAATATAAGAGTGGTATTGATCTTCTAACGGAAGCTGCTGTTGGACATCTCCGCAATCAAAGGCAACACTACCTTTGATGTCACAGTTTACGCAAAATGACCACGAAATTGCTAACGTGACCCTGAAGACCTCTTAAGTCAAGAATGTGGAAAGCATTAAATGCACCATATTTGCTTTATTGACCTTCAATAACATACCATTGTTTCAGTGTATTACAATGAAACAGTTAATCACATTGTATGACACTGCAAAGGATGCAGTCATTGTATTACCACAAAATAATATTTATTCAGGGTTAAATGATTAAATTAAAAACATTCAACACAGTCAGCTTCCCATTTTCTAACGTAGATTCTCCAGCAAACAGACACAGAGCTGCAGCTAAGTAGCAGTAAGTATAACATGATTAAAAGTGATCATGATTTAGAGATGAAACATATAAATCGCCTGAAAATTCAATTTCTGTTAAACAATGAATTGTTTAACTCGCCTTTTAAAGCAACTTACTTAAGCCACCAATTCCAGTGGCTTCCAGTTACAGTTTTGGTAATTTGCTGACGTTCTTTTTCAGAGCAACCTACAATAAACAGAACAATGAAATGGGCTTTTATTAATTCCATAACTGCCTCCACTTTAAGCAACCAATATTAATTAAGTTTAACAGGCAGAAGTACTCCTCTACAGATGTTTAGCAACACTCCCGTTACACTAATATGACCACAGAAACCAGAAGCCTGCAGCGAAAAGGAAGAGTTAAGAGGGCAACACGTGATCTGTTAAAACCTAAGAGCGTGTCAGCAGCAGATCATTTGTCACTAAGTGATGTCTCCAGGAAATTAGTTTTAAACCCTTAAAGAGAGATGATTTGCAGTGTAGTCTGCCAGGTTGAGAAGCTTGTTATAGCTGGGAGTAATAACAGGTGAGACGTGGAGGACAGTTAAAAGCTGCCGTGTGCCTTTCACCTATTTTTTCTCTTTTATTCACATTAACACTTATGTATCAGCATCAGTACCAGTATAATGGGCCCGCTTGATTGCTCCACTGAGCGCCATTTGTCACTGCTGCTGGATGAGCATGCAGCCTCAAAATACACAGTACATCTTTTATTGCAGTCATTGAACCATATGTTATTTGGATTTTTAGGCATTTTGACAGCATTTACTCCATCTAGTTAGAGAGGAACACCTCCTGAAGCACCCTCATGATGTTTTACTAAATCACACTGACCAAAAGAGGGCAGCATGGTGTAAAATCAAAGCACCACAGCACTAAAAGTTTTGTGTGTCACAGTAAACAGCAGACTAATGTTACCTGTGCTCATGTCAGACACCCTCAGCAAGCAAACCACCAACCTGCCACTGTTGATGTAGTCTTGTCTCGGCTTGGATTTGAGCTTGACATCTGTTTGGAGCAGTGGGGCAAACAGTGGTGTCAAGTGTCAGGACCAATTGCCAACATCTGGCCCTCCTGACCCTGACCCTCCAGAGGAAACCTCTAATGAGCCTTGGCATCCCTCCCCCCACCCAAAAAAAAAAAAAAAAAAAGAAAAATCACACAGGGCAGGATGTTATAAATAACCAACCCCTCCACCCCGACCGCCTCTGCAGACACAGTGCTCCTCTCCTGGCCTGAGTCCAGAGACTGAAACGCATCCACCTGGCTAACTTGTCAGCTCTTGTTTCTCTTTTAGAGTCTTGAGATTTTAAAAGAGAGTCTGGTTCTGGGTCCAAAATCCCCAAGTCTGAGGTCTGAGTGCATTCAGCAACTGAGCTTCACTGGAGCGTTTCTATAGTGAGGGAGGTGTATGGCAGCTACAGGCCAAAGGGTTTGGTGTGTATGTGTGTGTGTGTGTGTGTGTGTGTGTGCGCGTGCAGGGGGGGTTTGGCTGGCTGCAGATCACAGTGTGTGTCGGAGGGATAGGAGGTATTGGAGGGGGCGGAAACACTCAAGTCCCTCTGGCAACAGAAAGCTGGGCCGGAGCCTGTGGATTTGTTTGAGTCTGCTGTCAAACACAGAGCTGGTGGTTACACAGCACAAAGAGCGAGAAAGAGGGAGAGAAGAGGGCGAGCGAGCATGGGGAGGAGGTGTGCGCTAACAGAGAGAGGAGAGAAAATGAAGGCCAAGTGAGAGGGTAATGGGGTGCACTGCAAACTAAAGGGGAGATTGGCCCTGACGGTCTGCGTGTTCAATAATGACATCCACTCAACATCCTTAAAAGTACTCTGCAGACGACACCACATAAAACAAGAAAAGGAGTTCTGCAGAAGCTGAGCACCGAGCAGGTCAGGATTTGGCACGACCCAGACTCTGAGCTCCAATCACGACGATTCTTCGTGAAACAAAAGTGTGGAAAAGTGCAAACCGAGCTGCAAAGAAGCTGTGTCAAGGAGCTGCAGTATTACACCAGTGTGATATAGTGTGCTCGACTGGCACTTCATTTTTCTCACATTATGCTGTAGTCAACAAGCATAATAGTCACACTGCATCAGTCCGTCTATCCATTCATCTTCCATACCTGCTTATCTGGTACAGCGGAGGTTCCCAATCCCCAAACATTTGCTACCGGGCTGCGATGAAACAATATGATTTGAGCTGAAGAATAATTACATAACTTTACTGGCTATTATAGGCTATTTTGTGGGAATTACCTTGAACTTGGCGCAATCTGTCTGCGCTGCATTTTCCTCATCACTCCCTGTCACAACCCCAACAACCACATACTTATTTTGAACTAAAGCAGGTCATCAGTACGCAAGAAAACCAGTCAGTCATCACCACCTTTTAGCACTACAACTCATAAATCTCTGCTGCTGAGATGTACATCAGTGTCTTATCTAGTAACCACAATGAAACATGGAACAAATAAAGTTTTGTTTTTAATGCTTGTTTGCTCTCTCTCTGATAAGGAGGATAATTAGAGCGATGCCTGGTCATGCCTGGACCAGGACTTACATGATTTATGAACAAGTGCGTGAACCTGTAAACAAACTAACGAAAGCCCATGTGTTATAACAATTCAGCTCCCTTGCCACACCCCAACCAGCCAGCTGTGGCTGGAGCCTAATCCAGAAAGATGCAGGGCATGAAGCAGGGGAAACCCTGGACAGGTTGCCAGTCTATCACAGGGCTACTTGAAAAACCATGACCCATATAATGTAAGATAATGAGAGTCTGTTTCATGGGAAAGCACACAGACTGTGGACATCTGAAAAATGTGTGCCATTTTGTAGTTTCAGCTACCCCTCCTCAAAACAGCTATGAATAGTTGTTTGGAATAACTCCAGCCGTCATCATTAAGCCAAATGGATTAAGTGCATGCAAACCGACACCTATGCACTAAGCATCTGATATCAGGCATACACTATAGTAAAATTGTTCTGCACATTTTTATCTTAACAATGGATCACAACTACTTGAACCTACAGAGAGTAATCCCCTGACTACTGCTCTACAGAGTTTTTCAGCATCTTTCAGCTCACTGTTTTTTTCCAGACCTGCTTAACTTTACTGCTTTGGTTCACCGTCACTGCTCTCATCTGCGCCATTTTCATTCACAGCAGGCAGCTGTTTTCAGCAAGAAAAGTTCAGATGAACCTACTTCACACTAACCTGCCCAGCACCAAACGGCAGGCTACAAAGTTAGAGACTAGCTTGTGAACACAGCAGAGCAGTTAGCAGCTAATTCCTCCAGTGGCCAGAGACGTGACTCCAAATGAACGCTAATGTTGCTCTGAATCTGTTAGTAATGACAGTCCGCATGGCCACATCTAACTGCAAATTTTTCTGCACAAAAAATATAAAATATAAAGTGGTAGAAGAAAATGTGTGGTCACACAGTATGTGTATCACTGCAGGACAATCTCTTTACTTTTCCAAATCATTAAATATCCCAGATATATTCTCCACACTTTTCCAGATCCTGTGCAGGAAATTGACACTTGGTCAGCTACTCAAACATCCAAATATTTTAACAGTTATGTCTACTGGCTGCTGACCTTGGGGGGTTTGAATGGGTAGTCTGGTGTGAAGGCGATGTCCAAGAAGAAGACGCCTCCCTCGTACACGGAGCCTGGGGGTCCCAGGATGGTCGACCTCCACTCGTAGATGTTGTCTCCTTTGGGGCCAGCGCTAGAAAATTGAAATAAAGGACGTGTTAATATGTTAATCAGCTCGGCGCATTGGAATCGGCAGCCTGGTGTTCAAACTGCCAGCAGGCTGACAGAGATTTGGGGGGGGGGGGGAGCAGCTCAGGCGGTAAATGCTAGCTTCTGACAAGTTAATGATGGAGATTTGGGGAATGCCGAAGCCGTAAAGGTTTTAGGGTTTTTGCTATTTTAGTAGGATTTAGATTATCTTTCAACATTTTGATTAGAGGATTAAATCACCTGCTATTGGGAGTTGAGTTTCTGAAGCATACACCACACTGACACACACCAGTTGAACCAGTTTAAGCATTTAAGTTCAGTAAACCAAAGACTGAAAGAAAGTCTTTTATATAATAAGAAAATAGATACTGTATAAAAACAGTATTATTTATAGGCCAACCATGTGCAAAATGATTTCATACTCAAGCCAGTTTTTTTCATGAGATGAGTATTTATGCTGAGTGGAGGCTGAAGGTCACATCTGTTGTATAGGCCCAGTAATTAATGCCATTTCCATATTAAGGGCTCCCTCCCCCACCGTTGTTTGTGGTAAGACCCTGAGCTGGCACAGAGCCAGGAAGAGACCCGGACAATGTCCAGATCACAAAGCCCGGGACAATGAACAATCCCTTCCGATTTCATGTAATTACCAGGGATGTTGTTTAACGCCAACCCTTAGCTGCCGGCAGATGTGCTTACAAATGTGTACGCGAAGTGCCCGACACACAGGGTTTCACTTTCACTCAAGGCTGTTGTATCGCTGTTCAGTTATATTTAGACATAAACCAATAATCTTAGACAGAGATTTCCTGAACGCAACTGTATAACAGCCTCAAACAGCAAACTGTTAAAAGCAGCATCTGACTCCAAGCATGCCCTTGAAAATAGATCGTTCTCCGTAAATAGAAATTAGACATTTCCTTCCTCCTTCAGTGTCAACACATGCTAATTTACTAATCTACTTTGCCATTCTTTCACTCTGCCCCTCTCGTAAGCCTTCTTTAATTAGCTAATTATGATTACTTCTTCTCTGGGGAATTATTTCAAAATACACTGTCGATAAGGACATCGCCAATCTGGACTCTGCACAAAGAACATCTTGGATTTTTTTTGTGAAAGAGTAAAAATAAAATAACAAAAGCAAAGAATGTACAGGGACTATGCTGGACATTGTTGGTGCATAGGAAGGGGACACATACTGGCCATTTGTCTTTGTAAACATAATACTTCAGTCATTGATAACTTCCACCACGTATAAGCTTGCTGTACAAAAGGACATAGCTGTCAGATGGTGTTAAAGAACATGTTCACATTAAACATGGAGGTTTATTTATGGAGTATTAACAGTATTGGTTTCATTTGTTTTGGCAGACACAAGCGACGCTACCCCTATATGACCAAATGGCACCAAACACCCAGAAATTGCAGGTTTTGTTTCTCTTCCAAACAAACTGTGTTGCATTTTGGTCGGATAGAGAGCAATTTCTGAATCAACTACAGGAAATGACCCCAAAACACAGGGAGTTACAGGCACACAGAGACAGATGTTGACATCTGATAGCCAGCAGTTACTTGTGCTTGGAAAGTCTGTCATAACAATATAAAGGGAGGGCAAACCGCAGTACGAACTGCTGGTCATATTCAGCTGTTCCTACATTCTTCTGTTGTGTTGTTTAACAGATGTGAAATTAGAGCAGAGGAATTCCATATTTCCATCAGATTTAAAGATGTCAGGTTGCCAAAACTCTGTTCAATAAATGGCCAACTTGTAGGGCTGTCCTTGACTTAAGAAATTCTAATTCAAATAGTCACGAGTTCTCTAACTAACTGATTCATCTGTCTAATTGTTTCTTCAGTATTTACTGTTTCTCTGCAGATGAATGCAGTCATGCAGAAGGATCTCTGGAGATCTGGTGCCTTATCAAAGAGCCACACATGTGACTACTCGTCATGTAATTTCTAATACCCGAATCTGCATTAAAAAAAAAAACAAGTCAACCAAGATCCCATCGGCCAATAAGTTGACCAAATGTCTAAGGCCGCATTCAGAACGACTTCAGCTTGAAAAAAACGCAGCCCATTCATTTGTGACCATTTGTGATTTCTGTAGAAATAACCAATCTTTTCATGAATGCCTCCAAAGAAAGATTGTCTAAAAAGTTTGAGGCTTTTCACTCACTATAAACACTTCAAACGTGGTCGGACAACACGTTGTACAAAGTAGTTCATTTTAAGCATACACCCGCCTTTACTTGAGTCTATATGACGTTTGATTGCAAGTCCTGTTTGGCTTGTAATTAGGCAGTGTGAACCTGCCTGATTGATTGACAGAAACATCTTTTCATAATGTGGCTGATGATTGAACCACTCTCCCAACTCTCCAAACATTACTTTCTACATTTACTGCTGTTGACAGAACCACATAGACAGCTTATTTTCCCTGCTCTAGGCAACCTTCCCACTGTGAAACTTGCGCTTGCATTTTTTGCTACACACTCAGGATAACACATTACGGCTACAACTATTCAAAAGCTTCCCTGACACCACGGTGAAAGAGACAGCCGACTATTCTATTTCCAAACATCTCCAATAGAGGCAGACGCTCACTTCCTTCGAGGCTGATGAGTTTGTAGCTGTGATAATAACTTAGACATGATAGAAAGATAGAGATGAGCGGGCATGGCAGAGGTCCTCTCTCAGCAGCGAGATTGCTGTAGGGGATCTGACAACCACACAAGGGCTGTGGATAAAGGCTAAGTCAATAGCTGAATGTGCATGCCACCGCTGGCTGTTGCTTGGAGACCTCCTCCCCCCACCGGCTCGGGCGTTCCTGTGGTGCTTTGTCGCAGCTGGTTGAGGGCCAGCTCTTTCAGGATCTGACAGTCTCTCACTTGCCCATTAGCTTTGGGAGAGGCGAGCGGTGTGGCCGTCGTCCATCCGCAGATTCGTAGCATCAGTGAGTGTTTGCATGAGATTGCATTTGCCAGGCTTTAATTTATGTGCGGTTAATGTCAGGAGTTAAATGGCTGATGACTCATTCACCCTGGTTAATAGCCAGTGTCTGAAATCAACTTTGACTTACCGGCCAAGGGGACTAGTAGATGCAAAAATCCACCGGCAGAGCATATTTTTTACTGGCCAAAATATTAAATTGCCTATTGGATGCTTAATCATTTTCAACTTAAACCTCTTCACCAGACTCCTCACTCTCTACCGCAATCACCCTCCTTGTAAATATCGCCACATAATAGCTATTTAATTAGCCTGATGGTCGCTAGCAGCAGACCGGTGGCAAGTGATAGTTTAGCGGAGTAGCCGATACGGTAAACACTGCCGCGAAACTGGGAGCGCTCCAGACGTTCAGTTTTGCGGCATAAAAACACATATGGTAGTGTGTGTGTGCGTGTCAAACTCCGATACAGAGAGCAGAGTACAGAAGCAGTGCGCCCGTAAATGACACCAAAACACAGTAGAGATTCTTCCGAGCCTTCCAAGATTTACTCACCAAACGGAAAACTGTGTTAATTTTGGACCCTGTTAAATTAGCTATGCAGAATATTAGGCTCTGCAACTGACCTATTCAATTCACAATAATTACTGGGTAATCAAGGCATTTAACTTCAAACCAACAGGCTCATTTCTTCATACTCCAGGGTTCTGTATTATCATGCACGGCTGCCAAGAGCTCATTGGTGCTTTGAAAAATCAGTATCACTGAATCAATGTGAAGTCAATGAAGACATTAAGAAGAACAAACCCACAATAATGAAACACCAAGCCCTGAAACTGAGAGCAACAGTCAGATAAATATTATGTGTCACTCCTGTCTTCTTTTTTTGCCTCCCTCTCTCTACAGAAAAACAATTTCCTCTTCAAGCAAACAGGTCTGCTCAGCACAAACACATGACATTAACTGGTGTGTAACAGTGCTGCTTATGGGCTTTGTTGTAGGCTGCACTAATAATAACCTCTCTGTGTAAGTAACACTACATCTGCAGTGCACTGTCAGCCAAAAGCCTTGATTCAGTGAGTATTTGGGTCATTTGTTTCAAGGGTCTGGGATACATTAGGGCGCGGGTGTCCGTGAGAATCATGCCACTGCTCTGTCCTCCGAGATTACACTCATGTAAAAACCCACTTTGACAGCTGGGCTGCTTCCTCCGCAACAGAGCACCAAAATAGTGTTTAACCACAGATTCACACTGCTTTCTTTATTTTGAGGTTTGTCAGTTTTTCCCTTACAGTTCACCTCTTTGTGGATATTCTTATTTTTAATAGAAACAACACATTTCGACACCAGTATCTACACCAGCTTGTTGTATCGTCAGCATGATTCAGTCATAAGGTAGTGTTTGTGGCACCTGTGAGGGAGCGAGTAATTGCATCTCACACTGACCTTGTTCAGCGCTTCACCTCAACAAAGACTCATCAGTGCACACAAGGCTGAGAAAGACTGGACACTTTGAAGCCACAGAGGCAGTTTTCAGAGCAGGAGGATTAAGAAAACTGTTTCTTCATAGAATATAAAGAAACACTTTACCACAGACCTCAAGTGTAATTTTTACCTTGCATTATTAGTGCCTGAAAACTATCCAAGCTGTGCCCCATAATCACAGACAGCAGTAATAATTTCCATATATATTGAATGACCTTTCCTCCCCGTGATACCGTGTCGTTTGTGAGACCAGAGTGTCATCTGCCCATTTAATGTCTTTTGCCCATTTAAATCATCCACATTGCCTTACTCCACAGACGGAGGCAATCTGCAGATGGGTGCCAGTGCCAACAGATAACCTTTATCTTGCGGCATGAGAGCTGGGCTAATCTCTGCCAAATCGCTAACCTATCTTGTCACCCAGAGCCAATTCCCACAGACATCAGGGCACAGGTTAAGTTGATGAAAGAGATGTAGTCATGAGATAGGCCTGTGAATTCATAAGGTGAGGTAAATTCATCTACTCTGATCACATTTACAGGGAGGGAGGAAAAAAAGGATTTCTTTATCAGGAAATAGTTAAACAATATCTCAGATGCCCAAACTGATTTCATTTCGGGAATTTAGCCGACACTCCAGAGCAGACTGCACTGACAGACCAGAATAAACTTCAGTTCTTACATCAAAGACGAAACTGCAAGCAACCACTATTAAAGAAGGCAGGAGTTAAAACCACATTTGCTGAGAAACCGCAGGAACAAACAGTCTTGTGTACCTAAAATGACTGTGTGTGGTTGCAGAAAGTCATTTAGACAAACAATATACAGTCGCCTGTCCACTGTCAGAGAAACAGCTCCAAAGAGTGCACTGCTAAGTCTTCAAAGACTAGTCTTGCCTCTCTGGTTATCTGCTATTTTAGTGCCAGACTGTACACACTGGCAGCAGTCAATTCACAGTAGGCTTCATCATCCATGATACAAGAACTTGCAGAGGATGTTCTTTTATTTATTTCTTTTTTTAAACTCACTGTCCAGTTATATAAAACTAACCACATAACTCACAGGCATGGGAGAAGTTCTGGTGGAGTTGGGTAATCTGTAAAATGTCTGGCCTTATAAGGTGACCACAAAGTAAAAATGCTGGAAAATGACGTTCTTCCACCTCTTTCCTCACAAATTGGTCAAGAAACATTCACACCCTTTCAAAGAAGTGTTTTTGTTCTCCACCTTTTGCAGATAATACCGATATTGATTTCACAAACACAAGAATGTTTGGGTGGATTTAGCTCCTATGACAAGTATCTCCAAAGACAGCTGTAACAGATGCACTTTGTTGAAAGTGATGTACTGTATTTAGTCATATTTCAGTGTAAATGACTTTGGAACATACTGAGCATATGAATGGACAGTGGCAAAGTGCTGCAGGAGTTCTATGATTTTAAATTTTACTACCGCACAAACTGGTCCCCATGAATCCAAGCTGACCACAGCTGGTGTGCTCTGTGAAAAGAGAGGCTACACATTTTTTACCGCCACCTTTCAAGTCTAAAAGGGGGTGGGTGTAGACTAGGTTACATTTAAAAGATCAGATAGGTGAAATATCCCTTTAACATGACATTAAAAAAAAGGTCAGAAAATGAATCATGCAAGCATAATCATTAAACATGTTACTGTGCATGGTAAAAACACTAAACAGTGATATCAGCAAGCACAAAGACAGTGTGTTCTTAAAGCAGCCTGTCACACAGTGAGCTGTTTACGGTAGCAGGTAAATAGCCGTCTGAGCCGAGAACTGCACCAAGGGGCTGATGAATAAAACAGAAAAGTAAACCAGTAATTGAATGTGAATCAGTATGTTTTGGAGCTTGTGAATACCGCCATGCACAAATAAAGCCATTATCTGCATTATTTGCCATTCCAGTTCATTCCCCACAGGCACTTTTTTTCGCCTAATGGCACCGTCATTCAGTTAAGATCTTCTTTTCTATCAGCCCGGCTGCTGTGGTTATCAGAAGAGGAACTTTAATGAAGCAATCTTCTTTCCCTCCAACCGTGAAAGAGCCCCAAGACCAATTACTGTGCAGCTCAACGGCCGAGGTGACACCTCCTTCCTCTGTTCTCTTGTCTTTATTGTCTCAAATGACATGGTTTGTTTTTTAATCAAGCCTTTTATTGTTCATCTGCACAATGAATACTGCAATTACTGACCGGACGGTTTATCCAGCAACAAGGGAAATGGTTGAGTAGGTGGTTGCATGCTTTTCAAGTCGAAGGGAATAATAATAAAAATAATAATAATTTTATTCCCACAGTAGGGCAAGCTCGCATGCTGGGCTGAATCAATCTAAACAGCAGTCAGTATTGAACTGAGGAAGTATACTTCGAAAGAGAGGTTTGAAGAACTGGCCTTTCACTCAGGAAGTTTGTCCTCACTGGGGTTTAAAGTCATGTGAACAAAGCTGTAAATAAAGCAGGGGATCTGTTTATTATCCTCAGCCTTCCTTTTTAATTCAACAAGATGCTTCAGAGGTTAAACAGATTTTGGTACGGTAAGCATTTTTCTTCTCCGCATCTGAGCTGCTACATGCACCCAGCGCCTGATGCAGTGCAAATGTTTGCCCCTGGCTAAAAATGAATAATGCAGAGCATATATTATTACCATAATACACAGGCTTTGCATAAAGGAAGCTGCACAACATCATGAGTCATAAATATCACTTAGTCAACAAAGCCTTGCTGTGTATCACAGGTGAAGTATGACACAACAACCAATAGTAAAAAAAGAAAAAGAAAAAAGCTTTAGTGCCATAAATGAGGAACTCATGATTCAAACTGAAGTTGCGCAATTTGGCAGAAAATAAAAACATTTGAAGAGCACTTTGTACGAGATATTAATCACAACTGATGTGGACAGCAGCTTTTTCTAAATCATTTCTGTAAGAACATAAAAGTAAAATGTGTGTGTGTCTTGTTGAGGGGTAATTATAAACATTTGCTTTGCTTGAATAAAACAAGTTTGAATTTGTGCTGACATGCAAATCGGCACGCTGGCCAGGGATTCACAGGAACACAGCTTCAGGAAAGTAAACTGCCTAAAAAAACAAACAGATTTGCCTCCGAGACAAAACTGCAGCCTCTTGCAATTTATGAACTAAATTAGCCAGGAGTACGATGTTAATATTTTTAATTTCACAGCCCTGCACCAAAAGCCTGTTCAGTCATAATTAAAGACAGTCTTCTTCAGCCTCTCTGCTCCCTCCACAAATGCACTCTGGGCAGCCATTTGGCCCTGTGGCCAAGGGAATGGACTTATTACCAAAAGGTCAGTGATCAGGACGAGCTGAGCTGCCAGATCTGTTGTGGAGCCTGATACTCTGTTGGTGTATTCCCTTGACACCATATTAGCCTCCCGGGTTTGCAGGTAGAGAAATGTAACAAGAATTTTAAGCTGTGGGTTAAACAAATCAGCACAGAGGAAAAAGGGCATTCAATTGGGACGTTATTCACTGGTAATTACTCATTTCAACATTTACAACAGAATGTTAAGAGTGTTAACATTTAATCCCACGGACCGCAAATATTTCATTAAGACACTTTAAATCTTCTTGGCAGGAGCTATGGTTTGTGACTTCAGGGGGAACTCTATTAGGTCTTAGATCCCAGTCACAGGGGTAATGGGATCTCAGAGCAAGTGTTTACTTCAGAGTTTCTGCATTTGTTCGCTTGCCAAAAGATTCTTCTGTTTGCTTTCGTGTCAGCCTCAGATTACCATTCAGTCATTCTCAATGACCTAAACTGCTCCTGTGAAACCGGCGGTGTAATGTGGCAAAACTCCTCCACAAAATGTCCACACGCCACTGCTTCACGCTCTGCTTCCCTGCAAACCCATTAATAACATTTTGGACAAATGTTTGCCAGAAAACTACCTCACAAATGAGGACATTGAGAATTCAATGACACATATGAATCACGGCAGGCCGTGTTCGCTGTCAAACAAGTGCCGCAGTGGAAAGCGTTAAGGATAAATTCAACACAGGCCGGTGTCAGAGGGAGAGCATATGTTGCCGTCGTTCTATAGGAGCAAATTTATTTCTCTTCCACTCAAAACTCCACGTTAGGGGAAAAATGATGAGGGCAGATTGGGTTCCTCGGGAAGAAAATTATTTTCAGCAGATGTTTCATAGGTGCACAAGGAGAATGGTGGCCATAACAAATCAGCAGAACCCAGCCTGGCACTGTCCATCTGTATGTTGTAACATCCTTCTGCTCTTGTACCAGCCCTATGACGTCTTTATTTATCTTTAGGTAAGACAGTTTTTTCTGGATTGCACATCTCTCCCTGTCTTCTGGTCCTTTTATTTATCCAAGATAGAATACATTTACCCTGTTTTAGAGTAAAATATTTGAATGCTCTAAATTGAATGGTATTTAAATTTCAACTTTAAGTGTTCAGCAGTGGTTCACTTTGGTAATTAGGTATCCAGCTGCTTTTAAAATTTCTTCCATATACGTGACAAGTGAACAGGAAAAATGTGACTGAGGTAAAGTCTATAACAATTTGTTTCCCTTGTATTTGCTCCCTCATTCTTTATTTCACAAGCATTTCATCAACTTTAAAAAGGTCAATTTTGCCCCTCATTAGTCTTTGACCCTGCCTTGTGCCGCCTATGCAAATGTGTGATACGCTTTAGCACAAACATCTCCAAGAAGACCCCTTTTTTATTTATTCTGCTTGGTGAACAAAGCGATTCCGATTCTGAAGCGGCGCCTTCATGAAGGTTCTTAAGATTTTGCAGTCAATGGACAAGACCTTCACTGAAAGGTCAGGAACATATCGGCGTCGGACACAGATGGGTGCCTATAGTTCATCAATATTTACAAAGGCGGTGATTATGGAACAAGACATCGATTAGGGCTGATTCATCCAAGGTCAAATGTAGCTGTCGTCTAAAAGCATTCGCGTGTTTTACATTGCAAAGATCCTACCCACAATAATTCACTGAAGTTGCCATGCACAAAACAGCGATCTCAAATACCCAGGAGGCAGTCCTGAAAGCCCTCCACCCCACCCCCGCCTCTGGTCCGCATCCCTCCGCCCCCTCATGAATATTGATAACCCTCCCCGCTGTGCTTAATGGTAACACTGTGAAAAATGATGCTGGGTGTGTCACTCGCACATAATCCCCCAGAGGCATGGCACAAAACTAATATGCAGCTTTCACAGACATGAAGATGATCCCATCAGCCAGAAGAGAATTAGAGGTCAGAACCTGCAATAAAGAGAGCCTCATTTCTTGGGGAGACTTGATGGTGATGGAGGCTTTAAGCCAGCGAGCATGTGATGCAGCGGCCAGCTGTGTGTGTTCTGTGAAAAGACCCGTTCCCTGCAGCTTGCATGATGTCAGGGAGTGACAGCTCTGTTTTGGGCATCGTGGGGGCATTACGTCACACCCGGAAAATTCAGGGACCAAAGAAGGCTATTTGTTCCAAAGACCAGCCATGTATTACAACTGCGCTGAAGGAGAGATGACATTTGGGGTAGTCAGCTGATGCTCTAAGCAAGAGACAAACAATACTCTAAACAATGCGAAATAAGAACTGGCAGTTTGCTAAACCCCTCCCCCGAACAGCGATTGTCCAATCATAGCTTAGCAACTGCAAATAGGCCTGTCAAGCTTTGGATTTTGCCACATGCAGAAACAGCGTGCAAGAGGGTAGTGGTAAGAGCAATACTCCAGATATAAAGAGTTTGGAGGGTGGTGTCTATTTTTGTAGTCCGCCAAAAACCAAAAATACAAGAGCAAAAAGTGTGAGGAATGGATTAAACAGCGTGTTTGTTTGTGCCAACGTAAGCTGCTAACATTAGCATGTCCACTAACTAGTTTATCCGCAATAAAATGTGAGATATCTTACATTTTTCCTCATCATACTTATAATACAAGGACTAACTAGCTCTACATTGCAACACAAAAACAGTGCCGTTTCTTTACTTCAACGTCTTCTACATCACCAACATCAACTGGTGAGGCCCTGCTAGCTTTAGCTTCAGTCTTTGAGCCCTCTATCATGTATTTAGCTATTAAGTGCATTGAAGAGCCCTTTTACCACATTCTTGTTTTAAAAAAAGAGTCAGCTGGAAACATCAATCAGAGGCAGCGTTTTCAACCAACTCATGGAGCTAATGTTGGCTTAATTAGATAGCCATTAGTCATTTCAGCTGACAAACATTGACAAAATTACTCAGAATTTCAAGTTGGCTTAAATAAAGATCAAATTCTGTATGTTTGTACACATTTAAAGTGTTCTCAGTTTGTAAAGTTCAAAGCACTACAGGAGCTATTCTGTGATTAAGTTTGACTTTTTGCTATATCAACTCTCCCTCTCTTCTTATCTACTTCCACTTCAGTTAATGGTTTCTCTCGGCGTCAGTGGATCAACACCACAAGGGAGGAATATTATATATATATATATATATATATATATATATATATATATATATATATATATATATATATATATAAAAAATAGTCACAGACACAGCACCGCAATAACAAATGCAGCTCAAACAATCATTCCTGTGATACAGCAGCAATGCAAATGCACAAGATAGACGTGAGAGGAAGGGAAATATAAACTGAGAAGCAGAAAGAAGTATTTTTATGACAGGGGCATATCGGATGTGGGAGAGATGGAATGTATTTCAGGCGGGAATGTGAGATAAAGCAGAGTGATTCTATCAGTTTAAGAAATACCACATTGTTCCTACAGTCAACTGACAGAAATACTATTTTAACCAATTCAGCTAAAGCTCAAACCTGTGATAATGTCAGGTAGAGCTGGAAAAAAAATCATCTGCAACTATTTTCATCATCGTTTATTCATTTAATCAAGTAAAAAAAAAATCATTTGTTCCAGCTTCTCAAATTGTGAGGATTCTCTGCATTTTATGTGTTTTATATCATTGTATATTTAATATCTTTGGGTTTTGGACTGTTGGACAAAACTAGGATTTTGAGGACAGTACTTGTTACTATGTTTTTGTTAGTTGCAGCCCTAATGTCAGGCATTCAATGTAAAGCTTTTCCACATAGGATGTACTTAGTAGTAATAGTAAACGGTGAGCAAAAGAAAAAGCTCCCAGGTGAATTTACTAGATATTAGACTACAGAGACTACACTTGCTTATCAAAGTAAACAACCTCAGTCACCATATTCTCTATCTACAGAGCGCCACAACACTTTTATATGATGACAACATGAATTTGAATCTTTATAGCATTGGAACATTTGTGCAACTTGCAGGCAGAAAAACTATTCCTTTCAGATGCTGCTTCATTTGCAACAAAATAGGTGTAAACGCACAAGCTGCATGTACAATAAACATGGAGTGTGTGACGGTGAGAATAATTGCCACGTCAAATCCTCTTGGGCTTCAACGTGTTCCTGTTCGTTTGATGAATGACAACTGCCAAGGTGACGAGCGAGCTGTCACAATGCCGAGAGTGAGATAAAGCTCGGAGACTAATTTAAATACTAGCTATCGTTTTACAAGTAGTGACATAGCACTAAAAGTATGACAGTTTTGTTCACACTGTATGGAAACTGATTTTTAAAAATAACTTAAGCATTAATATTACAGACACTTCAGCCAGAGAAAGCCAGGAAACATTAGAAAGCGTGCAATTTATCAACACAGACAGGTTACTGTAACAACAGTTTGTGATATTAAATACAGCCGAGGGTTAACACAGTAGGCTTAGATGGATGATAGAAGAAAAGGCGTGGGCGTTTTATTAAGACTTATCAAATGGGCACCTCCTGTCACGGATGTTTCACTAAATTAGATCCTCGACACTTCCAAGGCGTTAAAGCACACATCTACACTGAAAGACAACGAAGCAGAGCTCTCTATTTTGCAGAGGGAAACGCAGCATGATCCCTTCCACACATCCCTGAAGGCGATACTGAGGAGAGATTGTAGGTGATGCGAAGGAGACTGCAGATTTTAACTACACGACGAGGGCGGCCAATTCTCTCCGACCAGGACAGAGTAGCGAGGGAGTTGGAGAATATGCTCCTCAGCCGAGAAACAGATGAAGTGACATACATCAACTGGCCCTCAAGCACCGCGTTTGTTGAATGTACCGAAGTGAATGTCGTTAACACAACTCTGTCAGCCTCCTGAAGGGGGGGAGGGGGGGCAACAGTCTGTGACTCCATTTGTTGCGGGGAATGAAATGAATAACCTTTCAGGCTAACCTGGCCGAGAGCGGGGAGCGTGTGGCATACAAATGACGACGCTGGCCCCACAGTGTGCACTCATTCATGCGAGAATGTAAATGGTGCAGTGATCGTCTGCATGAGAAATTTGGCGTTTGATGCATCTGACCCCCCCCTTTGTTAACAGAGGGCTAATCTATTTGGGTGCATCACAGAAAACACATTATTAGATGTTGGTATCATTTTTGAGTGTACAGAAAGGGAACACACACAGAGAAAAAGGATTATCTTGCAGAAGCTTAATTGTTTCCCCGGCAACTAGTTCCCCACTAAGATGGTGACTGTGAAATTTCTGCTAGCGATTATTTTACTTTCAAATGACTTACTCGTGTCCTCCAGCTAAATCCTTCATGTGAGCCAACCTAGTTTTTTGGGGGGTGTGGGGGGGGTTTGAAATAGATTAGAGTCCTCGAGGAAAACAACATCTCTTTTAGCCTCCGGTACAATAACAAAACTGGGCTGTGAGATGGAATGAAAAGGTTAGCTCAATGTTTATCGTTAATGATGGTGGGGTTCTGATGAGACCCAGCAGGGGTGATTAATTCATGCAATAAACAAATCCGTCTTGGGTGTAGTAATTCCAGCTCGCCAGATGAGTCATACAAAGCCGTTTTCCTTAATCATTTTAAGCAGGTGCCCATGAACGAATATGGCCAATCCGAAATGGTCCGAAAACATCAGCATCTCCCACAAGTGTCCTCAATCTTGCGAGTAGCGGCTTCCATTTTCTTTCTTAATTTGCAGTGGAGTGCTGATTCAGAGTGTAATTATTGTGCCGTAATAAACAGAGCCATAATCAGTGTCACTTTGTGTTGTTGTTTAAGTTAATAAAAGCCGGCTCCTGCGCTACATCCCAAAAGGCATTCCTTTTTTCCCCCCCTTGTCATGTCAAGAGAGACTGATGCACATGTGGTCTGCCACTCGCTAGCGACCATATCTCTTCCTCAAAGGGCTGAGAGCAGCGGCAGTAGCACACAATAAGCATTGTCTGTGGTAAATCCCCAGCAGAGCGACGGGGGGGGGGGGGACCACACGAGAATCGAAACAGGTTTTAAAGTCGCACTGTCTGCCACTCATTTTCCACCATTTCAGTGCAACCATAATACTGCAATCTAAAAGGCTGTGTTTTCCAACACGGGTTGCAGCGTGCATTATGCAGCAACAACAGCGCCAGAATGGACTAGAGTCGCTCTAATTCACCTGAGATTACCATGTCAAACAAAAAACACAAACACCGGAGACAAAAGAGAGCGCACTGCAGCGTGGCTTTTCCCTTTTAAGAGACAAGAAGCCTCAAAGGAAGCACATTTCTGCCGTCTGCATCCATTACAGCTTGAGCATCTGTACTTACAGGCTTATGAGTCATTGGAGAAATGCTTTGAAAAGATAACATCTTCTTACCTGCAGTTTGGAGGTGGGTCTAGTGTTATTTCTGCAAGCTCTTTCTGAATCCTGGAAGAGAAAGAGTTTGTTGTTAAAGTCAATGTTGGGAGGACAACTCTGCAGCACATGAAGTCAGTGTTTCGAGCTTTATGATGAGGTAAATGTTGCTTTTAATCCCACCATCAACCATGTGGACCTACAGCTGTTAACAACACAGTATCCATAGCTGCTGAGAACATCTCATATATTCCAAATATCACCATGCTGGTTGTAAATGACTTTATTTGCTGTCCATATGAAGGGCAATCAGTTTATCATTCCAGCTTAAATGTAATATAAATGATTAAGGTTGGTATGTCTTGTTATCCTTCTCATTGTGGCCATGTGTCTGTGGTGCATAGACAAAATTGAAAGGAACATCAAGCATGAGGATAAACGCGTCTACTGCTTTGAGGATTTCAGATAACCAAAACGCAAAATGATGATTCAGACGGCGAAGGGCAACTCAGTGCAAGCGCTGCTGCTAAACTGTTAATATGAACACAGCACTTCAGACAACAGTGAAGCCTCTCCGTGTTGCAGCCCCTTGTTGTGTTAAAGGCCCTTGCAGAGATTGCTTTTAAGTGAGGCGCAGACGTACAAAAAGGGAGATGCTCATAATATTAGTCGCCGTTATAAAAAGACTCGGCTGCCTCAGCCAACCCTTTGCTCATGCGGTTGCATAATTCTGCCATCGCCTGTCTTTTTTTGGGAGTAAGTGCAAAGACTGGTGGAGGTGAGTGTTGGTGTTGGTGGTGTAGGAGAGACAAGAGTGCTGCAGAGCATGAGGCACGTCTACTCAAACAAACAGGCTGGAATGGGAATCTCTTTCAAATGACAGCAATGACACTCGAGTGCCGATCTGTGTGAGTTACGTCCTTTCTGTGGGTTTAGTGTCACACTGAATAGCGTGGATGTTTGAAATGACAATGCCTGTGGGACTATAGTCTTTTTATGTAACTTCACACCCTCGGGGCACAAGGGGAGAGGCCTTTAGTTTAACAAACAACCCCTGTGTAAATGCTGCTCTCCAGAGCCAGATTCAGGCTTTTTTCTTTTCTTTTCAAAAGTCTTTTCTTACCTCTTGGCACTAGTTGAAAGTTTAGCAGCGGTTTTACTCGAGATCTTGGTCTCCTTCTTTTTGGGCTGTGCTTGCTCTCGCTCCTGTTCAGGTGGTACTGATTCCCTTTGTTCGATATCAGAGCTTCCCCCACTGGTGCTGGGGCTGTCGTCCGGTCTCTGCACTTCGCTGGACATCGTGGGCCCTGAAGGAGAAATGGACGGTGAGCGGGTACGGTGAACAAGGCAAAGCAAGCTTCCACTCCGGAGGGCAATAAAGATGATATAATGTCAAATTGCTTGCCTGTGCCATCTCAGCAAAATGGGTGGATTTGAGGGAAGCCATAGTAAGATGGGTTTAATTTAATCAATGTACAGCTGGACGTGGATGAGTTAAACAGAGCAGGGGTGTGCAAAGTGTGAGCTGATTAAAAGACATTTGTCAAAGGCTACAGTGCTGCGAATTACAGATGTATAGGGCCCTTGTTAAAAAGAATATAATAAGCCACTCACCTAATGATCTACTAGGGGTTATATATTAAAAACAGGCTAATTGTTTGGAAGACTTTATATGAGTAGCTTTACTGGCCTAGATTCATAAAGCAGACTAAAGACCTTACTGCTGCCCCGTGTCATGGTTTTCCCTTGTCTTTAAACAAATACTGGATAATATTGTGGTTTATGGGGTCAATGATATGACCTAGTAGATGGATAAAATAGCTCTTGATAGCCTTGCAGGCTGAATTTGTCAAAAAGTAATACACACGTCATCAGACAGACCAGAAAATACACTTGAAAACGAAGAGACCATCCGTGAGGACGAGCACTGCCCCGGTGTTTCGTTTAACATTAATTCGAGCCCCCTTTACAGACGACAAAGACACGTCTGACATACATATGTTGTACTTAAAAAAACCCAGACAGATATAACAAGCTATCCGATAGGTGAGAAGTTAATGAAAACGATGAAGTGAAGTGGCGGACAGCTCGCCTTTCCCGGGAGGAGGAGGGGGGGCGTTTCACGGTAATGAGAGGGACGTCAACGGCTAAAATGTACCCGGTTCAACAGCAGTACGAGATGCCAGGGTCGATTATAGACCCCCAAAATAACAACGGAGATAAGTTGAGGTGTTTTTGTGGTATCAGACATCACTCAATTGCTTGCTGGGTCCACATTTGTGGGGGTGAATAACACAATAGGGGTCGACTGGGAGACTGAAAGCGAGCCGTCCTACAGAAGCGATCATAAACATTATTGGGAGCTAGCTAACGTTACAAGGCCGGGGGGAGGAGGCGGAAAGTGCGGGTGCGTTACGTTGCCGCCGAGGGGCATTTTAAAAAGGAGGAGAGGGGACGGGGGGGGAGGGAGGAAAAGCAGAACAGGCCTCGGCGTTTTAAACTCAAAGAAAAATACGCATAGAAGAAGGCGTTTCTGCCGGACTCGTCCGAAACAGCCGACGGAGGACGGTCAACGGCAGGGCCAGCGGAGCAGCAGCAGCAGCGGCGGCGGGGGGGAGGATGTGCGGATCCTCGCCGTTTCTGGAGTGTCCACATTGTGCGTTGAAGAGCAGTGACCCTGCCTCGGCACAAAGGGAGGCTCGTCCCACACATCCACCCCCCCACCCCCTTCTCTCTCCTTTCCTCCTCCTCCTCCTCCTCCTCCTCCTTCTTCACTGGAAAACGACACTTTTCACGGGACATTTACTTACTTTTCGCGTATCTACGAGGGGCGGTTAAAGGCGCGTGTCGACGTTACCTGGCGGCTGGCCGTCGATGCTGCAATTCCGCGTCGTAATCCCAAGGTACCGAAAAAAGTATATCCTCACACGGCCGCCTGCTCGCTCCCGTGTCCTAGCTATTTAACTGGAGGTAGCAGCAGCAGAAAAAGCGGTTACAGAAAACCGAGGCAGCCCCGGACCGCCTCCGCGCGCGCGCTCCCGACCTGCGCGCACTGCTCGCGCACGTGGGCTGCACAGGCGAGAGAAGTAGCCTGCGCGAGGACACGGTCTATGGGCTAATGGGGTCGATTAAAAATACTAAAAATTAAAGACAACAATGTTGGTCCTGTTACATGTAAGCTGACACTGTCGATAAAACGTCTTTACCACTCTCTCCTCTGTGTAAGCATTGTGCAGCTAGATGGGCCCCCATGTGCAGGGAATGTTGGCCCTCTGCATTTTCTTCTGCAATGCAATGCAATGCACACAGCATAGGGGTACTAAGAGCCCAGATCCACCGTCCACCCATATGCATATGGTCCCCTTAAGGCACGACTTGCTCCAATATTTTGGCGGATTATTGACACAATCCCCGCCTCTGGAGCAGCACAGCAGAGCTCTGTGCTTGACAGAATTGGACCAACATGGAAGAAAAGCCATAGTCCTTGCTGTATCTGGATATCCCTGCCTTTAGGACCCAACAGCAGACAAAATGCACAGGTTGGTTCTCATGATTTTAGTGAAATGGTCCAACAATGGCGAATGGCAAAGTATGTTTGTGATCATGAACCCCTGATAATGATAATTAAACTTTTCGTTGTGGAAAAGTTTAAATTGTTTTCTTTTGTCTGAATAAAGACAACACACCACACAGTTAAACCACATAAGTGTTGTTTTGCACATGAATATACAAGTTAGTTCATCACGATAAAACATTTTAATCACCCTCATTACCAACTTTTTTATCCTATCACATCATTAACTTTGTGTAAACATGTTTTAATTGGCCCAATCAGCTGCTACTTAAAATGTAACTTAAAATGTTTTGCACATGGATATACAAGTTAGTTCATCAGGATAAAACATTTTAATCACCCTCATCACCAACTTTTTTATCCTATCACATCATTAACTTTGTGTAAACATGTTTTAATTGACCCAATCAGCTGCTACTTAAAATGTAAGACAGCCAGTCAGAATGAGGTATTGCCATGAGAGGAGTGTGGGGCTGTCCCACTGTATCACATCTCTGTATGCACACTTTCCATTAAATCTGCAGACTTTGCTCAAGGGAATAACCCACACTGCACATCATTGTGACCTTAAAACAGCGATGACAGTGTAATTCATAAAAAAAGAGTTGGCAAGAAGAAATTTTCCTGGTACGTATAAACACATCACAAAAAACTTATGATAGCATGATGGCGACTATGTACTTCTTATTTGGTCCAACAGTGCTGTTTTGCTCATAAACAGACAGCGAGCAATAAATACTCCAGCTCATTAAGGTACATACAGTTTAACATATCAGCCTCACACTGTACTGTCCACAAAAATGCCTCTGTTCAGGTAACATGATTTCACAAAGTGCAGTCCCTTTTCTCTGTTTGAAGCCCTCTCACCCTCCTGCACTCAGGCACTGCTGCGTTCTCGTCATCTGACAACTGAAGATGGTTGTAAAATTGCAGAGTTGGGCATGTGAGGGTTAGAAATGCTGTAAATCGACAATATAACACTATATCCATTACATTTGGGTTTAATTACCTTGGTTTTCAGGCACTTCCGTATTAATAATTACCAACTGGGCTATATTGGAAAGTGGTAATTACGGTAACTTTGATGTGCCATGAACGCGGCATAATAATGATGGCACAGGTGATATCGATTATGATATCGAAGTCTGTGAGGTTTCAGTTCTTAGGGCTAAGGGGGGACGTTGGAAGTGGGCTGTAGTATGTGCACAGAGCCCTGAGTGTGCTTTCAGGCACAACATGAAGTGAAGATCATAAGCTGTGAGGATGCATGCAACCAAACAATAACAGATTTATCCCTTCATGGTGCCAATTCAGGTGAAGACGTGTCCGCTGGAGTTGAAAATATCTCAAGTGGTACTAAGAATTAGCGCTTTATTGCGAGCAGTATGGCTGCACAAGAGAGTCTGGAGCACTGGTGACCACTCACTGGCTTTCAATTGCATGATTCAGCGAAGAAGACCATGATGCAGCAAGCTCAGAAAAGCTAGTAAGTGAATCTTTGAGCTTAGATTATTTGGTTACACATACAGTTGCCAAAGGTCAAGAATGAACCTCCATGCTTAAAACTGGAGTTTAGGTTTAGTCAGTCTGACCTGTCACACATACACATGTAGTTGTTAGCTACAGGAAATGTAAGGTCTGGAAAAAGCTAGTAAGTGGGCGTTGAGTTGAGACGTTGTAAGCAAACTACGATAAGATTAAGATTGGTATGAAAATTTGTTTTGTGTTAAATGTGAGCGAGGCCAACTCAGTGTACATGGTGAAAATTACAGTACAACTATGCACAGTAGAGTCACATACAAGATTGTGCAGAACCTAAAATCTGTAAATGACAGTGCCAGTATTGCCGTAAAAAGAGGAAGTGAAACTCCCGGTTCACTGAGGTGAGGTTTGTTAAGAAAATTCTTTAGAGGGGATGTGGGGAGCTGAATTTTCCTGCAGTGCCAGTGATATGCTGTAATCATCAGCCTCGTAGTTTTCATGAGAAGCACAACAATCAGCCTTCCAGAGGGAATCATTCACATGCAACTCTCCAATTTGAACCAGTCTGTACAAATTTTAATAATACATAATGAAGTCTGGCAGTAGATGACATTTATCTGCAATTATTTGACAGAGTGGTTTGTGATATTTTCACTCCATTTAATCCACGTTATCCACCAATAACTGCAGCATTGAAACAAAATAACATTGTCTGTTTTGGTGTAACAAATGTGAACAGGGCCCGAGGCTCTACACCAGGCAGAACAATATTATCGACCAACTAGAGGCTGGTGAGCTGGACGACTACAAACCAAAGAAATAGCTCTGTGATTTTCTAACTGCAGTGGAAAAGTCAATGCATGAATTAAACACTTTGTTCAACCATTCTCTTAGTTCAAACAGCACTGTGCTACCGCAGCACTTCTCATGGAATATTTAAATTAAGTGTAATCCCACTCGCTGTGAAGCTGTGCAAACGCTCCCATCCATCCATTCACCCAAAGCGCCCGCAAAGCACTAAAACACTTGTTCTATCTCTAACACCAGTTCCCATTCGCACTTTGTCATGCAAACACAAGGCAGACCATGTTTCAGTCCACACTGGTTTCAGATCAAATGTCTGCCAAATGGTCAAGTAAAAACAGAAATGGATCCAGTTTGCAGCCATAACTCTTGCCATTAGCTGACTTTTTGAACCAACTGTATAGTGATGTGTATACATATAATTACACTCTTCACAAAATCTGTCATCTAATCTCACACCTCCACAAATCACTTTACTGGTGAATTACCAGACACATTTCTTATTATTAAATTAAATTACAGCTTTAGGGCACAACCTATAGTGTTAACTGGCTGGAAAAGCCATACATGACCTAATAGTTTAAAATCTGTGTAGGAAAGAAAAAACCTCAGTCAGGTTTTATTCCATTTGAATAATAAATTATATAATAAAATGCTTTTTCCAGTTTGTCTACACAGGAGTTGTTGTATTTTTGATGAAGACTGTTCGCAGTTTTATAGACTTCTACCAATCTCATTTCCAAACATGAGTAATTTGAAATACAGCTAATAAATATTTAAAATTATAGACATTGATTCAGGCATACAGCCCTGAATATTCATCACATAAACACGATGATGGTATCTCACTCTCTGTGAACAGGTTACAGTGTAGGTTTACCTGCATGCTCACATTTTTCCAACTTTATCTCCTAGGTTTAAACTACTAAAAAAATGCCGCTGTAATGCGGAAATGTTAATTAGTATCTATCAAGCCTCAAAACGTTCATCTGCAGAATGGTCACTAACATAATCCGCTATGTTTAGGCACTCAGACTTAAGGGTTAGGAGAAGATTGTGGTTTTGGTTGGAAAAAGTCACTTGAACCACGATATTTAACCAAAACCACTATCTCTGGTTTATTTACAAGGACAGCGCACATTAATAAACATTATCATTAATGTGCAAATGCAAATGCAAAAAAAAAATTTAAAAAGGCTTCAATTGGAACCAGAAAGTGTGAAATGATAAGTGACACTTGCACATCTGCTTCAGTTCTGCGTATCTACTGTTTTCATTTATTTATCTGATCTAGTACCCTGAGCTTATACTCTAATGGTGTTTACTTGCTGTCTTGTATTTGTCTTTGATGCTCAGTTCTGCTGCTGAAGTGACCTAAATTCCCCACAGAGCTCCTTAAAGTTTCATCTGATCTTATCCATTCCTTATACATTCCTGCTGTCCTGATTTACATGTAATTGTCATTGTGTTACATGTGAGAAGTCCTCAGCGGAGGGTCTCCAGCAGTGTTTTGGCTTTTACTGGCATTTGATGGCCCTCATTATGTTTAATACAAAACAGCTAAAGCAAGATAACTGCAACCATATGACTGCCAATTCCCATTAAATCTTCCTTATAGGGGCGTGCTCTGTGCTAAAACAGGGGGGTGCAAAAGCATTTAAACTGTTCAGAAATTATGTAGTTCATATTTTGTAAAAAAATAAAAATAAAATAAAAAGAAGAACATGACACCCTTAGTGACAAATAATTACTGAAAGTAGTAAGTAAAATGTAAATAATCTGAAATAATAACAATTTTGTTGAGATTATAACTCATGAAATAACATGTTCTTGCATTTTCGTGAATCTTTGATGCGTTAATGACAGTGTACAAATTTGAGGTACTTGTACTTTACTCAAGTATTTCCATTTCATGCAAATTGACACTTCTACTTCACTACAACTCAAAGAGAAATATTGTACTTTTTACTCCACTACGTTTATTTCACATCTTTAATTACTTTACAGATTAAGATTTTACATACAAAACATATGATGAGCTCATAAAATGTGATGTAACAATCATTAGAACAAACAGCAAATGATACTTACACACTGATACATCAGAAATAATAATCCCATAATATAATATATGATAGTATAACACTTGCAGGAGCCATTTTTCTGAATTATGAGTACTTTTACTTTTGATACTTTCAGTACATTTAGCTTATAATACTTTTACTTAAGTGACATTTTCAGTGCAGGACTTTTACTAGTAATGGTGTATTTTTTATTGCAGTATTGCTACTTTTACTTAAATAAAGGATCTGAATACTTCCTCCACTGGTTAATAAGATATATGCAACCACACACACACACACACACACACACACACACAGTCTCTCTCTCTCTGTGTGTGTGTGTGTGTGTGTGGTTGGTGGGTGATTGTTGGAGCATGTGATGCAAGACACATTTCTGTGTGAATGGACAATAAAGTGTTATCTTATCTTAGCTAACACTGTTACTCCTCATTGTTACTCAAATTTTCATTGAGTAAAACACCGAACCATTTTCCTGCTCAGTCGCTGTAACTCTCTCTGGAGCACCAGCTAAAAGCCCACGCTGTAAATGTAAAACATGGGTGGCTGAGAGCTAAAGCCTGGATTAATAACCCCATAGTCAGAGGTAATGGCTTACTGGAAGCACTGTTCTTTTCTTCTGCCTTTTCAAGATGTCAATCCACTGACATCTGTAGAAACGCCCAGAGGGGAAGCTCAGTCGTAAACTAGGAGGAATAAATTGTTCAATAACTGGCTCCAAACCAGCACTCGATGTGAAACTTACTCCTCCTGTGTGAAATGCCAATTAATTACAGTTACGCATATTTTGGTGCAATTTCCTCAAATAAAGAAAAACAACAAATCACAATCATCCAATATGCTTCACAGTCTCACCTCCCTGTGGGATGATTGTTCAAGGATCAATAAAACACATAAAGGCTCAGTGTGTGATTGCAGCATGCTATTCTTGTTTTGTTTACATAGATTTATTGAACCGAGGATGTTTATTTTCACTGTGAAATTTATAGCCTGAGAATATGACAGTGTGTGGCAACAACAGGTTTTACTTGTGTGTAGTTTGAGGCTGTACAAGATATGTTTTTATTTGTAATGTCTAAACGAGGTATCATTTATAACTTTTACAAAACGCTCTGTACTCCATGTTGGGTCAAACTCAACATAATAATCATAATTTTGATTTATATTTTTGTAAAATAAAGTCCAGACTGTGCTGAGAATGGTGCATTAGTCCTTACATTTCACTTCTGTTTACACAGTTAATGACACCATTTAAAGTGAATTACAACGAGCCTAACAGGAAAAGTAAAAATCTAATATTGGTACATTGTTGAACAGTAACAGAAAAAAACCACAGTAGCCAGAACAACTGATGCCAGAATAATGGAAGTGCCATACTAAATAAAAGCCCAGCAGATTTTTAGACAAGAAAAAGATCAGGTGCCAGCAGAGAAAACAATCAAGTGTAGGTAACGAGAGGTGATAGTGTAGAAAAAGTAACATGAATGGTTTCTTGAAGAGATAAGTTTTCAAGCCTTGAATCTCCATTACAACTTTGAAGGAGTTTAGAGTGGACGCTCACCCGGTCAAAGTCTCCTCTCTGGAGTCGCTGTGTTGTTTGTCACTACAGATCTCTTGATCCTGCACAACAAATACATTGATTCACATTGACTGTGGGAGGTGGCAAATGATCATGGAAACAGCATCATGTAGACAGCTTATAAGTGTTTCTGAGATTAGGAGAAAAAAATCTGCATTTCAGTTTGCTGAACTGTGACTTTTCCACCACAGAACGTCTCTCGATCATGAGCTTGACTTATTTAATTTGACCCGTAAACACAGCTGGATTAACCCATAAGGGGGCCCCAGGGAATATCTGGAACAGCCTTAAAATGGTTCTCTTCATACCTGTTAAACAGGAGGTTCTATGTCTCCATTAATAACCACATGTCATCTTTTGCTCCTGTCAAGTATGGTGTCCCTCAGGGGTCAGTGTTAGGACCAATTTTATTTTCTCTGTACATGCTTCCCTTGGGACATATTATCCAGAAACATGGTGTTTCCTTCCATTGTTATGCCGATGACACGCAGATCTACCTGCTCGTTAGAGCCACTGATCCTGGCATGCTGAGTTCAATACATGACTGCCTATGCGATATCAAAAACTGGATGTCACAAAATTTTCTGCAGTTTAACTCCAGCAAAACAGAGATTGTTGTAATTGGCCCCCTCAACTTAACAAAACAAATCCTGCCATCAGCTGGTTCCCTGTTGTGACACATCAAGCCTGTTGCAAAGAACCTTGGCGTTTGGTTTGACAGTAACTTAAGCTTTGAGCAGCACACAACAAAACATGTGCAGTCTTGTTATTATCATCTTAGAAATATTGCCAAAATACGATCAATTCTATCTTTTAATGACACAGAGACCATTTTACATGCCTTCATCTCCTCACGTCTAGACTACTGCAACAGCCTTTTCACCTGCCTCAACCAAAAATCTATTAATCGGCTCCAGACTGTACAGAACTCAGCTGCCAGGCTTTTAACAAGATCCAAGAGAAGTGACCACATTAAACCTGTTTTAGCCTCCTTGCATTGGCTCCCAGTATGTTTTAGAATAGATTTTAAGATTTTACTGTTGACTTTTAAGGCTCTCCATGGCCTCTCTCCATCCTACATATCTGACCTCCTAGTAGCATACAAACCAGTACGTAGCCTGAGATCCTCGGGCAGAGGTCTTTTATCTGTTCCCGAAGCAAGGCTGAAAACTAGGGGTGACAGAGCATTTGCAGTCAGAGCCCCAAAGCTCTGGAACGAGCTGCCTGATGAAATCAGGTCAGCAGAATCAGTGACCTCTTTTAAATCTTTTCTTAAAACATACTTTTATCGGAGAGCTTTTCCTAACTTTTCTTGATTTTATTGACTACAGTTTTTGCTGGTTTCATTTTTTTTCTTGTTTTATTAGTTTTTCTTGTTTTATTTGTTTTTATTTATTCATTTGTTTTTATTTTATTTGTTATTAATTTATTGTAAAATGTTATGATCTGCTTGTTGTGAAGTTGTTGCCTTGTGTGAAGCACTTTGTAAAGTGGTTTTAGAAAAGTGCTCTATAAATAAATAAATAAAGATAAAGGGAGCAAACATTTGCTGCAGGCCCCCCCGATCCTCTGTTTGTGATAATTTGGTTAAACACAAATTAATTTAGGAAAATGCAACACACATTTTGATGCAGGTAAAGTAGTAATGCAGGATCTGCTTTGAGACCCTTATCATTTGAGTTGATATTATGATTTGGTGAATCATATTCCCAAACAAATTGGCAATTCATGAAATAACCAAAATTCATCAAAACCAGCTGACACACAATGAATATGGGGCCTTTGGGGTCCATAAAGGCCTGTCTATAAAGCTCTATTGTATCTTTTATCCCCACTTTTCACAGACTGGACATTATGAAGACATTTGTCAGAGGCTGAGAAATCTAAATCTCAATTTTCGGGCCCAAATTTATATTACCTAATACCCCATAAATGTATCTGTAAATAAATTAAAACTCAGACATAACATTTTATCCTCACTGTTAGAAACATCACATATAATATATGTATATTCTGTATTTATTTGTTCCTATCCTTTAATGATGCTGTATTACACTTACTGCGAAGTTTGGGGAATTATTTTTTATGGCTGCAGCATTATATTACATGAAATCTTTCAGATGTCTACTGCATCATTATAGGCACATTTCCCTGTAATTCAGACTAACATATCTGGTATTCTGGGAAACCTTGGGCTCTAGACTAGAATTAACAATTATGCTCTGGGTTTGCACAATCCTCGTCTGCACAGCATGAGTTTGTAATAATGGACCCACCAAATGGTCTGTTGGGCTGAAGAGGTTTAACTGCAACATTGAGAGAACACTAAGTTATGAAAACGTGATGTGATTCAGTGCACAAACAGGGAAAAAGGCGCACACTTTCAGACAGTCTCTCCTCGATGGTGGTTCATAGTGCCAATCACTTTGTAAAGGGATCAGTGTATTTAAAACAAAGTGCTTGTTGGATGATCAAAGAGCATCTGGAAACCCCCCTAGATCTACACCTTTCAGATAATTTTTGTAACTTTCCAAGATCGACAATCTGATAATCACAGCCACTTCACGAAATGGTTGGCGAGGTATGTGGAGGTGTGAAGGTTGGCAGGATTTGAACTTCCATCTCAAGCTCTTCTTTTCATTCTTGACAAAAGTCACTACCACTGTTTGTGTGTACAACTAAAGTTTTTTGCCTTTGATTGTGGTCCTTCAGAACACTTTTGCCCTCAGACTTAATTGAATGACAAATTGTACAAATTTGTTTCAAGCATACCCCGGCCTTAAAGTGAGATATACTCTCTTTAAGTATGCTTCGAAGCATATTGAGCCTCTTACAGCCAGTTAGCAAAGCATCCAAGACCACAAATACAATGTTTTTGAATGACTGAATGCCATTTCTTGGTTGTGAATGACTTTATGGCATTCCAGTGCTATCTAATTTATAATCAAATATTTGTACAACCACAACACTGCTCCCACAACTGCTCCCACTGAGATATTTAATTTCTCTGCAATATTACGCAACCTATCAGAAAAGACATCTTCTGCAAAGTGGCCTTCCAGCAACATGTTCTCTTAGTGTGGCGCATGTTTCCTGTGTGGCACTACTGCTTTCTGTCTGTGTGGGCAGAACACTGGTTGCTCTTTGTATCTCTGGAGGTGTTTCAGTTATACAGGAATTTCCCACTGTGAGATCATAACGAACCAATTGATAAATTATAAAAAGAAAAAAAAAAAGGTTCTGCTGCTACTAGTGCTGCCTTTGAAGCTCACCCAAGTTGGCAGGTATGGCGTCCAGTGTCAGTTCAGATCTGGCTGAGTGCGTAACATGCCGCCCTCATTCTAATGAAGGTCTTTTGGATTACCCTCCACAGTCATTAGATCAGCATAATAAAAGGGACTCTGGCCAGTGTAAGAGGAGGAGGAGGTGGGGCGAGGGTCGGGTACTTGGTGTGATAGACAGCGACCTATAAGGCCTGCACGTGAATGGGGGACGCTTCAGTAAATTCACTTCCTCTGTTTGTCCCTGGCAGGCCCCAAGGTCACGTCTGCTCGCTGCTGAGGAGGCTTTTGTGATGGAAATCCTGTGGATAAAGTTTAACCCCTAGAACAATCCAAAACCTGGTCCTCCATGTTCGCTAGCCCCCCCCAACAGTCACCCCTGCTCCAATCCAAAAGCAATAGGCTGTGAGGCCCGTGGAAGATCCTTGTTATTGGACCTGCCTGCAGATTGGATGGATAAGTGTTAAGTATGCTTGAGTGGGGTGACATTGTATTATTTAGATTTGACACAGATGTTGCAGGGAAAGAGAAGGGGGTGGAGAGGAGAATAAAATCCATCTGTAATAATGTGCATGAATGATCGATTCATATGCAGTTGACTTTTGTGAAATTTAGGCAACAATAAGAAAAAACAAGCATGTAATTCATGATAAAATTAAATCTTCTTGGTGCCAAGATGACTCACTTAGGAGTGAAACTTGGGAATGTGGATACAGCCTAAAACTGGGCTCATACTATCCCACAGTGGCACATAGAAAGAAAGTTACATTTTTTTTTAAGAAGTTCCCCTGGGAAGAACGTTAAATGTCGTCACTCCCCAATCTCCTCTGAGCTCAGCTTGTTTTATGCTCACAGGCAGCATACAATCAGTATAGACACCAAGTATCAACACTCAATACATCCTCACTATTCATATAAAAGTAAATCTGTTCCGTGTCAGTTGGCTGACTGTAATGTTTTTCATGCCAAGAGCACGATTCATCTGTTCTGCTGTACTACTGATTCACCACGATCTCATCCTCTGTTCTGCACCGCAACGTGCGATCAGATTTCCAGACTGTGATCTGTGAAACTGACCGTCTGCTGTTTAATGGCACATTTAAAAACTGAGGACAGGATCTGCTTTAGAAGCAGGCAGCCGAAAACGAGACTAAGAGTCTTACAGCCATGTGAGGCTGTACAAACTGCTAACGTCAGGATGCTAACATGTTCACAATGACAATGTTAAAGGGGATCTCCATCGATTTTACACATTAAAGTCTGTTTACAGGTCTTGGGGAGTACTACTGCATATGTGAAAAAAGTAGTATAAAGCCTTGTGTGGTTCCAGACGTGCTGCATGAAGTCACTTGAGTCAGCGTCGGTTGATTGCTGAAGACTACAATTTGAAAAATGACAAAAATCTACGCGTGTGGAAGAAAGAAGTGAGCTCACCAGACCTCTGTAGCCCGCTCCTCATCTCTGCTTGAGGCTACATTAGCCGCTGCTAGCATAACACACCAAAATCTCCAACTGAACTGTCAAGTTGCATTGTGGGTAATGTAGGCACCAGGTTTTGACAAGGACGAAAACTGCGTGACACACAAGAGCTGTCCATTGTGAGTTTGACAATGTTATAGGAGTGCAAAGTTAAATCTGTGGAGTACTATTTTAACATAGTGATGTTTAGAAGGTAATATTTACCATGTTCACCATTTTGGTTTAGTGTGCTAGCATGTTAACATTTGGTAATTAGCCCGAAACACAAACTGCAGCTGAGGCTGATGGCAGTGTCATTTTTTGCAGACATTTGGTCGCAAACTGGAGTATTGGACAAATTAAAATTTTGACCTGATGTTGGCGCTAGATGAAAAGGTGATGGATCACCAAAGCAAATACAATTCTACATGAGGGAAACATAAATGTTTGTACCAAACTTCATGGCACTCAAAACAACAACGGTTAACCTCGTGGTGGTGCCAGAGAAAATGTTAGGTGATTACCAAAATGAGTAAGAGTCATCCTCTGGGGGATGTGAATGCCTTTGCAAAATTTCAATCCATCCAGTATTTCTATATATATATATATATATATATATATATATATATATATATTTGTATGATATATTTCAGTCTGGACCAACACTGCCATCCCTAGAAAAATAAAAAATGAAAGTAGAAAAGTAGAAAACAGTTGTCAGCTGCATGACAATGGCACCTGTCATGTGGCTCAGAGTGAAAACAAGGCATGACAATCACTTTACACACTAACTTTCAACTCAATTCAATTCAGTTCAATTCAACATGTTTTACTGGCATGAATGATGAAAGATTATCCCCCACAAATCTAAATTGCATAGAAATAAATCGCTTGGACTCAATAATAAGCATCTGTTCCAGTTTTGTGTGTGCACGTCAGGCTCTCTCCACCCTGGTGTGTGTATATATGTGTGTGTGGGTGTGTCACTTCCCGCCTTTGAACACAAGGTGGGGCTGTGAGACCTGTGCTAATCACCAGACCCTCCTTTCTCGTGTTCTTCATCTCTCTATATACCTTTTCATCATGCTGGTGCTGCTGTCATCCTAATGTCACGGCAGTAGAGTGAAGACGGCGTGATCGCGGTGGGAGATGGTGTGTGTGTGTGTGTGTGTGTGTGTGTGTATTCCTGGGGGCCTTGTTTTCCCTCTCCTGCTCAGGGATGGCAGCACTTGAGTAGTTTGGGAGACACTGATTTGGACGGGACTGCCACTCTGTGACAAGACAAACCACAGCACGCCAAAGTCACTCAAACCCATCATCTTGCTATTCAAAGTAGGGTGGGCTCTGCAGTGAAGCATGGGGAGGACGGGCTTCCCTTATAGTCCCTTAAGCATGGAAAAATGAACTCCCGGCCCAGAATCATTTGATGCTCAATGATCCTTCAAGGCTTTAAATTGTTTTACCAGGTGTAATCGCCCTCCTCAAATGTCACAGAAAGACATTTGGTCTTAAGGGACTTTTATAGCTTTTCTTTGATAGCACTGAGTCTTTAAAATCAGCTATAAGTTGGTATGAAAGTGGATTTCGGCTGGGAGAGAAGAGAGGTTACACTTCTCAGGTAATGGCCTCTGCTGTCAGATGAAAACCTTGCATTGGCAAAAAAAAAAAAAAAAAAGTTTGCTGGAGGTTCAACCATACTAACAACTCTGCCTGTTCCACTTTTTATCCCCAATTTGGACATTTCTGGGCCCAAAAATGGACTTAAATGTTGATTAGTCCCTTTAGAATAAAACATTCAAATCATCAAAAAACTGGAGACGTGAGTTTTTTCCACAACAGCAGACTCCATCCAAGGGTGCAGGGGAGCTCTTCATGCTGGCTGTCTTATTGTATTTCTGGGTCAATCGTGTGAAGCTCACTTTTCAAGCGGAGCTGGACGCATTCCAATTCGCTCTGAGTCAGAGCTGAAGACCTTGTTGTAGTGCGAAAATGAGAAAAGACTTCCTTTATTGGAATTAATGGGTTTGTGTTGCCATTATTGCAACTTAGACATATGGTTTTTAAATTTTCTTCTGTTCCCTGCAGCTCAATTAGCAAAATAAATGATGCCTTTTCTGTGTTTCTTCACCTTAATGCATCCAGGGAGCAGATTTATGGAGCATGCATGCTGTTTTTTCATCAGCAACCTGAGTTTTATTCATGTACTCAACACGCAACCACAACTGGGAGTTCCCCAGCACTTGTGGCCAGTCAGTATTTGTACTGGTGCAGCTGGGTGTTGGATTCAAACCAGTGATCCTGTCCACCACGTCCCAGTCCAGCAAAAACATCTGTCGTGTCACGTCACAGCAATTTAGTCTCATATTCAGCCTGGAGTTTTCTTCAAACAAGTAGAAGTTTAAAAGCTCAGTGAAAGTTAATCCAGAAAGAATACTTTTCATATGCATGCTCTTAACATATTTATGCATATTTCCTGTGCTGTCATCTGAGGATCAGCTTCTTGTGTTCCCACTACTCTAACCCATCTGATTTAACCATTATGCTGTCGCTATCAGATTTTAAAACGCTCTTTACTGCTTCCAGCTGTCATTTCACTGCTTCCTTAACACACTCCACTTCTCTGCGGCCGGTTTTCCTCAGAGCTGGTCCCAAAATGTGACTCAGCTCAAAGTCCCGTCTCAGTCAGCTCCTCAGGAATCCCGCTCCAGGTCACATCCATGCAGTTATCTTCAGAGAGAGAGGTCTCCGAACGGGGGAAAAGTCCTCTACTGACGTTTTTTGTCATTAGTTTGGTAAAGATGCCCTGTGGAGTTCTCTTGTAAACATTTTTAACACATTTTTTTCTTGTTTACACTCAACGTTACTCACCAAAAAGCATTGAGAGTATCCTAGAGGAGTTTTCTTCTTCATAAAACATTTGCAAAGGCAATTTGTAAATTATTTTATTATTACAATATTTATTATTATTGTATTTATTTTTTGTACTTATTCATTGTGCGTTTGTTTTGCTGTTGTTTTGCCTTAATGTTTAGCTTTCTGTGTTATATTGCTTTCTGCATGACAGAAGAAAGTCATACGTGCCATATCATGGTCCAAGGTAAATGCTCCCACTGACCCTCTTTTCTACAACTACAGTCTTCTGAAGTTTACTGAATGTAACATCTTTCACAATGCTTGTATAATGTACAATGCTGTATATATGCTCCAGGACAGACTTTGTGACCTTATTCCGATTTACTTTCCCTCGCATACATATAAGACTAGGAAAAAACATCTTATAAAGGGGAAAAAAATGTAAACTTAAATGTACGAGCCGTAGTGTGGTTTGCAGAGGTCCACAGGTGTGGAATGAGACTGATAACACCATAAAAATGTCACTATCTGTGTCTGTTTTCAAAAGGCACTTAAGGCAGCATTTACGACTAAAATATGTTAAAGCTTCAATACCCTAAATGGCTGGGATTATTCTACTCTGAAATCCATTTAAATTGTAACATTATTTTTGATTTGCCATATGTCTCTATTTATCGTACCTATTTAACCAATATTTAGACTGATGGAATCAATGTCTTGGGACCATTTAGTAGTTTTTTAGGTTTAGGTTAAATTTTAGAAAATGTGTTAGTAAACATATATTTTAAATACTATCTGCTTAGTGTCTGGGCCCCTATTCTCAAGCTGCAGCTTATCAGGGTGTCCCATTTCGTTTTGTGAATAAGCTGAAACTGAACTGAGTATCCTGTTTTTGCTTTGTTTGTTGAAGCACTTTGTAAACTCTGTTTTTAAAAGGTGCTATATAAATAAAGTTATTATTATTACAATTGTTCCTAATGTTTCAGGAAGTTTCTAGAAATAAGTTGAATAAAGCAGCAAATGATTTTGAAATTCTTGAAGCAAGTTTGTATCAGAGACAAATAAATATCTCCCCTTATAGGCAGAACTTTCTTTACTTGTTTAACAAAAGCCTATTGTACAGCTCAAATGACTGGTGAAGGTGGAGAGTGTGTGTTATTTCTGACACAGCATGGTGCTTTGCCTTACCCAACTTGCCCAAGTTTCATTATAAATCCACACTTGAAATGTATTTCCAGCGGTGACTCTTCAATAGAGTCATTTCAGCCCTGCAGTCGGGCTAAACTTACAGCCTGAAGAGCGCTGCGAGTGTAGAAGTGTATAACTCTTTATTTCTGGGAACCAATTTTTAGGCCATGTCTTTCTTGCAGGACCCACGGCGTGCACAGCTTGGCTGCAGCAAGGCTACAATCAATCAGCGGCTATTCAAACACAATCAACCATGTTGTGCCACGGAGCCACACAAAACTCCTCTCCAATTACCAACACAATCACATCTGATTGCTCATCATGTGTGTGTTGGTCAGTTTCCAGAAGGTCCCGGTGCTCGCTGGCTGTGTGGGAGCCGGATTTCTACTCCTCGGGAAAGAGATCTGATGTATTTAAACAAACACAAATACATTGTGCCGTATTGTAAGGCGCTTGTGCATTTTCTTTTAGCATAATCTAATCTTTTTTACAGGTTATTGTTCCACTGTTACAACCAGATGTTTCTCTTTTCCCTCATTTATTTATTACTTTTTCCCTCTTTACAATTTGGCAGCACAGGTGCTTTTACAGGCCAATAATAAAAGCTGCAACTGTGACCGTAATTGAGAGCGAGCGAGACGGAGCACTGCTGCTATTTCTAGTTATTTATTCATACTCCACACAAATACACAGGTTTTAAACCACTTAACATTCAGACTCCAGACGTCCTCTCTGTCTCTCTCTGTTCCCCACAGTAAAATATTAATAAACTGTTTAGTTTGTGGTTCCATTTTAAAGCAAATACACTGTGGCCTTGTTGTTTGCATCATCCTCACAGCCTGAGCAGCATAGTCTAAATAAGCAGGAGAAAGTATTTAGGAAATGCTTGCAGTGTGGGTTGTTTTTCTGCTCGGCAGGAGGAGATTAATGGTTTGTTTGCATTCCCTGCGTGCTGTTCATCGTTGTGCTGTCCCAAGCAACACACTGCAGTATACATACAGGACATATAATGGAAGATAAATGTGGGGAAGGAAAAACTCTTCCTGGGGGATCGCTGTGTGGATAGGAAACAGTGTAAGAGGACTTTAGCATTAACAGATGAGATGTCAGGTCACTAAGATGTAGTTTATGTTCATTTTACAGACTGTTGTCTTTCTGTGTGTTTAGCTCATGACCTCTGGACAGTAGTGGAGACTTGTCATCACTAAACAAACTGTGATGTTGTAATCTGTAGAAGCAAATTAACTGGCTGCTAAAGGGGCCAGCATGCTCCGTCACAGCTCCGGAAACCGCCTCACCCAACACCTTTCCGATGTTGGAACGGTGCAGTTTGTGTCTGTAACTTTGCGAAACCGATGATCCGACGTTCACACCCACTTCGCACTGTGATTGGCCAGCTGTGCGGCAGTGAGAAAGGATTCAGGGTTGGAACTTCTCTCTTTAGCGCTTCATTCTTGTCACAACTATTTCTGTCACTTTTCATGTGAACAACCAAGTGCAACAATATGAATGACTTCCAGGAGGAACTGTCTGAAAATGTGCCATTATCCCCGTATTTAAACGATATCGGGTCTCCCGATGGGGTCGGACAGCGCGTCGTATAGTTTAACCTGGCCCTTAAGGCCCCTCAGCCACCAGGGAGGCCCCCACATTAACTGAAAATGTGAACTCTTTCAGAATTCAGTGGTCATTTGAGTCCCCAAATCCCAAAATGTCATGAGCTGGAAAGACATGATGATGATGATATAATTATAATTATGAGATTATAATGACTAACAAATTTGGTGGGTGCTATGCTAAATATTGAGATTTAATAACATCAATGAAACCTTGAGGGTTTTGGGGCACTGTAAAAATGTTTCGAGGTATAACAAGTTTCTGGGACACTGTTAAGGTGCTTACAGACAGCATGCGGTTCCTGTAGTGGCTGGTTCCCGGTTCCTCCGATCCTACACAGGCTGCTGCTGCAGATTCCACCTGGTCTAATATCATCACGCAGCTAAATAGAGGAAATGGTTAGCAATATGACATGATTAATATAAAGTTTTGCTAACTACCTTCGTGAATGTTGTTTATTGTCCCAGATTGGTTAATCCGACTTTGAACCTGATGCTGGGGGAACTCAGCCATGGTCACAGGTCAGTAACAAATTTTACATTACAGCAAATAACATATTTGGGATGCTATACCAGACCTTTGGATTTAAGGGCACTGTATCAAATTTTGCAAATTTTAACAGATTTTTTGGATGTTTTCAGGAATGGCATACTAAAAATTGTGACATTTTGAGAATCAATGACATATTTTTAGGTCATAACAAATAACAGATTTTGCAGATATTATACAGAGCCTTGGAGTTTAGTGGTGCTGTACACAAAGTATTGTAAAATACATTTTGGGGATGCTACACTTAAGTTTTGGATCATGACCAAAAGTACAGATTTGGGGTGGTATACCAGACCTCGGGATTTAGGGGTACAGTAACACACTGAATTATAACACATTTTTGGGATACTTTTTGGAATGTTTCACTAAATTATGAGATTTTGGGGTTTGCATATAACATACATTTTGGGGACGCTATGGCAGAACCTGTGACATATTTGGGATTATAACTAATGGCGGATTTGGGGTACTATACCAAACTTTGGGATTTAGCGGCATTGAAACTTTTTTTTTTTAATGTTATAACAAGACTTTGGCGATGCTATTCCAAATTTGGGATTTGTGTTGAAATCCTGCTCTGGGCCCACAGCGGCTGGTTCTGGCCCTGGTAGGTGAGCAGAAGCTGTTTCAGCATCTTTGAAAATTATGTTATTTTTGTAGCCAAGCAAGATGTTTGGCAGGAGAAAATGTGGAAAAATGTTATTCGTTATTCGTCTCTGAAAGCTGGTGGGTTCGCACATTAATCCCTCGAGGACAGACTGACGTCAGCCTTTGAAGTCCAACAACATGATCATAATCCCCTTTTGAACTCAAACATAATTGGTATCAGTTGTTGAAAGGAGGCGATGAATGAAAAAAAAGACTGAAAAACAGGTCTTGGTGTAGCTTTACATGTTAATTGTTTGACTTATCTGTGTAATGAAACGGCAGATCACTGAATAAATGTGTTTGAAAAAGAGAAAAGTTTCAGTCCTACAATCTAGAATTTATCAGTCAACATTTCAAAGGGAAATAATTATATTGTCATCAAAACATGATTTAATTGGAAGCAAAGGTCTGAAGAAGATGATCACTTGTAATTCATAATCTGCTTTCAAGCAGCAGAAGAACAGTCACAGCGTGGTTTGAATATAGTGGATATAAAAGTTTGGAACAAAACTAAAAAACAATGTGATACAATCAGGTGCAATCAAAGCTCCTCCGTCTTGCTGTCTGACAGACTTTATTTTTATCAAGATATAAGAATATTATCTGAATACTAAATAAAGAGGAGTTTTCAATTCACTGTCAAGAAAATGTGCTTCTGTCAGGACGGTGGACTCAGATGTGTTTCATCATCATCACAATCAGCAGCAGCAGCAGAAGCAGCTGTCTGCTTCCAATCCAGTCAGTTACAGATATTTAAATGTTGGAGCTGCTCAGCATCTACTTTTTAGTTGCCTGAACCAGAAATCTATTGATCGACTCCAGACTGTACAGAACTCAGCTGCCAGGCTTTTAACCAGAACCAAGAAAGCCTCCATACACCGGCTCCCAGTATGTTTTAGAATAGATTTCAAGATTTTACTGATTACTTTTAAGGCTCTTCATGGCGTCTCTCCCTACTATATCTCTGAGCTCTTAGTACCGTACGCACCGGTATGTACTTTGAGATCCTCGGGCAGAGGTCTTTCGTCTGTTCCAGAGGCCCGGCTAAAAACAAAGGCTACGTCCACACTAATACGTTTTTGTTTTAAAACAGCTTTTTAAAATGAAAACGATCTCCGTCCTCAAGTGTTTTATCACAGTTTCAGATATAATCTCCATCCATACTACATGCCTGAAAACGCATATTACATGACCATCACGTGCACTGGGCATGCACGTGCCGGTGTAAACAGGAAGCAGATTGTCTGTGGTTGGTTGCTTAGTTAGGTGCAGAAAATACTACAAACGAAGAACAGCAATGGAGAAAAGTAAGACCAGAGATTTCTCTGCTTGGACCAACAACCAGGTGGAACTGTTACTGAAAGTAAGTGTTGTTCGTCATTAATGTTGAATTAACCACTGGTAGTGACGTGACGACGAATCAGGGAAGGAGACGTTGTGGCTGATAAGTCCCAATCAGGAAGCGAACGTGGGGGTCTGGGTCATCGTTTTAAAATGTCTCTAAAACCGAAAGTGAGTGCACCCAAAATACTGGTAATAATCCCTCATTGCGCAGGAAAAGTTGAAGTCAAAGTCAAAGTTGAAGCAGAATTCCGTCTGTAAACTGTAATGAACGTTTACAACGGACAGTTTGGGTAATAAGTGAACCAGTTTCCGGCCATCCTCACTAAAACGTAATCTGGAGTTTTCAAACTAAAACAGGGTCAGCAGTGTTTTCAAATGTCTCAGTTTTAGTGGTTTGAAAATGCCGGAGTAGTGTGGACGCTAGGTGTAAACATAGCAAAAGTGATGCGTTTTAAAACAAAAAAGTATTAGTGGGGTTGTAGCCTTAAGGGGACAGAGCGTTTGCAGTCAGGGGCCCCGAGGCTCTGGAACGATCTGCCTGAGGAAATCAGGTCGGCTGACTCAGTGATCTCCTTCAAGTCCCTTCTTAAAACATACTTTTATCAGAGAGCCTTTCCTGATTTTACTTGAGTTTTAATTTTCTTGAACTGTCTTTTATTTCCTTTAAAAATGTTTTTCTTTTCCTATTCTTGCCCTTTACTCCACTGTTTTGGTGTCTGTTTTCTTTTAAAACCTGATGATTTTATGAGTTGTCTGTTTTATTTTGCTGCCTTTGTGAAGCATTGGAGCATGTGGATTTTGAAAAGTGATTATTATTATTACTGTAATATAAGAGGAGAAGCTGGAAGTGGAATCTAACTTCCATATTCCACCGGGACTCCATTTTCTTCTTTTTTGCATCATATTGATCAAATCTGATCACAGTCAAATCTTCGGTTCATTCCCACACATTTCTTGACTTTTTTGCATTTTGAATCTTGACTGAAGCTGTACTTTCTGTCTTCTGCTCTCAATTTGTTTTCTGGGAAGCCCAGCAGGGTTTACTTGGATTTTGCTGACTTGTCATTAACAACCCATTGGATGTTATTTGTGGGAAAGAAATCCATGCAAGCATAAATTCATGACAGAGGAGAAGCTGTTTGCTCCGTTCCAGCCACATCTATTTTTAATGATGTTGACTTTTCCAGGCGAAGAAAAACAAATCAGGACGCAGTGAGGATGGCATGCAGTGCTGTGTTTGCCCTGCAGGTGACAGCAGCAGCATATTTAAAATGCAAACATATACGTGCACACACACGCACACACACACACACACACACACACACACATATAGCATGAGCACATATGTACATGAAGAAGGGGAATCAAATCCTCATTATTTTAACATCTTGTGAAAGAGATATTCCAGTTTTAGTGCATTTCCTTACACAAACAGATCTTTGATTGGCTCCTTTTGGGATTAATTCTTTCCCAGAAACAAACACTCAGCTTTTCCTCTGTCACTACTTCAGCCAGCTCATTTCTCTCTGTGCTCTGCTCTGTGCCCTTTTTGTCCGAACGAGCATCGCCACAAGAAAAAAACAAACTATCAGCAGATCTGTACTTGTGTAGAAATAATACAGCAGAAAAAAATCCATTTCAATCAAAGAAGGGGACATTTCTTTCACAGTTGTGCACACTTCCAATAACGTCTTTTGAGATTTGAAGTGCTGAGGGGAGCAACCCAAACCCTGACTGCTGCTGTTCTCACCAGACTCCAGCTGTGTTTTTCCCACTTTGCCCACTGAAGGAAATCAGTGGAATTGTTGACCTTCCCCTTGGGTTTAAAGCGATGACAAATAAAATTAGGTTTTCTTTGTACTCTTTGAATGCATTTGACCCTTTTTATGGCAGGTTCATTGGCTAAAAAAATAAATAAATAAAAAGCAAATCACATCTACGCTTTGCACTGAGTTAACTAGGATGCCATGGTAACTGCTCCGAGGCAGTTTTCCGACGTTTGGGAGAGTAGTTTTCAGAAAGTGCAGCATTCAAGGGCAGATAATCTGATATAATTGGTAGAAACCTTCAGAACAGAACAACGTTTCCTTCATGACTTTGCTCTGGGAAGCTGTGAGGTTTTATTAACCTTAATTCGCCCAGCCAAGGCTTTTGCTGAGCGTGCATGTTGTTTTCAGTGACGGCCTGCTTCACATTCATACAATTGCACACATTCTCAGCTGGAAGCTGCTCAGCTCCACCTCTGGAGCAGCTGGCTGTTATTTGCATCTCTCCACAGTAACAGCAACGGCCACATAAGGTAACTCAGCAGACAAAAGGATTATTTACAGCAGCTCCATTTTCAGCTAAGAGGTGTTGAAGATCCGTTGAAAAGCCAAAGGCCACATAGATCACCCGTTTTAGTTTGCTTTTATTGGGCTGTCTTGGAAGTAGTAGCCATCTCATAAAGTCATTTTATATGACTTGAAAGCCCTCAGGAGTTAGAGAGGAGGTCTAAGATTTGGAAAAAACCTCAGCTGCCCTTATAAGAAAGCCTCCCACGAAGAGAATAAAGGGCCTTTGGCTGTGCAAAAATGCAAATCATCACCTAAGCACACGCCCATGTATTAGATTTAACCTCAAGTAAAATCCTCTGTGGATACACTCCCTGCTGCTGAGGATGGGAGTGTAGGTTTGTCTTCTGCTGGATGACACAGAAAACGTGCCATAATAACCTTTAGTAAGGACATCCCTCCTCCCTCCTCCTGGCTGGAGGCGGAGTTGTTTCCTGGGCAGCGAAGGGGGCGGAGGCGGACTTCTGTGTTTTGGGAGAAAGCAATGAGGTGGTGGTGGTGAAATTAAGAGGGAGAGACGTGAGTGAATTGTATTATGTTAAGAGAGGAGCAGCTGGCAGAGAAACCTGTTCAGGTCCAGCGATATTCTGGCAAAGAAGCTCAGGGTGAGTTTGTTCTGAGAGGAGAGGTAATAGGCAGATCACAGAGATTTCATACAGCCGAGATTCTTCAACAAAACTCTCATCTCGCTGTGTGTGTTCCACTTTCAGATAGCTGCAGAAAGGCCACACAGAGTACCCTGCGGTGCACATGCCGTCTTATCGCCAGTCGTGCCACAATAATGTGTCTGTTGTCAGTTATGCCACTCGGCATTTATTTGCAATGCTTTGTAATCCCCAGAGGGAGATAAGTAGTAGAGGCGTTTAGGTGGAGCATTTTGTCACAGAGCGTGCGGCGATGCTGAGATCTTCCTGCCCACGCAAGAACTGAAGCGGCTCGTAGATGCAGCACTGACGGCGAACACACACACACACACACACACACACACACACACACAACACAACACATAAACATTCAGACACTCAGGGGCATACACATGTTTGCACACACATTCAAAAGCACACTTGAATAATTTACACATCACTGCTGTCAGAGGGGAAAACTTGTATCTCCGAAATGTTTTATGGAGTGGGAAAACCACCGCCTTGTTTTTAGCATCTTCACCAGGGGCCAGCGCATGAACCTTTTTGGGGAACTGAGCTTGAACTCTGGAGTCCGGTAGTCACATGTCTCCTGCGTTAATCTAACACATTCTGCAGCAGTTTGTCCACTGAACGCACAGAGACCAAACTGATATAAACTCTCATCAAATTCCCAATAAGACAGCAAACAAGCTGACTCCCAGTTTGTCGAAGTAACGGAGCATTACCGGGTTTAGTAACTGTAATGTGATTACTGAATTTCTAATTGCAGTCCCTTACTCTACTTGTTACTGGGAAAAGTAATCACATTACTGTAATGGATTACTGCCAAACACTGAAAACCAATGTTGATGGTATTTCTGACCTCAAATAATGACTTTGCCAACTGCACAAAAACAACAGTATTGGTTGTTTGAAGACTGATCACATGGTATGAGGACGTAGTGAAAGCTTACTCCCTGATCAGTGTAATTTAATTCTGATATTAAATTATAAAAAAGAACATAAAAAGAACATAATTTCACTTAAAGATCCCCTCCAGACATGTTTTAACATGTATATAAATTGCTCTACTTTGAATAATAATTTGTATCTGTTATGTTCTTTTTGCAGATAAAACTATCTTCAGGGTTCCCACACATTTTTAGCAATGAATTATCAAACTTTTCCAGAACTATTTTACCCAATTTCCACGACTTTATTTAAGTAGTTTAAAATAGGGAGGCCTATATAGCGATCATAGGGCACGGGGCAGGGTCTGCCTCTATCTTGAGCCATGTATTATATTTGTCGTTTGAAAGCCAAACATTATTAAACACACACTTCCTGCTGCTAACGCCTGCTAACTTCAGACATTCCTGCCACCAACTAGCTGCATACGCCAATGTGCATCACGTGATACTAGTGATGTTTCAACGGTCACGCAGTGCAGCACTAAATTTTAAATTAGTAATATGAGGAACGTGTTTCGTGTAACGTTATGTTTTGGGATTTTTATGAACATACTTTAAACCATAGCCAAAACAATGTATATTCAAACCTTTTCCAAAACATACTGTCAATTCCAAATCATTTCCAGGCCTGGAAAACTGTTTGTTTTTCCAGGAATTTCATAACCGTGGGATCCCTGAATGTTTGAAATGACATCTACTCCTTCTCTTTCGTTAAAAAATCCAGAATCTATAAATATAAGTTGAACTGCTGGGCGACAGGCGTTTCCTGTTTCACTATAAAGTCCATTCTCAGTGTGTGTGCACTGGAGGCTTCAAGTTTCCTCATCACACTTTCACAAGTTGAATATTGAACCATGATTGGCTTCCGAACTATTTGTGATGTCACAAATCATTTTTGAGTGGAGGGGGACTTTAAATAAAAACCTATATTCAGACATAAAATGAACAGATGAACTTGAGGTGACTTTGTCAAGTGTAAACACAGTAAGATCAATATTGGCTGCACATTAAAACACATTCTAAATCATAGAGAAATTGAATTTGATTTTAGAATAAAAGTAAAGTAATTGCAATATGACTTTCTTCTTTTGCAGCCTCTCAGTTCACCGTGTGTCTTTTAGTTCACCAAAACAATAAAGTTCCCAAAATTGTCTTCAGTGCAGTTATGAAAATCACCAAAATAAGGGTTACAAGGTTTTCTCCCGACAATAATGTTCACACATGCATGCTAACACAGATTTTCAAAGGCCTCTCTCTCTCTCTCTCTCTCTCTCTCACACTCCTCTTTGCATTTGTTCCCATTCAATTTACTGAACCGCATTTGTTTTGGGGGGGTTTGTTCATTGAGGGGATAAAGTGCATATTAATGGACAACTGCGCTTCTTTTTTCCCCCCAACTTAAATTGCTGCGAAAAGCAAGAGCAGAATTGTAAAACACATTTATCTGCCTCAGACAACCGTCTCCACTCTGAATAATTAATGCTTCAGGCTTTATGTGTCCTGCTGGTTTGTCCTTGGGGCGTGTTGGCTTGGGGCACTGAGAGTCCAGGTTGCTGACGTGGAGGCGCACGCTGCCGTACGTCAGGCCTCCAGAGCGGCTTTACATTCAGAGGACGTCGACTGATGGACCAAACATTTCTTCAGCACCAGACATAATCTTATTAAAAGCGGCTGCAGCGACTGTGAGTAATTGGTGAAGTGATGCAGAAAGGGAAGTAATGAGTGTGCGAATGTGACAGTAAATAAGCAATCATGTCACTGTGGTAACATACAGTAACTGTACGTATTAAACTGGTTAAAGTAGAGTTTGAAGCAGCAGAAAATAAAGCCGATACCAAAATAGCAAGCAAGGAACTCTTGATGCTGTAGAAGAATAGATATGTTGTCCTTGCATTTCTTATAGGCTATATCATGAAAGAGTGGATATCATTCTTTTTATTTAAACTAATATTGTATGAAGTTTGTCCTCTCAGCCTAATGACTAAATGATATTATCCTAACAATGGCCTGATCTGACAGACATAAGGTGCCGGGAACAAAAATGAGCAGCAGGCACGACAGTTTGTCATTTTATTCCATGTTTTGTGTCGCTGTGAACAAGGACGCCTCCTGAAGCCATGACTGTAAGAGCTGTGTGAGAATGTTTTTGCCTATACTGGCGACACCATGGTTGTTGCCCGTCTCTGGTCCCTCCTGCCTTGCAGAGGGAGGTTCAACATGTATTCTGTGATCACCTAATCTGACATAGTGAACACCTGGAAATACATAGATGTTGATCTTTTCACCAGAATCACTTGGAATTTATCCTAAAATATCTAATGTTTTAAATGTTTTTTTTTTTACAATGTGGGTCAGTTACAACATGATTACAACACAGTTCAACTGGACAAGAAATATGAGTCAGACAATCACGCAGAGTGTAAACAAGATGTCAAGTTGAGCTGTATTATCTAAACCAGTGGTTCCCAACCTACGGGTTGGAAACCCTCCAAGCGGTCACGAGATAAATCTGAGGGGGTCACAATGTTTAACAAGTTATCTTAACCACTTATTTGGAGGTGAAAGCTAAAGTGAGCACACCTATAATGGAGGTTATAATTGCTTACTTCATAGAAAACACTGTCTGTGTTCAACTCTCTTAAAATCTCTTAAAGATAGTTTTTATTTACGACTAATTTGCATAAGCAAATATGTTTTTAAAGTAATGTAATGGTGGTATATTTCTTCCAAAACATATTTGCTGAATTATGTTTTATTATCCACTCATGGCAACAAGAGCACGTTTCTTTTAAAGGTTTTTTAAGGAAACTCAAAGACCTTTGAGAAGAAAGTCATGATCTTTCCCTTTGCTTTTGCAGCCTAAACCTTGCCCCAGTTTGTGCCTCTCATGTATTAGCATACATTCAGTTCAGAGGTAACCATCGCTTTCTCTAAAAGATAATTAACTGGCGATGTTTGAAAACGTCAGAGGGTCGTTTAACGTCATTTACCGTTGTTCTGAAGGTATTTCCAGAATCCCAAAAAACTCTTCTAACCACCTGAGTGTAATGCTGAATGATAAAAAAAAAGTTGTCCTGTATCTATCCAGGTAGCTGGCAGGATGCCATCTTTGTTTTGATTCACAAAAAGCTAGCTAGTAGATAAATGTGACTTCTATAAGTCAGGGTTCCTGTGTAAATATAAAGTACAGTAGGTCAAAGTTGAACCTGGCATTTGGTCTGATGTGGCATATACAACATATTGCGTTCTTTTCTAATTGAGTTTGAACTTATTTGAGTTTGATCGTCTGACTGTTCATGTTCCTGTTGGACTAAAATCTTATGGCCAAACCACAAATATTAAAAACAGGTCATACAAAGTGGAATTCATTAACTACTTGCACATTTTAAATGACCTACTTTGTACATTTACTTTTTTTTTTTTTACCCCAGTTATATAATTTCCTCCAGTAAAATGTATCCTTATTTAAGTACAATTGTACATCCATTTGAGTAGGGCATTCAACACTCTGCTGGGAAACTGAAAATCCTTATTGTATTTAGGTCTCACAAGCACTAATTACAGTGATCTTCTCATGAACTCACACTGCTCACTGGAGCTACAACTCATCAGACTACTCTGTACAAGTGTGCAGTGACAGAGATACACTGCATATGTGGAACTAGTTTAATTCCTTTCAGATCGGCTGACAAAGACATGAATTTGAGGTGTCAAGTGTGTCCTTTCCCCCTAAGGTCAAGTGTCTGCAGTAACACGAGGAACACCACGTCTGAGTGCCTCATGCAGCGTGGCCGGCTGAGATAATCCTGCAGACGAGGAAATGCTGCTCTTTTGCTTCTCATTTCTCACATTTTCCTCAGTACAGCGAGTGGAATACAATGAACCTTAATCCTCCTGCTCAGTCGCCGGCAGCTACAGCTCTCAAATTCCTTCCTTCACATGTTGATAATTGGAGAAAAGAAATCGGCAGCATTGATTACTGGTAAGTGTGGATGTAGAGGATTTAAGTCGCATTTAAAATATGCTGTTGCACATCACAGATTCCCCACCACTCAGAATCACCACCAGAAATCCCTGAAAGAGTTTATTTGTTTTGTCGGCTGTGAGGTCAGCTAATCGTCTTCAGACATGGACTTCAGCTCATCTGGATTGTACTGAAGGAAAGAGCAGCTTAAGCAGTATGGATGAGTACAGAAAAAAGCAGACTTGTAGTGCTCAAACAGCTTAATCAATGAGTCAATCAATGGAAAGTTTTGATGATTGATTAGTCATTTCAGTTTTATCCAGCAAGAATGCCAAACATTTGCTGGTTCTAGCTTCTCAAGTCCTCCAAACTAAACAGTTGGCTTGTCAGTTGGCTATCCAAAATGACACATATGAACCTTTTTGAAAACCATCCTCACAAGAAATGACAGCTTTTGTAGTTTGCTAAAATTCCTGATACAAATTTACATTGACTTTCACCTGACAAGGACCTCTAGTGGTGGTGCAAATTATGGAGGTTGGGGTGAAAGGGTGGGTCACAAAGCATGTGACTTTGCATCCCTGTCTCCTAGAAATTACATTTATATACTACTAAATTGTTACGCCACTTACGTTTTGAGGGAAACATACTTACTGCAAGAATTATGTTCAGTGGCACCGTTTTTTTCCAATGTAGGAAGTGCTACGTCAATTCTGTACAAACCCAAGTTTATAGGGTGGTGGTTGGGGTGGACCGAGGGTCTACAAAGTGTAAAACTGGCACTGGAGACCAGGGTTCACATGCGATTGTGGTTTTGGTTACATAAGGGAGTTTTTCCTTGCCATTGTTGCCTACTGCTTGCTCATGTTGGGAATTGCTGGGTCTCTGTAAATAATATTATAAAGAGTACGGTCTAGACCTGCTCTATATGAAAAGAGCCCTGAGATAACTTCTGTTATGATTTGGCGCTGTATAAATAACACTTAATTGAATGTAAATAGAGTAAACACACCATGACTCGTGCTTCAAGTCACGGCTGACTTTTTCAATATTTTAACCTTAAGCAAATGCTGTGAGTTCCTGAACATAATAACAAAAGAGTTTAATAATGCTGTAGAGAGGATCTTTTAGGGAAAACAAATGAAATACCTTGAATGAATGCTTTTCAGATACTCGGCATGAACGTTTTGCAACTTGGCTCACTGAAAATGTTTCCTCAAAATGTTTGATAAAAATTTAGTTCAGGGGACGATATGTTTCTCTCAAAACATATTTGCTAGTACAAATTAGTAGGATATAAATATAATCCATTACCACGATCCTTCCCAACATGAATACCGAAGGACATCTGAAATAACCATGAAATTACAATAACATCAGCAGAGGCCTATGTCAGTATGTTTATGCAGAGATAATAATATAATATATAATCCTGTAAGAGCCTGTAAGAGGGTAACTGCAGAGTTTTATGTACAGTAAACCTCTTCACATAAGGAACACTGCTCAGATTTAATAGATGGTTTTCTTTGTGAGAACAGTCCGTACGAATTTTCCTCTGCAGAACGACGTCCTTACAATTTCTCCTCGCTTTTTCATTTTATGTAAATGTTTAAACTGCAGTCTGTCAGATTCCATCATTGTGAGGTTTCTTTTAAACGGGGAACTTTTATCGGCATCACGGATGCATATAAATATTTATATCCTTGATTGCCTTTTCATTCATTTTATTTAGCTCTCTGTTCTCTGCTGCCACCATGACCCAGTCCCCCCCCCCCCCACGGGAGTCAATTAAGTGAATCTTATTATAGTGCATGTTGCCTTAATGTGGTTTATACAGGTCTGTGCAAACGTGTCCTTACAAGAATGCCACATGAACTTGTTTCTGTAGGAAAATAACAGCAGACATCTCCTGCTCACAAGAATATTGACAGTTTTGCTCCCTATAAGCCTCCCTGGATGATCTGAAGACTGGTGCACACAGGAGGGAGAATAATTTGATGTGGCAGTCTAAGGAGACGCATTTGAACAGTGCAAGAAATTACAAAACATTTCCTTTCTCCTAACAAAGACCCAGGACTTTTTAATGGTCTTTTTAATAATTCGAGGTAGCTCCTGCTGACAGCTGAGAGCATTGATCCCAGAAGTCGTCTGTGAAATAATTTGCACTCAGGGGCTTACTGCCGATAATTGACCTGCAGGTGCCCGAGGTTTTAACGCTCTTTTAAGTGAAGCTGGAAGGTAAGACAGCAGGGAGGTGAAGGATCTGATTCACAGGTACTGCTGGACGACCGGCTGTCTGTCTCTCAACACACTTGGATATCATCACGGCTCTTTGGCAGAAATGTTACAGAAACATTTTTTTTTTCTTTTTCCAGTCAACCTCTCTAATCTACCTGCACATCAGCTGGTGGATTTCCAAGAAAGAAACTCTTTGAACCCAATTTTCGGTTTCACGTGCAAGTTCAGAAAACAAAAAACAGACGATAGTGATAGTCTACCTCCACGCTTTTACTTGGTTTACTGAGGCTGCTGTCAGAGGGGAAACTGCCGTCTTCTCTTCTTCTGTGACGGATTTCTGCCTTTATGGTCGTTGAATGTTGGTGCAAAATTCTGAGTATAAAAAGAGAAGCCATTTGACTATAAGCAACTGACACCAAGCCCTGATATTTATGTTGATATTTCAGACAGTTGACACCTGCCCTGCTGTTTCACTCCACTGTAGCTGCTGGAAATACCAACATGACATCACATCACTCTAATGCCGAACTCAGACTACACGATCAGCTGGATGATGACTCGACAGATGTTGGGTGTCGAACAAAAGTAGCGTGACAATCGCTCGTTTTATCCCGTGTCGTGTGTCATAGTGGAAAACAACTAATGTAGCATGTGGGAGCTAAAGTCTAGCATGTCAACCCACCTGAGTTGGACCAGGTACTCAGTCTAATCAGGTCTGGTAGAGTCGCGTTTTACTGCCAATATGTCTAAACACACTCAGTATCAGCAGGGATCGCATGGTACTGCACGTCGTTGGTGTTCTCTCTCAACTGTATATAGGGCCTGTTCAGGTTGACCGTCTTTCTACTGACTGGGAAGGGAAAAAGACACAGCCCACCTACACCATCGAGTGAGTAAGTGATAATGTTTCCAGCTTTACTTTCATTCATCAAACCCTGATTACATACAAAAACATTTGGTTTTGGTGCTGTCAGGTGGAATGGTGAAGGAATCCTGGGCACCGGATGGGTGACGACTTTTTGATCTCATAATCTGACACAATGACCATTTGGAAAGACAAAAATATCATGTAGTATGTAGGTCTGCTCCCTGAAAGTCGGAGATTCGAATTATCAGTCGGAGACCCCTCAGTCGACTGAGATTCTTCAAGTCAAGAAGTCTTTTTTTTTTTTTTTTTGTCAGTATCATTTCAGTCCCCAGAAATAGCTGCAGAGTGAGCGCTCCTCGCTTTCACGCTTCTCTCCGGAGTAAAATCATGATGTCTGCGATGGGCAGTTCCGGACCTGGATCCAGGAGGCAGGAAGAGAGGCCTCGTTGGGTCAGGCTCCGAGAAAACATTATCTTCTGTCTTCTGCTTAGAAGTGGTGAGTTTACAGCTCACAGCAACTTAATTAGTCAATAATCGTTATCGTAGTTAGCACGCATTAGCTCAGAGGGCTAACTTGGCTTGTTTACTATAATATGTGAATGTCGCTGTCACTCTGAACGTCCCGCCGAACCCCATTCAAAAATCTGGCAGTTCAATAAAGTGTCCCTTGATAGTATATATGGGGAAAAAAAGGGAACGAATAGTTGAATATTCGTATTGAACAGCCAAATTCGACTGACAAAATTCTGAAATCCTGTGGATAAAGCACTAAAATGAAATTATGTGTTGTCCTCCAGCATCATTTTGTGAAGCTGAAACCAAAATATCTTTTGATATAAGTTTTACATAGTCTTCAAAGCCATTTTTAATATGATTTATGATATGATTTATTAAAGCATACTCGTTTATTTTCCTTTTTCCTGATAAAGTGGATATGATATGAGGTTTTTCACTCTGTTTGCACATTCATACGATCTGGATTCAGGTGTATTACACATTATTAAAACGCCGCTCCGTTCTTTAGCCCGACTTTCACCTCCACTACACAACAGCAGGCTAATCCTGCTAGTCCTTTCCCTTGTTCGACCGCTTGGCAGCCGAGTGTTTACTGAGGCAATTGCATTTAAGTGCTTTACTCAAGGACATCTGCACTGTCCTCTTGAGGGAAACACATTAATGCAACAATGATCTAACTGCCAAAATAACCAGCCTGCTCCCTGCTACGTTCCTCAGCTAATGCACTGTCCTTAATGGTGTTTTTGTTACAGGTCCAAAGTTTTACCTGGCATTGCTTTCCTTCTCAGCCATTTTATTGACGTAATACACAAAGAGGTTTATCTCTGAGACATTATATACCCTATAAATATCCCTTTTGATAGAAATAAGTACCTAAAGTTCATCATTATTATTACTTATGTAGACTTCGTGGCGCCGTTTGAGAGAGCACATTTAATTTTCAAATGATTTACAAATGATGGAGATTTAGAAGAGATTTTCTACACTCCTAAAACAAAATCCCGCAGAAAATTCAACATTAAGTAACAGAAGAATATTTTCTGCAAGAGAAAAAACAACATAGTGTACATGTATGCAAGCATGTATGTAAGGCTAAAAAGTTCATTTTTTAATTAACTGATTAAACCATATGAAAAATATGGTAACGCTTTTGATTACAGCCCGCAACGTACAGCGTAATTACTCCAGTGTTACAGTGTAATCTTTTGTACTTACGGTGTACCAGTACAGTACGTAAGAAGTAGGTACAGGGGAATAGTCATGGAATAAGGGGGTAACAATTCGGGATTTTACAAAGAATTTATAATTTAGTTATTATACCCTGTAGTTACCCTGTAACTAAATGTAACAAGAGGAGAACTACTACAGCATGTCTAACTTACTCTGTAACTACAGAGAGCAATATGAGAAGAGTTTGTTTCGATTTGACTTGGAAGAATATTACATTAACTGCACACTTTGCTGTCAGAAGAGTATATATTAATATTAACCATAGCCTATATGATTCATACCTGGTGTTTTATCTTGCTATATTTGTATTTATTTCCTGGGATGAAAGGAGGCCGTGCACAGAGCTGAGAAAAGGTAAGCTTGCACCTTGAGGAGCTGGAATGCTGGTCGAACATTATTGCCAGGTAGAAGACTTTCATCATTTTAATGACTTTAAGATTGCAAACGTGGTTACACGTATGGTGGGTGAATTCTGTCCGCCGATGGCAGGCGGAGCCACAAGGCCATAAACGAGTGTCTAGTGCTGGTGAGGTGAACGACAGCTGAGGCCGACAGTATCCACGACAATACACTGTCCCCTGGACCTTTGTTCCGAAGTAAACGCACAATTATTTTAAGGACCCCAACATTATAAAGGAACAATGTAGTTCGCCTGTTGTTGGTAATAAGGTCATTTTAAAATAAAATCCCATCAGATATATTAAGTGATGCAGAAGTCATCACTCCATCTTCCCTGAAACGTCCAGAATTTTGCTCAGTTTTATGTTCACACTGTACCCTATAATAATAGAATAGGTACCCAGTAGTTAAATAATAACTACAGTATACATTCTGTCTAAATTTCTCCCATACGTCCAGATTGTTAACTCAGTAGGTCGTAAATACTCTGTAATAACAGAATAGACTACAGTATAAATTCTTTGTAAAATCTTGAATTGTTACCCCCTTATTCTATAACTATTCCCCTGTACCTACTTGGTACGTACTGTACTGGTACACCGTAAGTACAAAAGATTACACTAACACTGGAGTAATTACACTGTACGTTGCGGGCTGTAATCTAAAGCGTTACCAAAAATATAACTAAGAAAAAAAAAATCCAGGTGAAAACAGTAATTTAAAACGCAACCACTTAATCTGTTTTGTTTTACTTCAGGGCTACATAGAGGCCATGCTTCCAGTAGAGAGAGATTTATGATCAAGAGGAGTTTACATTATATGATTTCACACATATTACATATGCTGGGTTTTTGAAGAGTCAAAGACAAAATTTGACTTTTTTTTTAAAGCAGAAACCTAAATAAATGTAGTATTTTCCACCAGAATCTTATACATAGCACCAGACCACAATGTAGGGAAATAACATTTACAGAAAACATAATTAAACAGTTAAATAAATCAATAAATAAAACATGGCATTTTGTGATTTTCTTAAATACTCAGAAAATTGTACAGAGTTTGGTTGGTAGCTAGTCAAAAACGTCTTAGATGTTCTCTTTGGGGAATTGGGACCTCAGTATTTCTAAAAAACTGTCTACAACTCTGCTTCTGGTGCTTATTCAGCAGCTTTTTCTCCCCTTTTCTTCTTTTTGAGCTCTGCTTATCACAAGAGGACATTGTTTACTGTAAACTGTGGTCAGCGTCTTCTTGCAGCAGGAAACAAACCTACTGTACGTGGAGAAAAATAACATCCAGGTGAAAATCATTTAAAACTGATCTGCTCATTTGGTTATGTTTTCAGGGTGAATGATGTACTGGCTGTAATGGTACCAGCAATTTCTCAAAGTTGTCATGGTGTAAAAAAATATCCCATGAAAACAAATCCAACTTTAATTGACTTAATATAGACAGAGCGCATACGAGGTGTGAGTGAGAGACTTTATTTTAAGGTTCTCAGACTCACACTGCTGCTGTTTTATCTTTCCTGCCAGGTGGTTAATGAAAATTAATTGCATTCACTTTGCATCCCGAGAGTAAAATAGTGTCTGATTAAACAGCTAAAATGAAATCCAGCGGAGCTCTGGGCAGTGATGACCTGGCTGGAAAACGGCTGCTTTAAGAGGGACGGCATCACGGCTTGGTGGCTATATTGCCAATATAAAGACTTCCAGTACGAGGTTCATCTTCCTTCTCGCTCAGCCAGACAGCCAGTATAATTAGATATTGATAGAAGGGCAGTAATTAATGATGCGTCTGCCAGCAACATTATCTGCCCTGCAATTTCATCCACACGTCCTGCGCTGATTGGGCCGGCGGGTCACCGAGACACAGCCAATCGTTTGTCAAGTTCTCTGACCTGAATCTGTTGTAATGGGATGGAGACGAGCAGTGATGGAAACCAACAAAATTCCCTCCACCTTCCACAGTCAATAACTTCAAGATGGCGGCGAGCTCCGGGCCTTTAGAGGATGGATTATCCTTAATGCTCATCAGAGTCGTTTTTAGTTTGTTTTTTTTCACCAATTTTCACAGATTTGTTTTAAAATGAATTTTTAAGTCTCCATGAATGTTGTTTCCTGCTGCAAGACGTCTCTGTTATCAGTGTATTCTGAAGTAAACAAAGTCTTCTTGCAGCATTGATTGCTCAGAAAATGCTGAAAAATAGGGAGAAAATGCAATTGGGCTGCTGATTATGCACCATTGTCCCCTAAATAATAATAAAAAAGAGCAATAAACTACAGTTTGTGTGGTGCAAACAGTATTTTCAATATGAAATGTACTTGTTTTATGGATTATTACTTTTTAAAGATGTTTAAATAAAACCTATTTATAAATGATCAAACTATTATCAGTCTATTTATTTTTAATAATAACACAAAATAATAAATCCTAATTTTCCTCTTGATCTGTAGTAGAAAGGCAAATTTAAAAAAGTCTTTTAAAAATAAGATACAAAGAACTGGGGTTTTGTATTGTTATTTTTTGGGGGGTATTTCAACGTTTAACTGCTTTTTACAAATAATCAAAATAAACACTGAATCATTTGCAATTAAAAAAATGTGAAATGTGACTTTATGATGTGTGAAACACATTTGGTTTTCATACATTTCATGTGATAAATTTACCTGATGCAGGCAGATATTTCACATGTGAAGTGTAAGACATCACATTTGAAAACAATTGTGTGTGTGTGATTAATTCGTGATCTTCAGACATTTCATGCTGGTCAAGTCAATGTTATTTATATAGCCCAATATCACAAATCACAATTTGTCCCAAGAGGCTTTACAGTCTGTACAGAATACAACACTGTCTGTCCTTAGACCCCCGATTCGAAAAACTCCCCAAAAAAAACCTTTTAACAGGGAAAGAAATGGTCATCCGTTGAGACGTGTTCATGCACTTGAATCCATTTGCTACTCTAGTTTTGTTTGTTTTTTGGAGAGTTTTATAACTGTAAGTCAAAACCACCAGACCCCTCTGCCCTAAAACAGACAGTTATAGAGACGTTTGTGTGTTTTAACGCCTTTCACAAGTTTTTACAAGCTGCTAAAAGCAACTGAGAGAGCTAATTGCACAAGTTTAGTTTATTTTTGGTGGGAACATGAGTAATTATTTTGACTGTTTGGATTGTGTTGATCTTTTTTTTTAGCTCAGATGATGTTACTGAAGGGATGAGAGGAGGAGAGAGGGAGGGAAAGATAAAAGAGAGGGATGGATGTAACAGATGTGCAGTTCTGTGAAAGAAAGAAGGCTAAGAAAAGCAGGTAATTGTATTCTTGTTCGTCTGTGTGAGGTATGTGACAGGCAGGAAGGTGAATTAAGGCGGTTTGTCCTCTCTGCCTGCAGGAAAGTGTGTGTGTGTGTGTGGCAGGTGTGTGTGAGTGTGTGAGTGATGGCTGTGTGTCTGAGCCGGGGTTATGTGTGTGCACCGGTGCGTGTAATGAACGCCACCGTCAGCCCGACTCCCCCCTTTCTCCTCCCCCTCCCCCCAATCCCCCAGCCTGCCACACTGCATCCTGTACATGGCCACTCCCATCAGCAATACTCTCCTCCCAACACACACACACACAGACACACACACACACACGGTCACCGTTTACAGTTTTTGCTCCTAATCACAATCACATCCAGGGAGATCAGTTCCGGTTTCTCCGCCGGCTTGCTGGGTTTGAACCCACAGCCATTTGAATAATGGCTGGAGGCCGTTCGCAGAAACGCTTAATAATGATAAATTGGATTTTGAAGGACCTATCAGTCTATCCAAGGACAGTGTTCTGTAAAAGAGGAAGGGAACAGGAACAGATGTGGGACGGAGTGGAGATGTAGTGGTGGGCAACTGCTGCTGGAAGAGAAATGTGTGCAGAAATGTGGGATTCATATCAGGGTTTGAAATCTAAGATGCTTTTAGGTGCAGGAAATGGTGCAGAGAGGAGAGGGCGTCCGTGATCATGGTGGGTTTTACACGAGAGGCGGTCAGCCTGCAGATAGGTGCAGTGAAATCAGTGGATGACTTGAAAGAAAGTGTCTTTGTGGCTGCGTTCATGTCATATTGTACTCATCCTGTTCCTGTTGAAATCTGTCTTGCAACCACAATGACTTCTTTCAAATCACTACTGAAAACTCATTTTTATAAACTTGCTTTTTTGCATTAACTTGTTTTCTTTCTTTTTTTGAATTTCTTCTGGTATGGGGGGTGTATTATTTTGTACTAATTGTGAAGCAATATGTAACTATGTTTTGAAAGGTGCTATATAAATAAGTTATTATTATTATTATTATTATCTTAATGCAGCTCTTGTGCATTCAGTAGTTATGCTTTACAAGCAGCGAGTGAAATTTAGTCTTTTGTTTTGCCCCGGGTTTCGCTTCTCAAGCTAAGAAGGTGTACGTTATACCTGCAGACACTACTCAGGGCTGTAAAAAACACTTCAAACTCCTCTGCACGTTTTTCAGATACAAAAATAATTTAATGTATGTTATTATCTATAGTCAGTGCCCTCCTAAAAAGACGCTGTTGAGCATCAGTCAAAGATAAGGCAATAAAGCACAAAAGCAAATACAATATTTATCCATCATAAAGTATCAGGTAAGTAATATATTTATGTGGTATTAATAATACCACAATTTACACACATTTTTGTTAGACTGCGATTCATTTAGAAAGCCTGATAACTAAGTCCATAATATGTTATTTGCTAGACCGATATGAATATATAAACTCAGAAAGTCCCATTCACATATTTACTTTTCTTTTTTCTTTCTTTTTTTTTTTCCTTTGAAGAACCTCTGACCAAACCTACATCCTTGGATTTTGAAGTGATTCTTGATCTTGATGTACCTTTTTTAAGTGTCAAACCTTCATCATCACCATCATCAGGATCGGAGTAAACACCTCTGTAACTGTGGAATTTGCTGCTACACTATGAATGAATTTATTAAATCTTCCACTTACGCAGGGAGTTAAAGGATAGTCCCTGTTTTAAAACAATGCTCACATGCCCATATTGGAAGCGTTATTGGTTGTTGTAATTGTTTCTCCTGTTCATACTGCCTGCAATAAATCCTTTTCTAAGGCGATTTTAATGTAAGAGATAGGGAGTACAAATCCACAGTTCTCATACTGTGCAAAAATCCACTGGACAGTTCATCCAAAGCTAATATGAGGCTTCAGTTGGACTTAGTTTTACCTAGTGGGGATCTTCCAAGTCTTTTTTGAACAAAATCTTTCTCTTTCCACAGACTGTTTTCTCAGCTGTGGCAGAGGCATAGCAACACAATGAGGGAACTCCGTACGAAAAGGATTGTAACTTTGGAAGATACCCGCTTGATATGTCTAACTCACTTTATCTTTGGCTGATCTTTGGAATTCATTTTTGCACAGAAACCAAAGTGTGGATTTTGTCCCACATCGTTTACTGAAATCGCTCTAAGAAGGGATCTCTTTGCAGCTGGATAAGAATGACTTCTTCTGCACAGCGAAGTACAAACAGCTGCACAGATGTTTGAATATTAAAGCGGCCAGTCGCTGAAATCAAACTCTTATTTTCCAGGTGAGAGATGAAGGCCAGTGCATGTCCGGTGGTGGCCTGGTGCATGCCCGTCTTATTCATGCTTAGATCATCTGAATAATTGATCGGATACATTTCATGCTACTTCTACAGAGATGTGTTGGTGAAATGTCAACACATTTCCACCCAATTAGCCCATTCTGCCACGCATGAGCTCTTTTGAAGAGTTATAGTGCCGCAAGGCTACGAGGTGGAAAGCAAACTGTGTTCTCTACGCCGAACAAATGGTCGCAGAGGAGCATGACATCAGTATAAGTCTGAATTTCTATGCACCAAGTGTATAACAAACCAAATACTACCTGAACGTTTGGCAGTTATCTGTCATTTAGTCCCTTGTTAGCCTACATGGAGAATTTCTCATAAAGCCAAGAACACAACATAAACACAATTCCTCAAATCAAACACTCTGCTCCAAAAACACAGCTTGAACTCACTCGACATACCTCAGATGTTCCAGGAAAGCGCTCACCTGACTGATTCCCGGTGGCTCCGGTGCTAAAGCAAGAGGTGGTCCATCAAAGCCTTCATGCCCCTGAAGCATCGCGACCTGGCTGTGACCAGCATTAACCCACTGGCGATGTATATAGATTCCATATGGGTCCTTCTCTCGGTCTGTAACTAGCTGAGGTGATGGAAAGCTTCACTGTACCAGCATTTGAAAACTCTCTCTCTCTCTCGTTGACCCACTGTGACAAAGCCAGGCTGAAACATGGAGCCAAACCACCAGTAATGCTCTGACTACGGGTCAGCTCTAATTGTTCAGGTTGAGCAAATCTGGCATAGTGTTTCTAGGTTGGAACAATACAAAGAGAAAATGGTCCAAGATTGAGTTTTATAGCCTCGGGGCAAAAACCTGGGAAAATGAGCAGAGTAACTGCAGGGATTTTTTTTTTTGTTTCATGATGTTTTGTTCTTTTATTTTAAAAAGGTAGTGAACAGTTGACATAGAGATGCTGATATTCACCACATTTATTATTTCTATGTAAGGCAGTTTTTTTTATGTATGGGATGTCAGTGGTGAATTATTGCATGCCAGTTTTAGCCTGCAGCTTGACTTGGCTTTCATGGCTTCACCTTGTTTTCAGACGCTGCTGCAGGGGCCAAAGGCCCCCCCCCCCTTCATCAGGAGATTCATGCCATCCAACAAAGTGCTGCATATGGAGGAAAATCTGCAAGCAAGGCAAATCAAGAGTGTGTGTGTGTGTGTGTGTGTGTGTGTGTGTGTGTGTGGGGGGGGGGGTTATTCAAGCTGCAAACATGCAATGTGATCTACAATCAGTGGTGCTGTCAGAAATCTGATGATCAAAACAGATAGTGTGCTGAGTGCTTTCCAACCAGCAGCCTTGGAAACATTCATCTGTGGATGGTGAAGGATCGGGGGGCGGAGGGGAGGCATTTTCCTCGGGGGAAGGTACATCTGCGCCGATTAGTTTTTACCTCCATCATTCAAATTTCTTTTTTCACTTTCATACTTTGTTACGATCTCAGATCAGAGATATGCTCCAAAACAATGCTGATGTGTATTTTCCTATGAGAGGGGAAAAAACCCCATCTTGTTTTGATGTTTGATTCTGATCACGAAATCGGAATGAGTGGAAATGGGCCAGTATATAAGCTGCAAGGCTGATGAGGGAAGTGGGAAATGGGAACAGGTGAGCAGGTGGGTGGAGCAGTCAGGTGACAGGTAGGGAATGGGAAATGAAGGGGTCTGGGGAAGAGGGGATGTGGCTGGAGGGAGGGACAGACACCTGTCTCATAACTGTCTGCAGTCCATGCCTCTTCTGTGGAGCAGTTTATACTCCAACAGAGGAGATTAAATAAAAGTGGATGGTACACAGCTAATCAGCTGCGATAGCTTCCTCCATTTTGGACCCTCTGGCTCTCCATTCCCTCAAAGGTCACCTCTGTTGCATCCTGGTGTCGGAACATGATCTCCCACTTACCCATACTGGTCTGTATAAATGCTGATAGCTTCTATGTGCCAAGGTTTAGAGGGATCTGCCACTGAGAGTTCTGCTACTACCCCAATAGACCTCGCTGTGTACAGTTTCTACTGGGGCTGTGTCTCTGAGAAATTCTTAAAGAATATTTCCCTTAACTCTTTTCACATTTCTGCTTCTTTATATTGCATACAATGGTGAATGAGAGGAAAGAGGACAGGGTTCAAACCCTGGATGAGTCTGCTGCACCCAGAGGTGCCGTAAGTGTCTGTCTGAAGTGGAAAACGTCCAGAGAAAGTCAGGGTGATTTTTTATTTATTTATTTTTAAGGAGGAAAAAGATACCAAGAACAGAGACAAAAAAAAACCCCATCTGGTCGGCGTGCTACTTTCCACAGCTTTTCCACTTCATCCTGATTGTTGCCATTATTGTCAATTAGCTCAACATATGGCTCATGGAACATGACTAATAATGGCACATTATGTAATCCTTATAAAGAACAGATCATTGTCAGAGATTAGTCATGAGGCTTGAGATGGGATTGCCGGGTCTCTGCCTCCCTCTCTTTGTCTCGGGGCATTGCCAGTATCAAAGAGGAGAATCTACCCAATCTAATGGATACTTGCTCCAGCTTCTGGGAAGTCTTCGAGTCTTTGATTGTTTTTGTCCTCATAAATGCCTGTTATTGTGCCATGAGTCATGTCACCCATTTGGGCGAGTTACTGTTGCCTGATTGCTCTCTCTTCATCTCCGCAGGCGAGTCAGGATTTATTTATTATAAATATTATAAATGTAGTCTAATAAAATGTGTTTACTTTTTAATTTTATCTGTGATTTAATCTCGTCTGACTGAAAAATGACAGACTTGGTGGAAAATATGCATGCAGACAATGAAAGTTTTGAAGGGATAATATATTTGATTTTGTTCTCAATTGTGTGTACTCATGCATCCGTCCCTGCAACATAATGATTTGTTTATATGTCAGTGCTTGTGGTGCTGACAGCTCGGGGATGTGCTGTCTGTTATGAGACTCAGGCATTGCTCTTTCTTGTCAACATTCTTTCTGAACAGGGCGAAAAGGAGAGCGAGCACTTTCTTGTCTTGTCATATTGAAGAATGGCTCTCATTTTTGGTTGATAATGTGCCTTCCAAATCTTTATAAATCACAGTTTTCACCTTTCAGTGGAGTCAAGTAGGTGTGCTTTATGTGAAACCGAGTTCCATGCTGTCGACCTAAGCTGATACACTCATAAAAATGATTTTCAGCCTTTCCTTGTACACTAGAAATAATGTTAGCCCGATTAAAGCAATTTTCTAACAGCTAAGAGAATCGTGTGAACTCCTTTTCCTGATTATCTCAATGATTAATTTCGTTGACAAAACATCAGAGATCACTGTTGTTTTGCACTCACTAGACAAAATAAACAAGTTATGAGTCTCGTGCATAGAATTCCTTAGACCTGTAAACTAATTATGGAAGCACATTGCATTCAACAATAAATAAAAAAAAATCAAGATCACTAGCTTGTAATTACAAGACAATTATCTCATAATTATGTGACAAAATATACTGTTAGTATGAGAAAAGAATGATTAGTTTATTTATAGCATTAAGTGATGAGTCAAAAGATTGCTGATGACTATATACTGTTTATTTGTATGGAGCTTCGTTGTTACAGTAGGACATAGATTTAATCCAAGTTTACTTCCTGTAAGTTCCTGTTTAAAACTGTAACTGTGGTCTACAGGAGCTGGGACTGTAAAAATTATAATGAAAATGGATAGTTTGTTTTTTAGGGACTCTTGGACCAGCTTAGATATCCCATTAATTTTGACATTAGCCTATTTTAAGTATCAAGTAGCAGAACCACTCAAAGATAGAGACTCCAGTGCTTCGCCAATTCTGAGGGATTTAGCCTAGTCAGCAATTTGTCTTAATGACTGTTTTCACAAGTACATACAGGTCTTTACTCTTAAAATGGATATTAGAGGGCTCGACAAGGGTTACGGGCATGTAACTGTCTCAGGGTCTTGTTGGGGTCTGGTGAAGAAGGAGCAGGCGAAGCTCTCAGTTAACCAGTTGATCTAAGATCCATCCTTCACCCATTGAAGTGAGATTTGGATTACTATCAAAAGAATGAGATAACAAATACAAGCTGCCGAAATGAGCTGCTCCTTCCCATTGAAAGGGGTCAGTTGAGGTATTTTGGGCATCTGATTAGGATGCCTCTCTCTGGAGGTTTTCTGGGCATGATCCCAGTGTAGACCCAGAGCGCACTGGAGGGATATTGTTCAATCTGGCCTGGAACACTTTGGGAAGAAGCTGGCAGACGTGGTTAAGGAGGAGAAGGGCCTGCTACTGTGATCCAGACCCAAATGAGTGGCAGGAAAAGGATAGATGGGTGGATGGATACAAAATGCAAAAAATTATCTTATTATTTGAAACTACTTGGAGCAGATCACAGACACACATCCCCAACATATAAAGTTGTAATGGCCTAAACATTCAGCATTATTCATTCATTTGGAGTCGTGTTTCTGTCCACCTGATGAACGTGAGACCACCGACATTTGGTGCTTTACGGGTAACGTACAGCAGGTTTATTGGAGCTTTTTAGTTGCCATAAAAACCAAAACAATGAGCTAAAAAAGGCTAAAAAGCAACAGAGCTGGGTGATGAGTCTCTGCAGCTTCATCACTGTGACCAACGTCATACGTCGTAATTTGATCAGTGGAGCTTTGAGCTTTCCGGTCCAGCACATACATGCTGGAAAACTTGATGTGTTGCGATCTCACCCTGCCTGTGTAGCTCATTACATGAAAAAAAAACATTATCAACTCTCATCTTCATTCTTGCCCTAAATTGCTGTGTTATTCAACTTAAACATCCAACGACGACGACCAAGACTGTCTATTGAAATCCTGCCACCGCCCATTGATTCTGCCATTACTCAACCTTCAGATAAGGATCACCAGTCAGGATAAGCGCCGATAAAGATGGAGGACGACATTATTCAACAGTGTGAATAATTGAAGAGCCTGCAGTCAGTTTTCCGGAAAAAGAAGAGGAAGACTGTGGCGGTGACTATCCTTATTGGCGGCTGCGTGGGTCTCCACCCCAGACACAGACATCTGCCTCGTTGCAGCACTCATGCTGGGTGAAAGAGGACAGGTGGGGCGTCCATCATCCATGTAGAAAGGACAGAGGAACCTTTAAATCAGCAGGATCCATTGTTCAATGAAGGTCAGTGGTAAGGTGGAAATGAAATAGGGCGACACTGGGGAGAGTGATAATAGCACATCATGGTGGAGGTTTCTGAATCCCTGCCATATACTTCATCATGCCCTCTCAACAAGCACTCCACTTCTGCTTAAGACAAGGTGACACGCTACCAATCTGGCAGCGCACAGTCTCCGAAAAACTAATCTAAAGGTTATGGTAGTTGAGTGGGAATGACTTCACTCGCAGCAGAGAGAAAATATGAGCTGTACTGGAGTCGTCAGAGTTGACGGTAAATGTACACACCCATCCGTCCAAAAACCTCCACACGCTGATTTTCCACCGCCACCTACTTCAAGGTCAAACCGCTGTGTTTCCAGTCATGTGGTTGTCTCTGCGCCAGCCTCTGTGTTTGGGAAGTGCATGTTTCTTTCATTTTCATTTTTTTGGATTTTAACACTTGAACTTTCATTTCACAAAGTTTTGCGAATGAGGAGACTCAAAAGATTTGCAGTGGGGCAAATATGGGCATTCGACACACATTAGGAATCACACACCCACTAACAATATTTTCCTTTGTTCACTGTATACCAAATAGGTGTATCATCGCTTCTTGCTCTGGTTTACAAACTACAGCATTTACTGTACAGTTAACTGTTAACAGTTAACATTAATGGTCATTTAGAATAAAGTCGGGCACATTTTTAGTCGTAGTTTGTTCAGTGTTATTTTATAGTTGTTACTGTGACTTATTTACAGTGTTTTGTGTATTTAGAGTGAGTCCAAGTTAAAGAATATTAGTTGTAGATAGGCAGTTTGCTACCAGAGTTATGTCTGTCAGCCCAGGTTCATTGTATTACCCAGCCAGCAGATATAAGCAGGTAACAGGGCCAACTTAACTGCCTAGGTCAGAGGTTTTCAAAGTGGGAGGCGGGCCTCCCCAGGGAGGCTCCAAACTGTTTCAGAGGAGGCTCAGTGAATGGAGGTGAAGAAATATTACATCAGTTATCAAAGGAGATCACGTAGAAGAGCCTAGAAGAGCCTAAATGTGTGTGATTTGGTTAAAAGGATAGTTCAGAGATACAGTTGTTTCCCAGAGTCAGAAACTATTAAATGCCTCAGGACAGATCTTTTATTATGTATTCGCCTTTTTCCAGGCTTTGTCTGAGGGGAGGTCCACAGTCTCAGACTTTGAAATCCCCTGACCAACCAGTTAATGCAGTGAAAGGTGTAATAGGTGGTGTTCAACCTGTAAAACAACAAATGAGAGAATTGTGTTAAACATAGAGCGTTTTACTCATACAGGTGTGAAAATATGTTTATTGTTGTATGTGTTAAATGTGCTCTTTTGTAAAGAGAAACTGTTGTTTGATTTAGGCGCAAAGTGCACATGTACATGTTTTCTGTTAGTATGTTTAAAGTGAAGTATCATGAGAAGTTCATAGTAAGCTGAGGTTGTTACAGCCAAGAGCGATAGTGTTGCTGTGTGTAACTCCTGTGATTGAATGTGTTGCACCAGTCCGGACCAAGTGTTTCATATTTGTCCTGTCCAGAGACGTTTTATAACAGCATATGAGGAGGTGGAATGAGTTATGAAGGGGGTGTGGAGAGTCCTGTGTGACGAGGGTTGCTTTACATCTAGTTGATTAAGTAAGGGAAGGATCATGGTTGTGGCTAATAAAATATGGTGAGGGTGTGGCTAGATTTAGGCAATCAAAACACTTGGCTAGGGTTAGGGGAAAGATCATGGTCACTGCCTTCTGCCTCACTGTATTTAGGGTGCGCTCCTTCCTGCATTGGCGCTATATATGACGTGTATGCGTCCAAATATATGGCAACTTATTGGAAGTTGATCCACCTTAAGGTCTGTGCAGATATAGTTACTGCAGTCCAAATATAACAAGCCAATATTGCAGTCTGAGAAACATATATGCTGGAGTGAATATTTGCCACATCACATTTGTCTTATTTTTGCAACTCCCCTCCTTCAGTAGTGCTAATCATCTAGGCTGAAGAATGAAGTATTCATTGTTTACCCTTCTACATTTATGCATATTTTATAATGATGTTCAAGAACCCTAACAGTGTTTTTTTCAGTGCTTTCACTCATTATTTGATTTGAAAAGTCTGCTGCAGGCTGCTCTGGGATTGTGTAGCTGCTGACATTTGTCTTTGTGCTGTGGTGCGTTCAGTGCTGTGGGAACCTCCAGCCTCCTGACACTGATGATCAGCAGCCTTTTTATTGGAAGAGAGGCCTGAATTCATGTAATCCTTTTCATGCTGTTTGGTTATTGTTTGACTTCTGGGCTTGATTTTTATATCAAAGCTTGTAAATGTAATGTTGTTCATCGGCCAACACTTGAACTGATGCTCAAAATCTTTTGAATTTAAAACATGAATCCCCTGTAGGCTTGAATGGTGGCTGTAAAAAATGTGTGGTTTTATTCGTTGTGGAGAACAGTGGCTGCATTCAGCTTCAGCTGTATTGGATTCAAAACAGTTACCAGTTTTTACAGTTGAAAATGTATCAATGCATCAGTTAAAGTTGATCAAACCCCTCCTGCAGCATAACCCACGTCCTTAATTTGAGCTCAAGGCCAGGCATATGTGTTGGTTTGCCATGGTTAAGGTGCAGAGGTCACATCAGCCATCTTTTTAACAAAATTTCCCCAAAGATTGGCCCCAGATGTGCGGGTGTGAGAAAGTAGGCAGGGTTTGACCTGAAGCTCTCATTTTTCAGTCCTCACACAACAACAACTGTTACTGAAAGTAAGTGTTGTAATTTGTTATCCATCTTGAATTAACCGCTGGTAGTTAAAGCTGGGGTAGGCAGTTTTCTTTTGGCATCACTGGGCAAAATGCCATATTAACCGTGCAGCATATTGTAATTCAAGTTTCAGTCCCCCTTCTTGCCTCTGTTTTCAGGCTTCAGAGAATCTGTCCCGTGACGGTAGACTTTAGCCAATCACAGGTTATTTCAGAGAGACGGTGTGTTCGTATTGGCTAAGCTACAAGAGCAGATGTGCGTACACGTCCCTTCAGATGGTGAAAACCTGATTCAGTGGAGGAAAATCCTAAAACTTGTAATAAATTTCCAACACCTCCTTTGCCTACAGCGGTGTATAGTACAAAACAACACGTCCCGGCTCCACACGGAGCTTCAGGCTCATTACGTTCAATGCCATGGCACTCGTAACGACGAGTGGCAAAGAGGCATGATGACAAACAGTGGGGAATAACTTGACGGGGGACAGAGGTGTGTGTGTGGTGTACTAGCCTCTCTTCCCGCTGCTGGATGGTGTTGCAGCTGCCTCTGAAGCCTGGGGCGCTCTGCTCTGCGACCGCGTAGCGCTGGAGCGGCGTCTTTGAGAAAACAAGTCACGGCAGCAGGGACTGCGGTCTCGGTGAGGCTCACGCCGTGGAGAGCGAGCCCTACGAGGGATACTGTTTCACTGGGGAACCAACTCCTGCTGCCGGTCAAAGTTGGTTTGGTGGGAGGGGCTTAGCGGAGTGATACGAGGCAGCAGAGAGAGAGGTGGAAGGTTTTGCCTAGGTTGCACAGATTCTGCCTACCCCAGCTTTAAGGCTAATGTAGTTTGTTTTCTTCCGGAAAAGGGTCACGTGATCAGGGAAGGGCACGTCATGGCTGATAAGACCCAATCAGGAAGCGACCGTGGTTGTCTGTGTCATCGTTTTAAAACATCTCTGTTTCCGCCTGTCCTCACTAAAATGCAATCCCAGAGTTTTCAAACTAAAACGAGGTCAGCAGCGTTTTCAAAAGTCTCCATTCAAGGGGTTCAAAAATGCCGGAGTAGTGTGGACGCTAGGCGTAAACGTAGAAAAAGTTATGCGTTTTAAAACAAAAACGTAGTAGTGTGGATGTAGCCTTATAGAAAAGTTTCAATGTATCCCCTGGCAGATCTACAGTGACTACTCGTGTCAGCTACGAAGCTACACCGTAACCCTTTAATGTACAACTATAAATCCCTCTATAGACCCCCACATTATGCTCCTCCATTGGACAAAACTGCTCAATCCTTGCTCACATATTGGCTTTGGGTATTACTATTTATATCCATTAAATGTATGAACTTCTATCAGACCATGCCCCAGTTTGTTTGTAATTGAATGACTGTGAACAGTTAAGGGTATTGGGACATACAGTAGCCTCCAAATCCGTGTATGAAATGTTCAGTCCAGGCCTTTTCAAGCCCCATATGATTTGAGGTCTTCAGTGTTTAACTTATTCACACTTTAAGATCATCTTGACACAGTGCAGGTTGGCTGAAAATTGGTTCATAAATCATTTACTGTGACCTTTGTCTTCATCAACTGATAGCTTTCAGTGATTAACTCAAGTATGCTACAATTTAGTTGTAATTTTCCTGTCTTCCTTTTCTTTTCTTTTTTCCTCGTGAAGCAAAAGCTGGTAAGAGGCTTGGACTCCACTAAACACCACATGCTGTGCAGAGAACTAAAGTCCTAGTTTACACGCGCTGGCAAGCTTCCCAGGCAAAACACATCATTTGCTGCTAATGTTTTCTTGCTCCCGGTGTTCTTTGAGCTCTGTTTCTTTTCTGATTAATACCTCCTTCCTGATTGAAACCTTGTTTCTGCTTAATAAGCAGAGGAGATACGTGAACAGAGAATTTATTCCTGAAGAAAGCAATATCCTTTTGCTTTTTTTCAACAAGCAACTACCTGATCCCAAATAATAATTAGTTTCATACTTTTGGATGAAGAGAATATCAAAGCCCTTGTGTTTCCTATCAAGACCAATTATTTTAATAGGAAATGACATCATCTGAGGTCCAAGGTGGGCCAGTAAAGCAACAGAACAATCCTCCCCTGCTCACTGGCACGCACTTAAAGCAGCCACTCCATCCCCCCTCTTTCTCTCTCAAACTGAAATTAAGTGTATTTCCTTGCTAGTCTGCACCAACAATGGCCAAAAAATGATTACTGTGGGACTCGCACAGGCGCAGCTGGATGGTTATGGGGGGAAAAAAAGACAAACAAATGAGTAGAATTCCCCAGAAAGAAGCCTGTTATTAATTACAAAAGGGTGACGGGGACAGCTTGAATCGCCTGAGCCTCGGAAAGCAGTGGGATCAAAGAAGAAATGAGGGATGACAAATAACCTGCGGCCTGAGTCTGCTGGAATTCAAGTAGTGAAATGATACGACCCCAGTGAGAGAGGGAGGAAAATATATATAACTTACACTAGATAGATAAATGGGCAGAGAGATTTTATTCCTCCTGGGTCTTGTTTATTAGCAGGTGTCATCTGCACCCTGACATTAAGAAACATAAACTTTTAATTAAAACAAATGACAAGAAACGAATGGAACTCTTGAGCTGCACCGATTTAGATCAGGTTAGTGCTCGCATGTCTCTTGCAGTTACAACATCCACACAAGTAATTGCTCATAAGTCTCTCACCCAGCTATTTTCCTCTGAATTTTAATGGCATCGCTGACAAAGGACAACTGGGGTAGCCTATTTTTCAGTTTGAGTCTCTGTTATTATTTGCCCCGGTTCAATGTGTCAGTGGTGTGCTGTCAATGGAGCTGTCACTTTGACAAGCTCGGCGCTTTGGTGAATGGAGTGCTGGTTAGAAACACAGGAAATAGAGTCTCTCATATTCCCGCCCCCCTCTCACCACCACCACTTCAATTCTGAACATGTGATCTCCGCTGGCTTTGGGAAGCTTCCCAGCTCCAGACACAGCATGATGCTCGACCACCAGTTACACACTTTTAACCACGAGCGCAGTTGGTGTGTATGTGTTTTATTATTTGTCTTTTAAGAGGTTTATTTCAAAAATGCTATTTTGAAATAAAGAAAACAAGAACGTTCCAACAATATAAACTGTTAAAGATTTAATTCTCCTTTGAAGAGACCTGTAAAGGATTTTTATGTTACACTGACAAACTCTTCATGAAACCAAAAATGAAGATCTGGGCTAAATCAAAGAAAACTGCCAGCGTTGTGACAAGCGATGGAAATCTTTCTTTTAAAGCCGAAACATACAAGATTTTATTCCAGCTTCACTTTTACGTGCTCGTGCCACTTCTCCATACTTCGGGAAGGGATTATAAGATGACTGAATTATTGGGATCATACAGTATATTTGTCTTGCTGAGTGGCTTCATTTGTCTTGATTGGGTTAAGTGGTTGGAATCTCTCATTTTAGAGGAATGCTAAAGTGGAGTCACGCTGCTTTCACGAGTTTGACAGGAAATTGCATTCATTTGTCACTTTTTTTCCCTTCTCAGATGTCATGAGGTTTGTCACGGCAGACACAGAAGTGACTGAAAACACATTAATATTAGTATGAAAACAATTAGCATGTGCATGGCTAAAGCAGTGGGATGGTTTACAATGAAGTTTTTATTGTATACAAATCTGCAACACATCCTAATAAAATTAATGTGGAATTAATATAAAGTCTCAACACAGATGGAATAATACAAACATTGCTATGAGCTTGGTTGTAATAATTGCATGAATTGGACCTGCAGTTTTCTTGTGTTTATTATGTGTTTATTAGCTAACAGCTAATTTTAGGCAATGAAAACATCGGTAAGCAAAACATTCAAGCTACTGAAACAATTTGGTAATAGGAGTGAAAGCTCCATTTTATTAAAACCTTTGTTAATAACACTGAAACAAATGGCTCCCTGTAACATGAAAAAGGTGCCAGAATCAACAACCCAATCTGCAGCTTTTTGCATCTTTTAGCTTTCAGCTCATTGTTCCCTATAATTGAGTCCCTCTGTTTTAAAAACACTGATTTTCTGTAAAACCACAGATGTTTTCCCAGCATGATATGAAAGTGGTGGAAACCCCAACCCAGTTATTTTTCTCTGAAGTTGGTGGACTGAACCGCAGACACGTCAACACCAGTGAACGTTGGACTAACATTCAACAGGTGGCAAGAAACAGGAGTCCAATGGGATTATCATGTTTCTCTGTGTGTGCTCGTTGTCTAAGAATAATTGTTTGGCCACAAAAAACTCAATACATTTGTTTTGGAAGCCATTTTCTGTCCTCTAGCGGTCAGAAATCAATATAGAACCAAATATGGCCAAACACTTGAAACTTAGCGGCCAGCAGAACACATTTTATTTTTGGGAACGCGAAACCTCCACTCTGCTCCTCCCCTGGTGGGAAAACCTTTTGGATGTGCAGGGAATACATATTTTCAAGCATCATGTTCATTTGTTATGCTCCAAATCTGTTAATACCTGCTGCTGCGTCTTGTTGTTTGAGTATTAAACACTCCGTGACAATCGGGGGCACCTGCGGTTTCGTTACCAGAACCATTTAGGAAACCAGAAACAGCAGTGACCAATTACCGGCTATAAAACAACACCAACAAACGATGGTAAGAAGAAGGATGACAGAGGTTTACTGAGTGAATTAATGAGTGGATTACAGACTGTGCTTGGTCATAAATGTACTTAAGTCCTGTAACAAGCTTTGGAAAACAAAATTTGGAAAAAAAATGTGATGTTAGCATGTAAATAAAAACCAATGAAAAAGGAGAATAGAGGGAGATGCTCCTCATACAGAGGCTTTTAGGGTGGCAAGGTCAGTTTGTCAGTCCACCACTTTGGTCCAGACTGAAATATCTCAACAACTATTGGATAGATTGCCATGAAATTTAGTACAGACATTCATGGTACCCAGAGGACGAATCCTAATGACTTTGGTGATCCCCTGACTTTTTATCTAGCACAATTAGTAGGTCAAAGTTTTCAATAATCCAGAGAAATAATTCTACATCTCCTAAATACAAAAATTTGACATTCATGCTCCCCAGATGATGTATCCTCCAGGCTGTGGATATCCCATTCGTTTTCTTCTAGCGCCAGCATGAGATTGACATTTGTGGTTTTGAGTGAAATGTCTCACCAACTTTTGGATGATTTGCCCTGACATTTGGCACACACGTTCATGTTCCCCTCAGGATGAATAATGATAGCATGCTAACATTAACATTTACCTCAGCCTCACAGAGCAGCTAGCATGACTGTAGACTCTTAGGCTACATCCACACTTGTATGTTTTTCTTTTAAAACGCATAACTTTTGCTTTAATTTGAAAAAAAACTCCAGATTGCGTTTTAGTGAGGACGGGCGGAAATGGGAGACTTTTGAAAACGATGACGCAGACGCCCAGGTTCGCTTCCTGATTGGGTCTTATCAGCCACGACGTGTCCTTTCCTGATTTGTCAGGCCCCTATCAAGGGACCCAGACAAAAACAAACTACATCAGCCTTGACTACCAGCGGTTAATTCAACATGGATAACAACTTACAACACATTCAGTAACAGTTCCACCTGGTTGTCGGTCCAAGCAGAGAAACCTCTGGTCTTAATTTTCTCCATTGCTGTTCTTCGTTTGTAGTATTTTCTGCAACTAAGCAACCAACCGCAGAGTAGACAATCTGCTTCCTGTTTTCACCGGCACGTGCATGTCCAGTGCACGTGAATGGTGACGTGATATGCGTTTTCAGGCGTGTAGTATGGACAGAGATTATATCTGAAATGATGATAAAACACTCATGTGTACGGAGATCGTTTTCGTTTTAAAACACAGATTTAAAATAAAAATGTATTAGTGTGGATGTAGCCTAAGTCTTGTTTCAACTATGTTCCTTTGCCTGACAGCACAATGAGGTGTGCTGTTTTTCAATCTGATAAAATGGCACAGTTGGGGTAATAGATTTTTATAAGGTGTTCTTGTGGGACTTTAAAGCATATACATATAACCAAATCTTGCAACAGGAAATGAATGAGGAAATTGCATTAGATTGTGCACACACAGTATAATGTCTCCCTCCAGACCATTGATTTGCAACAGCGGCTTTCTTGCTCAATGCTATTCTGTTATTTTAGATAACATAAGAAATGCATTTGGATTATCTTGCCTGCAGAGGTACAGATTAGTGGTTGTCCTGGGCGTGTTGTGATTCGTGGATGGATTACGTCACGGCTCCGGACCCCAAGACTTGATGTCATCAAAACCAAATAGCTGCTGTGACGACCCCAATATGCTCTTTGTAATGTTGTCTTCACCTCTGAAACGCTGAGGAGGATACTGGCCCCGAAATCCCACAGCATCATAAATTAAAAGAAAAACATATCCACATGGACAACACAGCTCTTTATTTCACAACGCTTATTTTCCTTTTACTTCCGTCCCTTGGTAATAGTCACTAGGGCACAATTCAATCAAAAACACACACCATATAATTCATTTTGTTTTAATTTGATTCACACCCTTCAGCCATTCTCAAGGGGAGCCATCTGTTCCCAAATTCATTTTTTCTCTCTCCTCAGTTTTCTCTGTGTAACTGAAAAGCCAAACAAAAGGCGTACAGCTCTTGCTTTAGTTGCTCAATCCGCTGATACAAAAATTGCAGCACTGTCAACGTAAAAAAAAACAACCTTGAGGTTAAAGCTCACTCATCAGCTGTGCTAGAGGTTATGCAGCCAGATGTTTCAAGTCTGCGCTGTTACGGGGGAGGGCATCGCTCCTGAGTTATGTCCAATACATTTCAGTCGCAAAAAATCCCTCCATGAGAGCCTTCTTTTTTTTCTTTTTTTCTTTTTCTTTTAGTGTTACACCATCTTTGCCGTCAGTGGGTACACAGTCTCAGAGAATTAGCCAACCTGGGCCAAATTGTTTCCATCTCCAAGAACACAGTGTATTGGGTCTCACAGGGCTCCACTGTATCTGAGGAAAATGTAATTCTAGAGGCCTTGTAATGGATTGGGCTGTCTACTTTTTTGTATTGTCTTTTCAATATCCACCTCAGCGGGCGATACAGCGTGTCTACACCGCGTGCCAGCGCTGAAGCAATGCAGCGAAATGAGGCTGTTGTTGCCTCCTTTTGTCCTCCCTAAAATCTGGGCCAGACAGGCAGCGCACTCTGCTCCAGTGCTCTGAAGCTGCACAAAGAAGAAGAAAAAAAAAAAATTCCTTCTGGTTAATCACACTTTATCTCTGCAGTGCCGGTGATATTAAACAACATCCTCCATTAACGCAGCACTTCTAATTTATAATTAAAACATCATCATCAGATATTAATAATCATGAATTAATCAATTGCATGTTTAATTTCTAACCGCTAACTATATTGTATCAGCAAATGGAGGCGAGTGCTTCCCAGCTTTTGCAAATTTTACTGCAACTTTGAAAATGCTATTACATAAAAGTCTGAATAGGTACTTAGCCTGAAGGGAAAGGATACTGCACAAGGAGAGTCATTTTTCACAAATGCATGGTGAGCTAAAAATATTTATGAGCTATTTTATGCCAAATGCGATTCAGTGCACGTATGGAGCGAACAACCGTCTGCAGAGGGTTAGAGATCAGGTTTGTGATTGGAGAGTCACCAGCTCCCGAACTTATTGGGAAAATGTGGTTAGGGGAAAATAAATTAATAATGCTTCCCACTCCCTCAACAAGCAGCGTCCTCATAAGAGCTCCATCAGAGCTGCTCAGTGAGCAGCAAAAAGCAGGCTGTGGCTGTGCTGGGAAACAGTGTAAGTGGGTAAATGAGTGAACAGGGGAGAACGCTGTGCTCAGCTGACACTGAAACAAACTCGAAACAAACTCAGAGAGATGTTCTCCGAGATTACGTTACACCTATCAGGAGAATGAGATACAGCTCCCAGAATGGAGTGGCATTTTACCAAAAAATAGTGCTGATGTGAAACAGACCAGGTCTTCTTTTCCTCTCTCTGTTTTCTCCTCTCAGTCCGTGCCCGACAGCCGTTTGTCAGATTGTCTTTTAAAGATATAAAGAATTTAAAATCTGTTAAGAGCTGAAAGCTTACTTCTACATCTGCTTGATGTGATGTAAAAATAAACCAAGCTTGAAATTTGTTGACTTGCAGGACTAAGATTTGATTTAGATTATCATAGATGTGCCTCTTTGGAGAGTTACTTTCCCATAAGGCTTTGCAATCTGTATGCAAAAGGATATCAGTTTTTTTTTCATTTTCCCTCAGTTGATAAATGAACAAGCCTCTCTGTTGTCAGCTCCTATTTGTCAGGTGAGGGGTTACCAGGCCTCCTGTATGTAAAAATGGAGCACATTTGTGCCGTTGCATGATTCATAAGAGAGTTTAACTCATCATCAGGTTTCTGATGACATTTTCATCTGATCGAGCAGGAAGGATTCAACACAAAAGCAGCGGCAGTGTTTAAACACATTACCTCCTGTTTGTGTGATAACGGCTGAGACACAGTCGGGCCTACGAGCGCTGTCACATTTCTCTGGTTATACGTTCGCAGATATGGAAGTGGAGCGGCGCTCAGCGTGTTACCGTGTTGCTGCAGATAAGGCTTCAGGGAAATGCTGTGTTCATCACTTTACAGGAGGGTGAAATAAGATGGTGTCTCGCTGTCGCCCTGCCGGCAAGTGCAGATCTCATCAAAGCAAAAAGGGGGCCGTCTGGAAAAAGGATCTTAAAAACAAAAAAAGATATTTAAAAACAGTGCCAGTCTCGCTGCTTCAGTTTGTCTCAGCTCCACGTCGGCGGCAGCCTCGTTCAGACATCACGTGTCTGTAAATTCACCTTGGTGTTTCGTCCGTCTGTGAGTTTTTCTTTTCTCGTCTACCTCTCTTGTTCTCTCTTTCTTTTTCTAACTTGTTCTGATGATGTGAGAGCATGAAGCAGCAGGGCTCTTCTTGTCAGCCCAGCGTTTTGTACCAATGATACTCCACAGACTTCAAGCCTCATTGATAAGTCAGACGCTGCAGCTTCCCCAAGGACCACAACAAGAGATCTTTGTTTTTTACATAGTGCTTCCTTGAGTGTCCTTGCTCCCAGGCTGCATAGAGTCTGCATCATATTTTGTTCTGTTTAATTCAATTGCATTTGCCTTCCTCTTCTCCATCTATCTTGTTTCTTTGCACTGCTGGACTCCTGCCCACAGCTGCCTGCAACCAAGTGAAAACTGTTTTGATGATTTGCAGGTGAAAAGAAGCCTAAGCCTCAAGGCCGAACCCAGAGAAACGTTCGGTTGAAATGTTTTTTAAATTTTGTTTTTAGCAAAGATGCACAGACATATTTTCACCTGCAAACCACCCTAACAGAGTTCACAGGGAGACACATGAATGCATACATGATGTGAAGATAATCACATTCATGGAAGAATCCTCTCTCAAATACCCTGGAGCGCTGTGTGAAGCAGCTGCTTGATGAGATGTACTTTGTATTTCTGGGTCTATTTAGTTATTTGAAAGTGTATTTTTCTTATTTCTGTGGATTAATTGGTGACGGCAAGATGAGGACACATTAAAATATTTCCAGTACAGCTGCAATATTCTTCCCCAGTGAAAAGATTACCATAATCCAAACATGTCCAAATGATTGTCCTAAAAATGGTAGAAATTTAAATGCAAATGAAATATGACAAAGGTACTTGGTTACTAAGTTTTTTTTTGTTTATTTTTATGTCAGAAAATGTGGAAAGTTTTGTACGTCTAACAGTTTTTAAGCCGTTGCGGTTGCTGCTATATTTGTCAAGAAAGTAAGTTACAATTCATAGCTTACGTCATCAAAAAACAAATCCTGGAATGTAAAAATTCAACAAGTACAATAAATATTAATGGCTCTTGGTTGAAAGGTTGTAGTTTCACATTACCAATAGAGACGGTTCAAGGCTGTGAAAAATGTTTTTGTTTAATGTGTTTAGCATGAGAATATTTTCCTACTCAACATCAATGGGTGGAAAGTGGCTAATTTGCTCAGGTAGTGTACTTTAGTACAATTTTGAGGGACCTTATTTGAGTTTTTTCCAATTTACTGTATGCTACTTTATACTTCTACACCACTACATTTGTCTGACAGCTATAGTTACTAGTTAAAGGAAGAATTCAACATATTAGGAAATACGCTTATTTGCTTTTCTGTCCGTTCAACACAGCCGGTTAGCTTAGCTTAGCATTAAGACTGGAAACAGAGGGAAACAGCTAGCCTGGCTCTGTCCAAAGGTTGCAAAAGTTTAAAAAGGACCATTTTACAAGGTGTTATGTGCCGGCCTATTTCTTGACTGGGACCTGCAACCTTACTGGAGTCTCCCCTGGTTGCCTGGCAACTGCTTAGAGGCAAGAAATAGTCTGACACCGGCACATAACCCCCCGTAATACGCCAAATAGTTGTTTTTACACTTTGATTTTTGTGCAGATTAAATAAGCGAGCTATAACGTGTTAATTAATGTGCTTTAGAGGTGCTGGTAGGTGCTTTTATTATCGTTGTTTCCAGTCTTGTGCTGTGTTGAACAGACACGTGAGAGGTGTCGATCTTCTCGTCTAACTACATTAAGTCGTTAAACTCCACATAATGTAAAAAAAAAAAAAAAATTTTGATCTTTTATTTTCTGCCATGCTTGAGATATAGTAACATAAATCTGTGAATTTGGAGATGCACAAAATAACCTTCTCTACAGTAAAATTGTCACCGCCATACCGTCTGCATCCTGTCAATCCCAGAATCCCTTTGGACACCCATTGTGGAGGTCAGCATACTTGGGGTCAAAGTTCAAGTTAGTCGAAGTTTAGGTGTGAATGCCTTTTAAGACATTAAAATGTACTTTAATGCATTAATGCTTGAGTAATGATTAGGTGTATTTTTGAAAGCAGGACTTTTACTTGTTTTGGGGTATTTTTATATTGTGACATTGCTGCTGAAGGTAAGGAGTTGAACACTTCTTCCACCACTGCTCAGCATGACGTGGAGTTTATTTAGCGGTTGTGTTGGCCGAACAAGAGCTAACCACAAACTTTAGGGGCTACTGAACAACTGAAAATTTTAATGAACTTGCTGCTAATTTGTTTTCTCCTTCATTAAGTTGTTGCGCCCTTGGTAATTTGCCTGCTGAGTCCGGTGTGGTTTCTGAATTGTGCTGAGTCGGCCTTTGGCAGGTTGTGGCATTGACGGAGCCAGCGGCGAACAACTTTCCTTTCACTGAAGCCGATCGTGGTGAGAGCTTTGTAGTGTTCCTCGTAGTTAACAGAAAGTTGCAACTCTGGTGAGAAAAGTGCGATAGAATTACAAATAAATGTCAAATCATTATTATGTTATTATTCAAATCTTGCAGCCTCTCATCCTTCACCCATCTTACTACTCAGATCTTAAAATGTCTGCTGAATACACAATGTCGATTTTGTTCACTTAACAAGATCCATATGGCCCCAGTTTTTGGTAATATCTTACTTAAAGCCCTTTTGTTCTTTTTCTGCTATTATGTAAAGCCCTACATTATACATCATACCTAACAAGTGATAAAACCTTTGGCTTTTTTGTGTTTGTTGTATTTTCATTTCTTTTGCTTCGCTTCAGTGTTTTTAAATTAAAACTCTTAAAATAAAATATTAAAGTAAGACAGCTGTAAACATATTCTACCATGAACGATCAAAAACATTTAGTAACAAATACATTAACAGGTTTTGACATGTTAGGGGGGATGAAAGCGTTGCAGAAAAACAACACACGCAGTTGCATCCGTGTGGGTGTAGTGTAGATTCAGGCTTCAAGGAAAAAAGATGAAAAACATACCTGCAAGTCCAGTTTCAGGTTTGTCGAACGGCAAGACAGTGCAAATTACACGTACAACTGTACAACTCCTCTACATGGCAGCAATGATTCTTTTCTCCATGCTACAAAGGTAATCAGCAAATTATCACAAGCTACAAGCAACATGCGCTAATTATTACCTGGTATGTTCATTTGTGATGCACTACTTTGTGCTAAATGACCTTGTGATAGCCCTCCTTTGGTGCAATAAGTTGTCATTTTGAAACGTTTAGAGAACAGCAACATTGCATCAAATTGAAATCAGCTGCAGATTGGTGCTGAATTTCTTGAAAATAATCCCCAGAGCCAAAATAATCTTAATCTTTTCAGGTAAAGCTACATACTGAAGAGTAAAAATAAGAATGGAGACACTGTTATGTGCTGTTACAGTTTAACTGTAAACTGTGCTCTACTAGCTCACTGGCTAGGTTATTAGCTTACAGCTGTCTTAGTAAACAGTAGTTTTAGCAGTTAGCTAACTTTCTGCTAAACCAATGCCTTACAATAAAGTCCTTTAGGAATATGTTTCAGTTGTGCAGAAATCCTGTAGGTATTATGCAGGTGGATTATAAATTGCCTTGCAGAACGTTTTTGTATCATTTGGTAGTTGTGAAGGAATTCTTTACAAGTCTTCTAAATACGTTAACAGCAAACACGCTGCAAATACAGAAACGATGCAAAGTCAAAAACACACAAACCCCGAAAACAAATGTGACAGAAAAACGCTGCTTATACAGTCAACACAACAGAAGTTCTCCAGGCGCTGAGTGGAACAGCTTGATTTTCGACCCGAGAGAGAGAGAGAGAGAGAGAGAGAGAGAGAGAGAGACCAGTCGAGAGAGTGTGTTTGTTTGAGATGCGTATTATTTTCTACATTTGGTCTTTAGTCTTTTTCCCCCAGAGTCCTGGAGAACTTCCGTTGTGTTGAGTTGATATGCAGCATTTTTCTGTTGCATTTGTTTTCGGGGTTTGTGTGTTTTTGACTTTGCATCGTTTCTGAAGCTGCAGCACGTTTCTCCTAATGGAAATGTTTTGGGCCGTTGTAGTGCGTTTGCCCTTGTCGGCCACCGTACATACCCAGTGTTTACTATTCATATTCTTATTTGAAATTTAATCAATGTTCCTTTTTCCGCCAGTTGACGATTTAGCTCTCTTGGGCTCTGAAAAAAAATGGATTTGTTGACTCTGTCTGTTGAGGTTTAACCAACCAATATGATTATTTGTGCTCCCAAATGCAGCTGTGTTTGTATAACGAAAACTCCAATCTGTGTCTGAGATATTGTGCGTGACGAGGGAATGAAAAACAAATGAATGAAAGAAAGAAGTTTGATTTATTGTCATCCCCCTGGTTTTAAATATTTAGTTTACAATAAAGTGAAACAATGGAAAGAGCAGAGATTAAATGACCAGGGAAGTTGGCTCATATCATGGCAGGAGCACGGACTTGACTGCAGAGGGAGGTGGGAGACATGATAAATAATTTCATTGTTTTTCTAAAACTGCCTGTTTTTAACCTCTGGCATGACATTAATTAAACTGGAACCTGAATAAATAAATGCTTTCCTGCCGGGCAGCCAAGTGGGTTCGCTCAGCTGTCATCCAGACATCATGCGCTGATCCCCCACTCCTTCAGATGGGACATCTTCAACTCCAGCTGTATGGGGCTCAGGACTGCGATGAGGGAAAATAAAGAGTGCTGATCCCTCACAAAGTGCTTTGCTCTGGGTAACCTTGACAGTGACTGCTGGTGGACAGGGGGTGGGGGGGTTGCAGGTAGTTCAGATGGAGGAGGTTTCCATTTATCTTGTGGTGCAGTGGCGGCAGCAGGATTTATTGGGCTTTGGGTGTCATCCTGTGACAAGGTGCACATTCTTTCTGTGCATTATGGGCCCAGATGATAGTAGTTGGGAGCTCCCTGTAAATAACCTCGAGGTTATGTCTTTTATTGAGTTATACATTCTGTTAAATTTATGACTGAAGCCCTATGGAAGAAAATATAAAAGAATATGTAGAATTCCCAGTGAAGCATGAACAGAGGTGGAGGAAACACATTCGGCCTGCTTTATGGGTGATAATGTGAAAACAATGATGCCGAGGCAAATGTTCGGCACCAACAACTACAAAAAAGGTACGGAGGCCCGCGGGTATCAGGGGTACAATTCTCTCATAATTCCCTCACATAAAAATTACTTCATTTGTTCTTAATGTGTGAATTAATTAGCGGAACAGAACATATCTCTAGTCATGTAAAAAAACATTGTGAATAAGTGAAATATTGCTAATTTGAGTACTACATGTTGAAGAAAATGTAACGCCTTGGATATTTTAGTAAACATAATTAGGACACGCTGTTAATTACAAATGTTGATACTGAACGTATCTGCAAAACCTTAACTGACAATTTCATTGGTTTCCTACAATATACACTCTTGCAATGCAGTATTTGCTTATAATAACTAAAGCATAAACTTTTTTATTGGGCACTCACTGCACTTAAAAGTTAAAGATCCCCTCCAGAAATATTTGTAAACATATAAAAATACTCTGCTTTGAATAATAATTTGTGTCTGATGTGGTTTTCCCACAGAAACAGTCTCTTAAGAATTTCTTAAAATTGCATCTATTGCTTTTTGCTCTTTGAAAAATCCAGAATCTATGAATATGCAAGTGTTTCATTTCAAAACATCTCCAAATTCACTGAAAAGCCCATTTGCAGTGTATGTGCACAGGAGCCTTCAGGTTTCCACATCACACTTGGACTACGATTGCCTTCTGAACCAGTTGGGGTGTCACAAAATCGTACGTCCACATCTTAAACTCAAATTTAAGGTGAGTGCAGAGGAACTTTTTCCCTTCAGCAGACTAATGTGAACAACTTCCTTCTAGTGTCGAACTCTGCACATACATCATTCTGCACAGTGAAGCTCAAACATTACAGTCAAGGAGCAATAATAAAAACATGTTTTTAAGTGGAGGACTTTAAGGTCAGGGAAAGATCGTGGTCTGGGTTTAATACTGAAAAAGTCAACAGCGACTTGAAGCACAACACCGCATGTTTATGTTATTAACATTTAACCCAAACCACAGTCTTTCTTTAACCGAAGTGCTTTTGTTGCCTAAATCTAACCATCAATTATTAACTCCTTACTTTGCATTGCAGGATAATTTTAGTTCACTATGAAGGGTAAAATGACTCACTAGACATTTGGACAACAGGACGCAGCCTTAAACACAGCTGTTACCCAGCCATTAACATTCAGTCTTTAACTGACCAGAGTAACCACAGTTACTACAGTACTACAATAACTTGACACTGTTAATTAAGGAAATTAATTAATGTTGTTTTGATTATTAACTGTGCATGTCCTGGACTCAGCAGAAAAATAGAAATCACACAATCTCTTTCCATCTTAATTACACAATGAACCAGAGGTAATACAGACAGTGGTGATTCTAGAGTCTGTTGGGGGCCCTCCAACAAGCGTTCATCACTATTATGTTATAAATAATCTGACACCAGCGAAAAATGTACAAAATCTAAAATGTTTTTTTATTTTAAATTTTCACATTAGTAGAATTTTCAAAATATAAATATAAAGAGCAAAAAAAATCCAAAAAATCATGCAAGTTCGACAGGAATGACATGGGGCCTCTTTAGGAAGGTTTCCTACTGAGATGTCGTTGCAAATCGTCCATTGGTTGTCTAAGTAGGAGCGGGTTGTGGTCACTGCGGTTGCCACATTTTGAGAGTAAAGTTTGTCAGCCCTCGGGGGCCCCCTAACAGCCTGGGGCCCCAAGCAGTTGCCTGCCTTGCCTGTTCACAAGCTGCAGATTCCCGCTGGTTGTAAATAAAACGGCACACTTGACAACGAGATCCAATGCACTGATGAGATCTTTTACTCGTGTCCTTTTTGTCGTGAAATAGATGACTGGAGTAGAAGCCTCATTGATACGTCGGCTGAGCGCGCTGTAGTGCCGACCTGCTGCATTCATTTTCTGCAGCTCCTCTTCTCTCCTCTCTGCCCACTAATCCGGTGATGCTGGAAAATACAGCAAACATTTTCTCAGATGGTTTACAAAGGCAGCCTTTGTTGACCAGCCAAGAAAATTTTGGATAGGATCACAAATGCATTTTAAGCACGGCAAGTGGATGTATGACATGCTTGTATAGGCAGTGAAGTGCTTGCTCAGGCCTGTGCATTCCTGATGTCAAGGAAATTCTTGGTTTCTCGACAAAGCTAATGAAGACAGATTTGATAGGAAAATTGATCTTTTAAAGCCCTGGATCTGCACTACTTGTGAGGAAAATATCCACTGGATTTTGTTCCGCAATGAGATTTCCACAGTTTGAAAAATGGGACACTTACTCTGAGAAAATAAGTCTGTGTCCAACATTAATTTATAGGCAACCTAAGACCTTTAGTCACTTATTATTAATAGTGTAGAGGATGTTCTCATTGTGTTTCTAATGTTACTTCTAATTAGTTTCTTATATTACTCCTGCTATAATAATAAGGAGCTATGTCTCTCCACATACAGTTTAAAGTGATTGTTTTTATATTTAAATAACTGGAAGAGAACATTGAAATAGATGCATGAACAAAATAAGAAAGAATAAAATGAAAAACAAAAATTAGAATGAAATATTTACATAATTATTAAGTTTATAGGAGTGTAGAAGATTATGTCGATTTCATTGGGTAGATGGTTCTGAGCAACTTTTTCCAAAAAACCATGAAAAGATAAACTGTTTTTTAGCGAGACGTCTACTCAATACAAACAAACAACCAACCAACCAAGCAACCAAACAAACAAGCTGAATTTCAAGATATCTGGCTGCTGCTGCGGCACTCCGTTTTGATCCGGATGGAAACACAATCAAACAGTAAGTGCAGTAAAGATAAGTCTTGGTTTGTCTCAGCTGTCACTTCCTCTAGCCTCCATAATGACCTCCATACACACTCAGCAGCTACACCAAGCGTGCATCTGGAGATTTCAGGGGGGAAACTTCCAACTCAGTTGTCTGAGATGGTGATGCAAATCAGATCCGCATTGACCCGGCATCCTGAAGGCTCGGTTGAGCCTCGCGGGCTGCAATCGATACGACCGCACCAGATCGGCTTTAGTGCCACGGGTCTGTGTGCTACTCAGTGAGCGCTCTGATTTATTCCCAGAGAAACGCCCTGTTCCTGGCAGGTTTAATTAAGCCCTGAGATGGCCAACAACAACAGGGGAAAGAGTCCCAGTCAGAGATCAAGCAGGATTAAGTGCAGCCTCTTGGACAATTCTTGGAGTTTTAGTCATCAGGCTTGACAATGTCACGACAACGACACAGTTTGTCACGAGCGCTCGTAAAGCCGTCTCCGGTGTGTAGCTAATGACATTCCACGTTAATACCTCCTTGGCTTTCAAGATAACAGGAGTCAGATGATTGGCCACGCAGCCGGCCAGTAATATTTCATCATGTACAGCCACAGCAGAGATCTCATCCAATTCAATAAGTCTTTACGCCTGCACTTTGTCTTAATTATTGTAACGGTATGTGTCAATGTCCTTGTTTGTAATCGTTTCTGTTTGCATCTCCAGGGGTTACGAACAGCAGGCCATGCTGCAAAAACCACAGTTTACTCTTTCTGTTCCTTGTAAAAACAGATGTTTAGATAGTTGCCGTCTCTTGCACACGTTGCTCCTTTCCTGATTTTAGTTTGAAAGTGGGACTACATGAAGGAGGAGGTCGTCAGGAACACATCAGTATCCAATTAAACGCTGTTATAACTGGGAACCTTGCATGTAGAGTTTGGCAGAGGTAGAGGTTCAACCATTGGGTTTTTTTTCTGCTCTCATGTCAAAAGGGGAGTGGAGAGTGAATAATCCCCGCTCTAGTTTGGGGAGCGACAGCCGCTGGCGGTCGAAGTGCAGACGAACAAATTTCATTTTGGACGCCTGTTGTCTTAGATCACATCATTCCTGTGTCCACCAGCCTTCCCATGTTTTGAAGAAATTGCAGAGCTCTTGTTTTGACTTTCCTTTCCAGATAGCCAGAGGCCTGCACCGAGCCAGATCTTTATTACGGCCTTGTATGTCCATATTATGTCTAAACACATAGGGAAGGAGTAAAATAGTCCAAGGTTAGATAAAAGCACCAGAGCTGACGTTCAGATCTCAGCTCCGTTGAGCTCAGAAAGCTCTTCCCTTTTAATAATCTTTAAACTTTGATGCCTCTTTTGTCTAAGCACTTTGGTTAATCTTGTCTTTTCCGTCAGATGTCTTTGAGCGGTGGTAAACATTTATCTGAGGCAAACTTGTCTTTTAGTCAAGTGATGAGCTTTTGACACCAATTTGTGTTTGTTAGACTGCAGCAATTCTCCCTCCCCCTGAGATCAATACCTCTGCTCGTCTCTTTCAGGCTGTTCGGCTTTACAAGCTGTAAAGACAGATAAAGTGGAAAGAAAGAGGGAGAGGGAGATTGAAAAGAGAGAGGGAAATAGAGGTGGAGGGAATCACAACAGCCAAGCTGCTGAGTAAATCTGGAATTGGTTTTATTGCTAGAGCATGACTTCCCTGATGTTTTCTGCTTGGCCAGTGCGATGTTTTCAGATCAAGGTTACCGGACTTTTGGCACTACTGTAATTCCATGAAACAAATGTTTCTGACTAATAGGGATTTCTGAAGCCTAATACCTGCTTTATCTTTGAAAAACACTGGAAATATTCAGTGTTTCGGGTCAAAGAAACCTCTGAAACATCACTGAAACACGTGATTTGACAGCTCTTCTTTGAAAGTCAGACTAATCAAATTTTTCAAAGATTAGCAGCTTGTCAAAGCAGGGCGACCCATATATTGTATGGAAGGAGTCTCTGGAACAGATAAGGCCTCTTAAAAGAAGGATTCACTTACGAAACATTCAGTATAATTGAAGTCTCCCACAGTCTGATAAAGGCATTCAGTTGAAACGGAGGGAAGAGCGCCTCAGTTCCTCCTTCTTCATTTATGTATTCAGGGCATCCTCTCAACTATTTCACTCCATTTAAGCTCTGTTTCATCGCTGCGGACACTGCGTCATTCTTCCTGATATAACTGAACAATTAAACGTGTGCAGAAAATGAGATTTCATTACAGAGTTACAGAGTGGAACCTCCATCCTTCTGATAAAAGGCTGATATTGATACTTTATTCTGGTCTATGCTGTCAGTAACATGAGCTGGGCTGACAGAGATCATACATAGGCGCGAACTGACAATAGGTTTGAAAGATGCCATGGAAAAGTTTGTTCCTTCTCGGAGGGCGGCAGCTGTATCCCCATGGTTCTATTAAGGCAAATCAAAGCACTTGGTTAAAGCTAGGGATCATTAAATATTGAAAAAGTCAATGGTGACACGAGACAGGACGAGTTTACATTAACTAAAACCACCATCTGTCCCTAAGATTAACCGAAGTTTTTTTGTAGTCTAAACCTAACCACACGTGGGATCCACAACCCTGTTCTCAGGTGGCAAAGCCCTGTGCTTTGGGTTGCCATGTTTGGGGATTTTCCAGGCGTTTTGTGGGGGGTTTGTTTTGTTTGGTGTTTGTTTCATGTGTTTAGATCAGCTGACGAAGCAAAGTAGTCAAAGAAGGAAAGAAAGAAGGAGAAAGAGAAGGAAAGGAGAATTGGACCTTTAATGTCGAAAAGTCCTTGTGTCATCGAGATGAAACAAGGCTGTTTTCCAGTGTTACCGAAAAGTCCACATTTTGGAGATAACAAGATTTTTATCAGATGACAGTGATATTAATCTTATGTTGAAGTTAAAATCTTGAAAATCTGAAAACCAACTGGTATCTACAGCTGTCTGATAAAATGTCGACAAACATTCACACGCACTTCCTTCTGAAATGTGAAGTTAATACTTAAGTAAAGTACCAGTTGTACCATACTTAGAGTAAACGTACTTAGTACTTTTCTCTTCTGAATAAGATGTTCAGGATGTTAATATCAAGTGTCTCAGACAAACTATTCAGCAGTCGAACTCTTTTACACTGCTTTGCAATCATTGTTCTTTTAGTCTCTTGTTCCTGCTCTGAAACCTCCCTGTTAATAATCACAATACCCGTGCAGGGTGCCGTAACTTATCCGTGCCGCACACTATCTGTTTCCAATTACCTCATTGGGTTAAAATGGGGGGGTTAGGGTGGTGGATGTTGAAAGGTGCTGTGAGGACGCTTTGATCCTCTCTGCTGAGAAACTCAAAGGCAAAAAAAACAGGATGAGAGACGGATCAACAGTTTGGCGAGTGGTCGAGCGTTGCAGAGTATGCAGCCGCAGCATTTTCAGGCTGATTACCTGAAATCCCATTTCTATTCCATTTTCAATCTAACAGCAACTGGAAGTGTAACTGCAGTGTTTTTTTTTACGTATCATTTTATTTCCTAACTGCTGCAGGCTGCCATCTAAATCGGCCTGAAACTCACAGAGAAGAAAAAGGCTCATACCATCAGTCTATATCTCAATAACATTGATGATATCCCTTAAAAAATGAAACTACTCTCAACACAGAGGTCTTTGGATGAGTCATCGCCGTAACTGGAAACAGTTACGAGCTTTACTCGCAGGCCAGGTTTGTTTCAAAATACTGCCACTTTAAGTTGGTGTATATCGAATTTCAGAATAAAAGCTCTTCCAACTACTTTGTTTAACCAGTGATCTGCCCTACAGGTATGAGCGGTTATCTCCCGCCTGTTCGCTATTCACCCAGTGATGTAAAACACATGGAGAGGAAATGGTGGGAAACCAGATTCAATCCCAGAAGGCTTAGTGGGAGGGACGCAGGCCGCAGGGCCGTCGGCACACATGTAGGTGGGTTACACACAAGCCACATTTGACATGGCGCAGTTTTATGTAGCAGTGCAGTTCATAAACCCTCCATCAAAGTCATCGGTCATCAGTGTAATGCTCGGTCTACTTAGAAAAAACAGCTTGTGGTGGAGTCGACGTGGGCCAGAGCGTTCTCATGTGGTGTCGAGTTTCCACTCGTGCAGTTATGATATTTCTCTCCGTGAATGACTCATAATCGCTCCTCGATCCCAAGCAAATAAAACTGAAACGCTTCAGCTTATTAATTCAAGTTTAATTTTTTTCCTCCTCTCTGTTGTCATGACATTTCAGTTCGGTGCTCTGCAGAGAGGTGTGGCGGTAATAGATGTTACAGAGTATTACAACATCTTGCATTACACCGACTTGTCAGTGAGGACAAGCGTACATAAATATTCATCTTACAACTGCTGCATGAGAATAAGAACTGAACCTGGACACAAATACAGTGCAAGAAAATGCCAGCTCTTGTTCTCAATGTATTTCTTTCCTTTTTAGGCTCTTTTTTTGCGGAATAAGGATAATAGCAGGTAATAGCATAAGTATTAAGTAAATTACCCCTTAAAGTTGTAATTCTTAAGATTTCAGTTCTGCTTTATTTGGCCACACCCGTGGTTACCGTGGTAACAGCAAGTGCAGTTTCATACAAGAGCAAACACTCATTCAGCAGCTGCCTCTTCAGAAATACAACAGAAGAGCAAATGGTGTATTTGTTTACAGTGCAGCCAAACAAACTAATGTTGTTTGCTCGGCCTGCAGCTCACTGTGGCTGCTCCTTCTTGTTCCATTACTCCCTGTGATATTTAAAACTGATCTGTTGTTTAAAAAATGCTGAATATTTACCATGTTTTGTTTTGAGGACACTTTTTTTTTTTTTACAATGAACAATCTCTATCAGTGATACATTGCGTTTCTAGTGGCTGCTTCACAATAAAAGTCACCCCGTTTTGCCAATTGAATGCTTTTAGTGTGAAGCAGCAGCAGTAGGAAATGTTGAGTTTGCATTAGCAGTAACTTAATACAGCTCTGACATGGCTGCAGGAGAGTGTACAGTACAGTACAGTGAGAAGTGAGGTAGAATTACAAACAGTAACACTGGATTACATGCATGCATTGTTTCCCGCGAATCGGGTGCATGTGAAGGCTAACGCCGCCGCTAGCAATGAAAACTACTATATAGAAAGGTAATTGCAGAATGAAGGAAGAACAAGGTCTCAACGATTATATGTATAAAATTGTTTAAGTACGTTTATTTTCATTTAAACTAGGTATAATTATTTCAACCCACTGACAGATTGTTTTTGCTTGTTTTTAATCTGATTGGGAATCGATTAAATAGAGAGTTTTAGATTGAAGGTTCCAAGCAAACGAATCATAACAAATAACAGACACATGGATTACAGTCCTCGGATATAATTATTCACTTATTAAATTTGTGTATCACATAATGTTTCTGTTAAAGGGTCAGCTGGTTTCTCGGCGGTGCCACATGAGTCGACCTCCCACAAGACTTTGATTGTGATTTGTTGCAGGCCAAGACAATCAGAAGTCCTCCTTTGATTCTCTTTGAGTCTCATTCCTCTCCTTTCTCTGTCTCTTTACAATCCTCCAGCTCCCCTTCTCTCGTCTCTCCGGCTGCTGGTGGACGGCTTTGAAAAGTCGAGAGTCTGCCTGTTGATCAGATAGCCCTATAACTAATGAAAAGCGTCATGGAAGTGACAGCAAGATTAATGAAGTATCCTGGGCTGCACTCGCACGCGGTGCACTGGGGCTTTTCCTGCAGGGCTGCCGCCGCTGCTTAACTGCTATTTATGGTGACAAATAATGCCCCATTCTGCCACCGACACCTGCGAGTCAAGGTTAAAAAACATATTTGCCACAGCCGGTGCACGGTGGAGGATGGTAACGGGCATAAAGGAATGGAAGATGGAAGGGAAGAGGGAGGACAAAGAGGAAGGAGAAGAGAAAGGGAGAGCTGCCATTCCAGCTACAGAATAAACTTATTTACTGGAGCTGGACTCTGTGGGGGGGTCGGGGGAGATGGTGGGGGGTGGACAGGGAGAATGGGAATTCAGGATTAATTGAAAACATCTGTGCTGTGCAAAATGGCCACAGCAGAGGAGCCTGAAGGGGATGATAGCAGAGGGGGAATCACACACAGCACTTGAGAACATTTATTACATTTGATTCTGTATTATTTACTTATTTATTTTTTCACTTTTGAGGAGACAGCTGATGATGTCACCAACTGACTGGCTGTCTGGCTAGATATCTTAGTGTGTGTGTGTGTGTGTGTGTGCACAGGCCGACATCGCTTTGATCAAGAAAGCGTCTCATTCACAGTCGATACCGGCGGGCCGGAGCTCAGGAGCGGTCAATTCTGTCTGACCTTCAGCAGCAGCGTTACAGTGGGCCAATCAGACAGAGTGTGTGTGTGTGTGTGTGTGTGTGAGAGAGAGAGAGAGAGAGAGAGATCGAGTCAGGCGTAGGTTAAGCACGTGCAGGAATACCATCCAAAACACACAGATACACACAGGGACAAATCCTCGTTTGAACGTCTGTTATCAATGCTGTACAAACACAACACATGTGAACGGAAACACAAGTGCAAATATGTGCACTGTTAAGCTTCTTGTATACATGTTGCAACACACACATACACGTGTACAAAAATACACATGCATACAGTCGTGTGCGTCTGTGAGCATGTTTTTACACCAGAAAAACATCTCACAAAATGTTTGCGTATCAATTGGGTGCGATGCAATAAAGGATGGTGGAAGACGATTTTTTAAAATTAGATTATTCTGTTGTACGACCTGCTTCTGCTCCTTCTTCTTTTTAGCATCACGTTCACACGTTTGCACTCAAACTCTGGAGGCGTGATAAGATGCCGTTCATGTGAACTGAACCTCGAAATAACAACCTGGCCCCAGCAGCACGACTCTGGGGAAGTTGAGAAAGATTCAACTTTATGCAAATGCCCCCTGACACACGGGATTGACAACCAATTCACATCATTTTGATTCCCTCTAGAAACAGAAGTACAGTTTTGTTTTCTGCTCAAACTCAACATAGTGACATACCTGCTTCAAACAAAATGGAGGTAAAGCTGACGGTGGCAGTCAACGGCTCCCTGATTCTCTATAATATAACGTTAACAATCTACCAGGATTAGGATAAATAAAAAAGAATGCATGGAAACACATCGCTCGGGGAATTAATTACTTCGTTGTGTGCCTGCATATTGGCAACGGGAAAAAATAACTGCAATCAGAGCTGAGAATGTGGATTACTGGCTCAATGCTAAACACACCACAACCTGACATTAACATGCGCAAGGAAAAACACATGTTAATGCAAGGTGTAAGTTCTGGCATTGTGATCGGACTGGGATCAGATTGGCCAGACGACTTCTGGAGGTGGCTGTAAATAACTGTAAGAGTCTGTATGTGTGAACAGGGAGATCCAGTGTGAGCCAAGTGAGCCTTCCCTGATGCCTCGACTCCACCAGAAAGACCCAAAACAAAAGAAGTGATAATACGAAGGGCTGCTGTAGAAAAAGCCCACACAGTTTGTGTGGACAAAGCAGACAAATCCATTCTTTACAATAACATACAGTGAATATCATACCAGGTGGGAAGCAGTGATGACACGCCACGATTTACCCAGCTCTCAGTGTGTGCCCGTTATGTAATCATCATTTTGCATTGATGATTACATTTGAGTCACAATATAAATCACAAGATAAATACAAGGCCAAACTGGAAAAAACCCGTCGTTTGACAAGACTTAACTGTTGTTAGAAGACATTTCTCGTCACCTAAAAGACTCTTTGGAAAGAAAAATATCACAATAAAGAAGATTTTGTGACTCTTTTCCTTCAACCAAACAGAGATGGCAGCTGGAAATGTGATTGTAAATGTATTTCCTTTCTCACCCTGAAGCTATGAATCATCGCCAAAACTGACAATTTTCTTATCAGGTTAATTTATGTTAAGTTATATATAATTTTCATATAATTCATATTTTCCGTGCATTGCACAAGATGAGGGGGCCTGTGTGAATGCGACTGTATCATTTTTTGTGTGTGTACATTTGTTTGTGCTTTGCAGCTGTTAATGTTTAGCAGAGTATATGTGTGTATGTTTTGTAAGAGTGGGTGCATACAGTATGTCTATCTGTGTGTGTGTGTGTGTGTGTGTGTGTGTGTGTGTGCGTGTGCGTGCGTGTGTCAGGGGCTGTGTGGGTGCATGAGTTTGCTTGCATATTGTCTGTGTTTTTGGGCTATGTGCCCGAGTCTGCAAGTGTTTTGAGCATCTTTTGGTGTGTTTTCGCTTTTTTAAAAATCTGTTTCTATAAGTCTGTGTCAGTGTGTGGGCTTTAGAGCAGCCTGTACACATATCTTTTGCTGAGCTTGTCTTCATGTGTGCATCTGGATCTGTGAGTGTGTGTAGTAGGTTTGTGCCCGTAATAAGTTTCTAAAAATTCCGCGTGTGTCTGTGTATGTGTGTGAAAGGCTACAGATAGTGGGAAGCAGCAGCAGTGTCTCATGGCTGCAGAAGCAGAGCAGCAGCAGCAGCCTGATATCAGCTCCTGTTGAGTCTGATTGCAACCAGCCAGAGAGGGGGAAAAAAAACGAATCATGAAGAGAGAGAGAGAGAGTGACTAAGTGAAAGCAAAACAAGACAGAAGGGAGCGAAATGCAACAAAAAGACAGTCTGGGAATGCGTGTGAGCATCAGAGAGAAAACTGAAGAGTGAGTGTCATCAACAAAGGGTGAAAGGGAAGTGTAAAAGAGGAGGGAGAGAAAGACAAAAAAAGACAGAATCAATCAGTGCACTTACATGCACTTAAGTAACTGTGTTACTGTCAGCTTTCTGCAGTAATCTGATTTCTTTAACGTCGTGTAAACAAGAAACCCGGTTTCCAAAATTGGGGTAGGCGATTAGAGAAACGTGATTACCCTGCTATATTTCTGCTGGAGAACAGACTTCAGACAGGGAACGTATCACTGTGACAGCAGAGCGGCGGGATGAAAGGAAAAATCTTTACATGTAGCAATGCATCCATGTTTCAAAATAATTTAATTCAGAGTCTGACTAAAACACAATGTAGCTTCCATACATATAAATAAGTCTGTTTAACAGCTGACTATTTGTAAAACAGGAAAAACTGAGTGCTCTCTCACTACAGAGCCTTTCCTCTTAATGCGCCATCAGTTCAAATTTTCCAACACACAATAAAATAAATTAAACATTGTGAAACATCTTGCATAACAAAAACTCTTAAAATAAATCAGCCATGGTTCCAAAATAAGGTTGGGGATAGACGAGAAATCTGATTACTGACTTGCTGCATGTATACTGTACATGTTTTTACAGCTGGACACAGTAAACACGTTACTTGATAGCCCCAAAGCCGCCTCACAGAATGCTGAAGCATTCATAAAATGTGTTAAAGTTGAAAATACAAACTGCAAATAAATACAGAACTTTTACAAAAATACAAACTCCCAGGTGGTATGCAATCTTCCTACAAACTTGGACACAAAAAACATGACGAAAAAGAAAGAAAAAGGTCTGTTCCATTAACGTCAGTACAAACTATTTTAAATCAAAGAGTTTGTTCTCAATTTCTAACTGGAGTGCTCAGTGCAGAGGCTGTATTACAGCAAATGATTAAAACAATTCGGCAATTGGTGGCAGCACTGAGCGTTCTGCTGCTGAGCAGTTCTCCAGTTGGTGAGCGAGAAAGAAAACCTGCACCATATTTGATTTGACAAGGTTTGTATGGACGCTAATGGAAGATACTTCTGTCTGTCTGAATATATAATGTTTGTTGTTTCTTTTACACCAGCTTTGAAGTTTTTTTGCCACTTACGGGCAGCACAACAAGCTGTAAACACTGACATATTATCACCATATTAAGTTGTTGTGGTAACACTTTTAGCAGATACGGAGATATGGAGCAGCATTATCATTCATTTGGAGTCATGTTTCAGGCACCCTGGCAAATTTAAGTCTGATATTTGCTCTCCTTTTAGCTCTGTTTTGGTCTCCACCAACTCCTGGTGGAAATATCTGGCTCTTTAGCAGCTAAATGCTCCACTATTTTTATTTTTTGCTAGTTGCTAACTTTTTGGTGCTGGGCAGGTAGAGGGCCTCTGCAGATGTCGCGTGAGCTACGATGCTTAATGCGCTATCCATTGCAGTATTCTCCGAAACGCCAGGGGGCGTACAAAAAAAAACATTCTGTGAATAAGCAAGAAGCCAACGAGTGTTACCAGAAGAGTTTGTTGTTGCTAAGGAAGAATTTAACTGTCTTTATCTAATGTGGTGGCAATCTCTCTACATGAGTTCAGAATCTTTTGGCGGTCCCTGTGGTCTCTCATGGACGGCTCGTGGAGGTGCTTGTAAAGGCGTACCTTGTCGACCAGTCCAGCTTCGAAGGTGTCCATGTTGAAATTAAACGCTCCAAAAATTCAGAGGTGCACGACTAAGAGTGGCGAGAACTTGAGGAGCCTTCGCGCTTCACGCAAGTTACGTGATGACATCATTTTTGGAGCACGGACCCTCGTGCAAGGGACGCCGCATCAAGCATAAACCCCGCTTAATGCTGTGCGCTGTAAAACCAAAACAATGAGCTGAAAGATGCTAAAAAGCTCCGTAGAGCTGCAGAGTTGGGTGATGATTCTCTGTGGGTTCATCACTTCAAGCGACACTTTTCACATTACAGTCATTTGATCCATTGTTAATACAAAGATATTGATTAGTGCAGCTTTAAAAGTAACTGAGAAGATTGCCTACCACGTAGTTAGTCTGTATTTTCAACACTGTTCTCATAACAGATTTTATGAACACCTATGTGTTGCCCAATTTCCAACATAACTTTCTTTTCTCCCTGCAACCTGCATGTAAACGTGCTGAGTGAAAGGGAGAAAACGATAAGAGACAAAGAGCGTAAGTGAAGAAAGGCAGCAAGAGAGAGAGAGAGAGAGAGAAAACACACTGCAAAGATATTTACCGATGTGGAAACACACACACAGAGAGAGAGAGAGATAAGGAAGAGAAAGAACCAGGGGAGAGTGAGGGAACAGTCAGAATAAAGGGAAAAAAAGAAGAAAAGGAGCGAGCTGGAGATGGAAGCAGGGAAAGGGGAATAAGATCAAATAAAGGAGAGACAGCGGGGGAAGAGCAAGGATTGAGAGTGAGAGAGAGAGGCTTGGTTGACACATAAAACAAAGATGAGACACCTAAAGAGAGAGAGAGAGAGAGGCATTTGTGGAGAAGAGGCTGTTGCTGGAAAATGTAGATAGACACCTCGGACAGAGAAAAAGAAAGAAGCGAAGGGATCCAGCGTGTGGAGGGGCCAGAGAGGAGGAGGAGGAGGAAGAAGACAGAGGAGGAGAAGGGAGGGGAAGAGCCGAAGAGGAGGGGAGGGGACGAGACAGGCAAGGGAGGACCAGTACGAGGAGAGAGAGGGAGAGAGAGAGAGAGAGATTCGGAGGTCCACAGACAGCAGCGGCGTGCAGCATGCAGACTGGCCATTGACGCTGCAGTTGGATTGAACACACATGCACAGACACACACACCCCTGAGGAGTGTATGAGACATGCCCAGGCTGCTGTCCATGGACACACACACACTGGCAGGGCACCAGAGAGGAAATACAGCAGACCCCCGAGCCTGAGGAGCCATGGAGAGCAGCATGTTCTTTGGTGAGTTTGTATATTTATATGTTTGTTTGTTTGTTTGTTTAGTGTTAAAATGCATAATTCCATCCCTGTGTGTGTGTGTCTGTGCAGATTCCTTCATATAAGCGTAAATGTGTGTGTTCTTACTTGTTCTGGATACTGAAACAGAAGAAGTGCTGGTTTCCATTAAAGGAAAAGAGCGTGAAGTTACACACCTAGGAGACCTGGTTTTTTTTTTTTTTATGTGTGTGTGTGTGTGTGTGTTCACTGCATGTGCTTTATCACAGTTAAATGCAGAGTATAAGTGCACACTCCTCTTCTCCTGAATGTAAATGTGTTCCAGCCTGCCTGCTACTTGTTCTGGAAACTAAAAAAGATGGATAGGAGAGCTGGTTGCTCTTACAAAAAAAAAAAAGGAAAAGAAAGAAAGCGTGAAGTTGCACACTGAGGGCTCCTAAAAATGTTGAATGAACCTGCTCACCAGGTAACCCCCTTCCTCGTGCTCATGCTCTGGTTTACTGGACTAAATCCCAGCTGTTGAGGCTGCTGGGAAATCCATGCTTTGGATTTCATTGTGGCTGTTTGACCAGCTGACTGTCCGTAGGAATCCAAATAAGACTGGACTTGCCAGCCTCGAGAGCCACTTGATATTCTGTGTAGGATATTTAGAGACATTTAGAGAAAGGCCCCCTCCATTAGTTTTTATGGAAGAGACTGGAGGAGGCTTAGGAAAGACTTAATGCGCGAGTGGCTTCTCGTCAAGTGCTCTTCTCACGGCTGGCTTACAGTCACATAGGAGGAATAATTACACAGGGATCCGGAGTTCTGAGGGGGTGATTTGTTAAATGAAAGACTTTTTTTTTTAATCCTGGGGATTAAAGCGATCTGAAGTTACAGACCGTGGCTTGTAAGAGCGAGAAGGATTTTCTCTTGTTATGCCGTACACAGAGGAGGGGAGGGTGGGAGAAGGAAAAGAGTGCTAGGAGCTTATAAATGAATAAGCTGTCAGGTGCAGAGACAGCTTCAGCTTTGAGATCCACCGCCGATGTCGGTCAGGTGTGCATCTTCTGGAAAGGAAAGAGAAAATAAAGGTGATGCAGGTCTGGTTGGATGGATGAGTTTGGGATTTGACCCCATTTAACCCAAAATCATGAGGAGTGAAAGCGGTGACGCTTGCCGGCCCTCGACCAAACAACATCTCAGGCAGGTTTCTGTGGTTGGTGTTGCTTTGTTTTTATCAGTACTATGAGCCATCTCATCTCCACCGCTCAGTGTAAAACAAAAACACAAGAGGAGTAAAGGTCACTGTTTGCGTACAGGATGCGCATCGCTTTAACATTTATGAGTGCACAACAGCACTGCACAGAGAAAACAGATGGTATCTCTTAAAAGATTAATAACGCTGTTTGTTCACCAGCTCTGCAATGCTGCTATTAAACTGGAACATGTTTTCTGTTAAAGTGATTAATGTCAGGTGACTTATCATGAGAAGAGCCCGCGAGACTCCTGACCTCTTCGAAACAAGATACCGAAATGGTAAAAAACAACAACAAACAGATCAAAAGGACATGTCCCTCTTGCCTTAAAAGCTGTCCGAAAAGGACCGTAACCCAGAAGGCTAATAGGTCTTGAGTGTGTGCTGCAATCATACGAGCTATTAGTGTTGTTGAGTCGAAGGCCCAGAGGAAATCTATCCGGTGTGTCTGGCTTTGCGGTTGGCGTTTAGCAGCACATAAACATCTTTTTGGTTAACCTCAGATTACAGAGCACATGGGTGATTGTTGGATGCGATTCAGAGGCAGCTTTGTTTATTAGTGAGGTACACTCATGACAGCGGCAAGAGCTACAGTATGCTAATCTGAAGGGGAATGGAGGGAGGGAGGCGGCGTGTGTTATGTAGCTGGGAGCCAAATGTGTGCTGTATGCCACATGCTGGTGAGATTTATGATATTTCACAAGAGTACAGATCTTATCCTGTAAAAGTTAATTGGAAAATCGGTGAGAGTGTAGTTTTAAAAAAATAAATAAGAATGTTTTAAATCTACCCTTTGTAGTCACTTTGTTCAATTTAATGGGGGTGAAATGATTTTATCCTCCTCGCTTGAAGGGAAGTACTGATCGCAGAGCATATTAAGGGTCACAGAATACAATCAGCAAACTCCATGAAAACACAAAGGTGTTAATCACATCCAGAGCATCATCAGCATACGAATGACTTTCAGTGGAATTCAGATTTATCTAATAATTGGATTTATGTTTGCTGAGGGAAAAGGAAGCGTGTGCAAGAGCAGTCTTTTTATTTTGAGGCTCTCCGGCTGCGCGGACTCTCAGCCTCTCTGGACAGATCTTATCGGAGGAGCAGCCAGGTTCAGGACACTAAGAGGAGGCGGAAGGTGGAGGAGAGCGGCACTAGGTGATTAATTATTAATGCCAGTCGGGCGTCCTCCAGACATCATTTTTACTCTCCCTCTCTCGACATACTGCCGCAGGAGTAAAAACGCTTGAGCCCAGATAAGTGAATCTTTCAGGAAGGGCAATGCAGAGGACAGTCAGAGTCTGAGGCACGCCATGTTACAGTATCCATACACAACGAGCTGCTCTTAATGTCTCATACTGTATGTCCTGCATCATTAAACACAGCCTCAAAGAGAATGGATAAACAAAGGACAGTGGGTAAAAAACTTTCATCAATTCCGATCTATTTCAAATATTTCCAGAAGTCAGATCTCATCTCAGTTCTACATCATTACACTTCTGGGCAAAGCAGACAAAAAAAAAAGAATCTCCAAAAGCCCCAGGTTCAATGTGCGTCAACTGGTTTTTTGGTAATTTGAATAATTAAAATGATGTTTAATAATATGCATCCCTAAAGCACAATATCAACTGACATGATGAGGTCTTTACAGCTGCATTAATTCATTTTGTTTGGCCACTTGGAGGAAGAACTCTGAACTGAAAATCACACACTTAAATTTTAAATTTGATGTTGCTAATGTGTTAGCAAACTGTTTACACATCCAGCAGACATGGAGCAACATTAGCATTCATTAGGAGTCATGTTTCTGGTAATGTGACGAACGTAAGTGCAATTCACTTTCCTTCTAACCAAATATCTGGCTGTTTAGATGCTAAATATTCACAAGTTAGTCACTAACTCTGTCTGACATTCGGTGCTGGGCAGGTGGCATAGAGTGGTGCTGAAAAAACAGCTGCATCTGGAAATGACGCAGAATGAGAGCGGTGAGAGTGAACCAAAACAACAAGCTGAACGATGCTAAAACACTCTGTATTTCTAGGGGGACCTGCAGAGTTGGGTGATGATTTTCTGTGGGTTTGTCACAACGAGCGAGACCTTTAAAATCACACGTAGAAATTGGATCCATTGTTAATATATAATATTGATTAGTGCAGCTTTAAAAGTCACTGAGATAGAAGATTGCAGCTTTAAGGTCCTGCTTTATCACCTAGTTTTGAGGCCCTGTTCTAAAGAGTGTCCCACCTGTGTGAAAATCTAGTTTTAAGACTTTCATTATTTCAGTAATGTACTTATATGTTGCATAGTCTGGAATTAAATTATCATGCAGCATACTGGGATACTGTACAAAAAGCACATAGAGGAGGGGGAATGTGTGGTTAACAGGCGCCTAGCAGCTGATTTTTTTTCTGAGGCCCAACTTGCAGGTAAATCAGGCCATGATCACATCCCATTTTATGATTTATATTTGATTTGAATATTTAGTGTCATTTGGTTTCGGGTTTGTTGTCCCGAGAAGCTGCAGGCAGAAAGTAGGCTCTCTTTGCAGCTTTCTGTGCGGCCTAAAATACAAATCTGTGGCCACATTTTACATAGACAAACATTTTTACAACCTCAAACACTAAATCTCACATTTAACCATCACATATTTGCCGTCAGCGGCTGCATGAGAAGCTCACAGTGAGAAGTCTTCACTCAGCTACAAGACTCCATTCACTATAACAGATCAGCACTGGGGAGATTGTGTAGAGGGGGCGATATTCACATATAACCAGGCTTTTCATTCGACTGACGTTTTGTATTCTATTTGTTTGTCTTGACTTGTTTCGTTTTGATCATCGTTTTGTTTCGTTTTGATCATCAATAAATGCTCCTGACAGAAAAATAGAATATAAGACCAGGCTGAAGACAAAACTTTAAATTCTTCTTTTTTTCCACGGCTTTATGCAGCATAACTCCCAGGCTGCTCAGACAGTCTTCTACTAGTTTTTTTTAATGAGTGTCACCCGCTGACCTTTCAGCGTGGAGCGACTCTCCTGAGCGACTCTCGATGCAAAGTAGATGACGGTGTCAGCTGGAGAGACTCAGCCCACCTGGGCCCTGCACTCTGCCCACGAAGTCAAAATACAGAATCTGTCGACAGATTTCAAATATTAACATTTTTTTAGCCAAACTCTAGTCAAATATTGACACATCTAACAAAGTGATAATTACGGATGCCATCTGTGCTTTTCTGCCAGAGCCTGCTGTTACAGGCTTTTTCTGTCTGAGCCGTGGTGGAGTGTCTTGAATTCAGTGTGGTGCTCAAAGGTCCAGGTTGAAGTTCAGATTAGCAGTCATGGGCTCATTTTTCTGCTCTGCCTTATATTTTGCACGTTTGCTGGTGGTGACAGATGATCAGGCTTAAGAGAGTTGAAACACTAACCTCTGCTGCAGGCAGGAATGTGCTTTTGTGTTTGGGCATGTTTGGCTGGATTGCGATTTTTGCGTTACGCCTTCAAAGCAGGAGACAAAAGAAAATAAATCTGCCTTATTGTACCTCGAACGGTGTGAGGCTTAGGAGGTATGTGAGGTTAGAAGAGGTTAAATCCAGTAAACAGTAGACACCAGTGAGGGAACTCTACTTTAGTACACATTTGTGGCACTTTATTTCCATTTTATTCTACTTTTCTACACAACTATAGTATAAGTCTACTCAACTATACTTATTTGACAGCTTTAGTTACTAGTTTCTTTACAAATTTGGATTTTTAGCCATGCCAGCAGCGTGGCTCTATGGATGATTTACAGGCCTGTTGGTCGGTCCACCACTTTGGTCCAGAGTGAAATAACCAACAACTGTTGGATGGATTGTCATGAAATTTGGTACAGACGTTCATGTCCCCTTGTCCACACTTTGGTTTATGACCAAATGCCTGTAAAACTAATGCCATGCCTCAGCTGTACTTTACGCTTAGTGCTAATTAGCAAATGTTAGCATGCAGCAGCTTCAGTGTGCTCCGTCTGTGTCTACAAAGGACACCTTCAGGCACAGTACTGAGTATAGGTCAAAGGTTAAAATTGAAGCTTATCTGCTCCATCAGATGCGCGTGAGACGGACAACTGAAAAATGCAGATGAAACTCCTCCTGTTCAAACATGATGGTGAACATGTTACACATTTTAATTTTAATTAAAATTTCCCCGCTGTGGGACAATAAAGGCTTATCTTATCTTATCTTATCATACCTGCTAAACATTAGCGTGTTAGCATTGCTGACATTAGCATTTGAATGCTTATTACAGCCTCACAGAGCTGCTAGCACGGCAGTAGACTCTGGGATATTCAAAACATATGATCAGCATATAAAATTTGATGCGTTGTTATAACAATATGAAAAGTAGTCAAAGTTAGCTCTTCTTTTCTCAACTGCAACACAATAGTAAGTAATAATAACACAATAGTATTATATGACAGAACATACAAAAGTACATCTACCCATATACTTTAACAGAAGTAACATTTTGAATGCAGGACTTATACTTGTTATGGAGTGTTTTTAAATGATTGTATTGCTGTTTCTACTTAAGTAAAGGGTCTGAATACTTCTTCCACCTGTGACTGTATCAATAGAAAAACTTTAAAGACTTTATTGCGATTTCTTGCTCAGTGGTGGAACTAATGACCTCTGATGTTACAGAATAGAAAACTCACAGACTTCAGCCGTGGTGACACGTCAGATTTCATCTCCTATCACTCAACAAACCAAACACGACCCGTGTGTCAGTCTTCATCCTGCTGCAGACTAATCCCGCACATCAGCCCTGGTGTGTTTGAATGGGCTGTTTGACTGCTCACGTCGGAGCTGTGAATGGTGGATTTGGCTGGGCGCGAGGCGAGGTGAGGCATGCCTGCGGGCTGACGTCAGGCCGACATGTCGAGAGATGGCACGGTTGGATGATCCCTACAGAAGGACATGCTTTGCTAAAGTTGGGACTAGGACGTGCCTCCGCATGAGAGACGGCATGTGTTCTTTTTCCAACAGATGGCAGCGCTCCGGCGACTGGAGGGAGAAGACAGAAGACAGAGTGAGAGAAGGGGGGACAGTCTGTGGTTTTCCCTCTTCTCTTCTTGTCTTTATGACTTTTGCTTTCTATTTACCCCTTACCACTGCCTGGGGACCGAAACGTGGCAAACCTTGTTTTTATTTGTCTCAAGACGGTGGTTTGATACTGTATCTGCCAGCGCTTTAGAGCCATGCTGGCTCAGAGTTCCACTGTTGTTAAATGTGCAGCGATAAAAAAAAACAAAAAAAACATCCCTCTGGTTCTCATTACAGTTTGTGAAATGGCTTCTTTAATTCCTAATGTTTTGGAAGGCTGTGACGGTTTTCTCTGCCTTATTTATTTATTTATTTTTTGATCCCGCCGTGTTGAAATCAGCCCTGTGCTGTTTCCAATTGGTGGTTTATAAATCGCTCTGCTGGCGTGGCGCACTCACATGACAATAAAAGTGAAGTATTTACTTTTGTTTTTCCTAGAGATGTGTGGGCCAGGCCTCTCTTGCCATTGAATCATCTCATAAGAAGACACACTGTGCCTGCTGCAGTCATTCCACATCAGCTATTTGCTGGGACAATTTCAGAATGAGAACATCTGTTTCGGAGAGATATACATCATGGCAGCATCATGCAGTGGTCATCTGCATGTGCAACTTGTTCTCTGTACATAATTTGGGTCTGATTGTGATTACAAGAAGAAAATGAATTCAGAGAATTCACGAGACTGCAGCCAGTTTATCCCAGACACGATCTTTGAGCCAATTCTCAGTAATGGAGACCATTCATTTAACCATGGTGCTGGTGGTGGTTCAAGTGTTGAAATACTTTAATTAAGTACAAGTAAAAGTCCTGAAATCAAAATGTATTAGTATTAGGAAATACAGTAAACAAAGATGCATTGGTGTGTACTTGTATATCAGGAGTAAATGTCTCATTGTGAAGAATGGGCCCTGCTATTATCAATGCCTTAACATACCTGGTACATTGATAATAGGGAAATTTGGTGAAAATGTGAAATTCAAGGTTTTTTAAGCCAACATTGGAGTTTTTTTTTAACATGGAGGTTAATTCCTGACTGTGTGACAAAATAATCTCAATTCAAGGTCCACTTACTAGTTTTTAGAGCTTGCAGCCTTCATCATCGGCTGTGATGCAGTTGAAAAGCTCTGATAAAGCTTGTAAGTGGGCCTTGAGTTATACTGGAGATAGAAAATTACGTTATGAGGAGTTTGTAATAAAATATAAAAAATGATGCAATGAAATAATGACAATTTTGTAATCAAATGATACAAACATTGCAACAAAAGAAGATGTGATGAAAATCACTTATTTATTTATTTATTTATTTGAGATTAGAAGTTCATTCTTGACCTCAGAGGATCAATATGTGCGTCAAACTAATCTCAACTAAAGGTTCACTTACTAGCTATTTCTGAGCTTTCAACCAGCTCTTTGCAGCTTTGGATCTTCATCAGAAAAAGCTTGAAAATTGACCTTGAGTTGAAATTAGTTCGTCACAAACATTAAACATTATACATTACTGGAGTAAAAACAACTTTTCCAATTTTATAGAGTTGGTTGCAACTCATAAATCCTGGAAATCCCCAAAATCTGAGGTAGAAAATGAAGTTATGAGGAGTTTGTAATGAAAAAACAAAAACTTTTTTTTAATTTGAAATGATGTTGTACTTTTGGAATGATTTTTGGAGATTTCCATGGTATCACTCTCCAAAATCAGAGAAGCAGTTTTCACTCCAGGCATGAATTTAAATCAAATCAACGAATCAAATCAAGCCCTGGAAGGGATGTCGGTTTTGGCGGCCTTGGTGCTTCATAGTTAAATAGATGACTAATGCAGATAAGATGTTACACGGTGCAGAAAGACATTGTGATACAGTCGACACAGACCAAACAAACACCCACTGAAGGTTCGCTTGGATGTAAACTGAAAGATTTTGTTTCTGTCGCTGTCTGCAGTTCAACATGTTGCCTTTGCTCTCCCCCCCACAGGTAACACATGTCAAAATGGCCTCATGCCTGCCCTGGTGCGTCCCACCCTGCCTGCCGTCCAGACCTCGCTGGGCATGAAGCAGTTCCTCCCGTTTCCATTGGATACGGCCTCAGCGGTCCGCCTCTTCCCAGGATTCAACACGGTGAGTCTCTTGCGTGTGTCGTGTGATCTGCTCACGGGCTTTTGGATGCCGGCTGACCCCCGCTAAGGTCGTTCTGATGGATACCAGTGTTTCGGAGACATGGCTGATTTTGTATTTCCAAGGTGTTTTTTCATACGTCCTGGATGCCATATCTATATTTCTAATCTCTGCATATCTCTTAAGATATTCATAGTTGGAGACATCTTTATTTAAAGCTGTTATCGCTGACTCAGAGCTACATGCAATCAGCAGCTTTTAGCTTTGAGGCAGCGAGGTCTGACTGTCCTCAACCTCATTATTGGTCAAATTCATGCATCTTGTCCTTTTATTATAAAATGGTTTTTCATAGATTCCCATGATTCATCTAATTAAAATGATGATTAATGCAAGAAGCAACAAGATTAATGCTATTGACACTCCTCTTAAGAGAAGTACATCTTTCTGTTTTGTTCTGCAAACATTTATTCAATGTTTAAAAGATAGAAACTGTGCAAGTTGATCTCTGACCATTTCGGTGTATTTCTATTATTGAAACCAAATCATTTTTCTTTTTTAGTAATGCAAAAATGTTGAGCATGATACTTACTCTCCAGATAGTCTGCATATTCAACTCTCTCTTGGCTCTGAGACCAAAGTTCATAAAGTGAGAGGTTATTTCTCTTTGAGGAATTTGGCTGCTGAGTACAACTCATCTCCTTGTTAACAACCACATCTGTTTTTATTTTGAACTCAAACACAGAAACATTTATCATAGAAAATGTTGAAAACCAGTTGGCATCCTAGTTGTCTCGCTGCAGTACACAACAGCTTTGTCCAAAACATGACATTTATTTTAAATGTACAGTTAGTGCCGGGACTTCGAGTGTCCTCAGTTTCTCACAGTAACAGCTAAGAATGCCTTTTAATTTTATTTTTTTTTGTGAGAAATTCTTAGAGCGTTGCAAGTTTGCAAAAACATGTTGCACAAATGGCAGTTTGGAATACTATATTGTTAATTTATGTCACCCATTCCTGAGATTGCCGTATGGTGTGCACCATCTGGAGGAAGCAAAAGTTCAACTGCAGAAATGTTGCCAAGCAGCGCAAATAATTTGGTGACACCTTATTTTATTGGTCTGTAATTTCTGATGTAATTTACTAACAATTTTCAAGATGTTTCCTGGAGAGAACGTTTGAATTTGGTACTAATTATTTGGGAAAATAGAGACAGTGTTACACTTTAATTAACTAATTCCAATTGAAAGCTTGTTTAACTTAAAGATTCAGTACACAGAAGGTCAGCTGAACATGCAAAAATGTTACATTTGTTTACAGTAATGCAGACAATTCAAAATATATGAATATATATTTACTTAGTTTTAAATTGAGCTTTTCTTTCAATGACATTCCTATTTTCTCCACAGTTAGACATTAAACATCATTAGTAAATTACAGACCTGTAAAATAAAGTGGCAACAGTAGTTTTTACATTGAATGCACCCCAGCTATTCGTTCCTTCTCAGGTCTGTTGTTGAAAAAGAAACGCCAACCTTCATTGTGTTTTCTTTGTGTTTGCGTCTTTTCTGATGTCGGTCACAGCCTTACATCATCGATCAGGCTCACAACAACTCTCCAAAATGACCCCGACATCAATGGAAGCTAATTTCAGACACAGGCTGCTAATGTATAATAAACTGAACAAATCTTACCTCAACACCACGTACTAGCATCAATAGGATCAATACAAAAAAACATGGATCAGCCTCTCTACTCTACTGTCTCTGCACACAGCGTTCTTTTGCAAAACAAGCCATTTGAAGACGTGCATTTGGGCTTTTGGAAATCGTGATGGCCATCTTTCAGTATTTTCTGACATTTTACAGACCAAACGATTGATGGATTCATTGAAAAAATAATCAGCAGATTAATCAATAATGAAAATAATCATTAGCTGCAGCCCTGAATACAGTACTCGCTCATAGCAGCTGAAGAACTTTAAGGTTAAGGTAGATGAAAGATTGTCGCCTGGGTTTCTTCTACTGTAGCACAAAACGACGTGTTTACTTTGCTAACATTTAACCAAAACCACCATCTTTTCCTAACCTTAACCAAAGTTTAAGTTTCCCATCACAGTATAACTGGGAAGACACATTAGTATTATATACAGTAAATGTTTTTCTAGGAGGCAGGGTTGCTGGCGTCAGACGTGAAAGTCCTCCTTGGTCTTTCTCTGGGTGTCCACTGACTCCTGGTCGCTGACTTTGATCCCTCCCACGCTTTTGGCACATTTTACTGTTTATATATTATTTATCTGTCGCTATTTTGATGGGGAAAAGGTTCCATTGCATTTTAAAACTTGAAGTAATTCCTTTAGAGCTCATTGTCATTGTAAAAGTCGCATTTCAGAGACAAACCCTTTAATTGACCATTTCTCCAGTATCGATAAGTGGTGTAAACAGCTTTCTGAAATGCAACGGTAGCATGTGGCTACAAAGACCTTATTGGATTTGCGATCGGTGAGGCGCTACCTTTTAAATGCAGCACTCACCCGATGTGCACTTACTGTAGCAGGACCCCGTGTACTCGTATGGATCTATTGATTTTCTTTTTGAAAGCAGAAAGTAATTATGAGGAAATATGTGGCTCGAATCAGCGAGATCATCAAAAATAAAAAAAATAGGATGACTCCTGGAAAAAAAGAAAAACACTGACAGATAAAAGTCTAAAAGGTTTGTTTTTTTTTTCAGTGTCTTCTTTTGAATTACGGGGATAGCTCAATTTAAAATCTGCTGGAACGAAGAGGTTGAAATATGGAGCGCAGCTGGATAAGAGTGAGAAAAAACACGCACTTGAAGAGTGTGGAGTGGGGGACATCACAGAGAAAAGCCCAGATAACCCATGGGAAGACAGATTGTTTCTGCGGGGAGAGTTTCATGAGAAAGTTCAGGAATACTGCGTCCCTTTTCTCGCCGCGTCTAATCTGTATTTAACAGACTTGTCTGCAGATAATGAGTAATACACTGGGAAGCCTCCAAGTGGTGGAAAGCTGATACTAGATTAACACAAAGTAATCACCTCTCGCTCTCTCCGTCGCGCAGACACACAAACACACACCATTCTTGCTCTTTCAACCCTTCGCTTCTCTCTTTCTCAGCCTCTTTCTGTTTCCCTTTTTGTCGCTTGTTCTCTCAAACTTTCCTCCGAGCTCCTGATTTCCTAATCACCAGCAGAGTGTGGTGCAGTTGTAAAAGCAGGAGATGATACCCGAAGCTTTTTGTGAAGGAGTTCATACACAAGTCAGTGTTCTACATTCTGTAGTGCTGCCTACACAAGCCTCTTTTTTCAGCGCTTTCAACACCAGGGTAAGTTTGGTTTCAAGGGCGCAACAGAGGAGCCTGTTTGCCAGTTTGAAGGTCTGATCGGGTTTCTTTGTGTCACACACAAGAGCTCGCTTGCTGGGTGGGAAAAGATGTTTTACAAATCATATAAACAGTGCTGGAAAGAACTGCAATGTCAAATCAGTGTCACAGAGGAAATGTGCTGGAAGAAAAACTGGCAGTAAATTGTCCTTAAGTGTCTAAACGTAATACTAAAACCTTGAATCTCAGGCGATTATTTTTTTTGCATTCGGATTAGCAGAAGAAGAAAAGAAATGAGGACAAACAGAAGGAAAGAATGAAAGAAATAAGAGAAGAAGGCGATGAAGAAAAAAATGACAGACAGGTTGAAGGAAGTAGGAAAGGAAAGTAGGAAGGACAGAGGGAAAGGAATAAGAAAAAAGGATCAAATGATAAAAAAGAAACATGAGAGAAGAATAAAGATATAAGCGATATTTTATGGGTTTATCTCATGCTAAATGTAAAATATGACGTAAAAAGGACAATATTTCCCTCTGAAATGCAGCAGAGATTAGGTATAAAGCTATACAAATGGAAACACTAAAATATATACGTAAATAACTTTCTTAACTTTAACTAAAAAGTTACTTTCCACTGCCACATATGGGCGATATGGCTTCAGTCAAGCAGTTTATTAGAAGATGCAGATCTCTGATTATAACTGTGCACAGAAACCAAACAGCTGTTCAGTCGAGTGCAGCAGATTCTGTGATTTACAGATCGAGCTGAAGCTAGTTTCCATCTGCGCGCTCCCACTTTTTTATCTGCTGTGATGAGGTCAGATTTGCTTACGTGCCTCCAGGGCTCAATAAACATTTACGCTCCCTTATTCAAAAAAACCAAAACAAAAAAAAAACCATATGATCCTATAGACGATGATGACAGTTCTTCCATTAACGCACTGCAGCAGTAGGAACGCACTTCATCCTGGGAACATTCACATGATTGGAAGTATTTTTCAAATGTGGTACAAAAGAAAATAGAAAATAGTGAAAGTGTGTGCATGTTCACACCTGCATGAAATGGGACTAATACCAAAGTCTCTTGTTGAGCCTTTGTGCAATCTTGTTCTGGGCTGAGTGACTGACACAATCAGGAAGTCCTTAGCCGGAGGGAAAGAAAAGATGTTTGTTATCCCACTACATTTTCTTTCTTTCTTTCTCTCTTTTTTTACCCTTGGTGGGCCCCTTAATACAAAGAAATGAAACAGACAAAATGTGGCTTTGAGACATAAAACAAAGACTTGCCTGCATGTAAGTATTTGTGCTCAGAGACACGGGGGAGGTGAAAAGGTCTTTCAGGAGGCTCCAGTTTGAAAGGAGCTTTCAGACAAACAAGGTGACGATGACGTCCAGAGCAGGGAGGGGAAGAAGATCAGGAACATGTCTTGTTTTTTATTACCAGGTGTTGAGCAGTTTACGAGCCACTTCTTATTCTTCGCTCCCAACAACACAATCTATCTATCTATCTATCTATCTATCTATCTATCTATCTATCTATCTATCTATCTATCTATCTATCTATCTATCTATCTATCTATCTAAATGATATACCTTATGTGATTTGTCAGTTATCTAATATTTCACTATACTATTTCTACCGAGGTAGCTATCCCAACATCTGTGGCTGTAATTGGCCTTTTTAGGCAATGCTGCACATCAATAAACAGGACTTCTCTCTGGTTATATTGAATTTACATTCATTTTGCGTCCATATGATGAAGTATCTATATTTTTGCTTTTTTTTTTATTTTGAGAAAAACAAAAACAAATTTGTGCTCACAAATGACTGATTCTGCTCTTGAATTATTAATCTGTGTGCAGAAATTGAATAATATTAAGATTTTTGTGTATGTTTATGGGATGTCAAAAATCTAAACTAAAATACACTGAATCCAAGCAGTTCGTTTACATTACATTGTCCATGGCCTGACAGTTTTCACTGTTTATTGTACTGCATTTTTAAATTTGCATTTATTTTGCACTAATTTGATTTTATTTCTCTCCATGACAAATTCCAGGCTCTGTAACAAGCAAACATTCCCATATGGTCATTTAATATATGAACAGTCTCTCAATTCAATTTGTGGGCGATTCACTGTATTATGATATATATTTATGTTTATTTATGTATCAAAATTGCAATATAATCTTCCATTATGGACAATTTAATCAATATTGTCGACCTAGTTAGACCCATCAGAATCAGGGAACTGTCACAACATGTCAAGGAGCTTTTTCTTACAGTAAGCAGCCCCTCGGCTTGTCCTGTAGATAAACATCTAAATTAATGAAAACGTATCTGGTGCAATCAGCCTTTTTGGCTTTGTCCAACACAACATTCCTCATCATTAGGGAAGAGGTTCAGCGTTTGGCTTGTTTCACTCCAGGGCCAGAGTTTGGATTTAAAGCAGCTAAAATGAAGGTGAAAACAACAGGGTTCCCATGGTCATGAAATTCCTGGAAAAGTTATGAAATTAGAAAAACTGTTTTCCAGGCCTGGAAATGGTTTGGAATTAACAGAATGTTTTGGAAAAGTTTTGAATATACCTTGTTTTGGCTATTGTTTAAAATGTGTTCATAAAAATCCCAAAACATGTCTAACGTCAAAATAAGTTCCTTGTGTCACAAATTTAAAATCTAGTGCTGTGTGACCATTGAAACGTCACTAGTATCACGTGATACACATTGGCGTATGCAGCTAGTTGGGAGCGGGAATGTCTAACGAGTGAGTAAACTGCTTATCCACACATGCCTGGAAAGTAGATGTTTAATAATGTTTGGCCTTCGAACGACAAATATAATACGTGGGTCAATATAATACGTGGGTGAAAGAATGTTCTCAACCATTAAAGGAGCAATTTAATCCTTTAACTGAAAAATTGTTTTCTTTGACAACAACTTCCACTTGTATGTGTCAGGATGTGTTGCTGTTGGCCTGTTTTGAAACTGTAGACACTTGGATGTGTTGAGGATGGCAGCAAAGAGGCCAGTTCACAGTAAAAGAAACAGAAAGTGGGCTTTGGAGAACTTTTGGGATTGCTCTGCAACTTTCAATTGATTCAATCGTGGAGGAGTTATTGAAAGTGCCACCTTGAAAGAAATGGAGCAAACCAGAGAAGAAAAGGGGGGAAAAACAGAGGGAGAGCTCAACAGGAACGAGTGAGTTTTGGAGTGTAATGAAAGAGAAAAGTGAAAGGGGGGAAAAGTAGTTTTCGGTTTAACAGAGTGGGGGGCCGCGTGGATGAGGAGGTGCGTGCGTGTATTTGGGTTGTCTTTCTTTGGCCCTGAAAATAAGATCTATCTTGCCCGGAGCCTACATTTGTCTTGGAGAAACAATACCAACTCTATTTCCCCCTGCAGAGTAATCAGGAATGCGATTTATCGATTCTGTGCGCAGATCTGCACGCTGGGAAATTGCTTTGTAGTCCTGCAGCAGCAGAGACACACAGGCCTCAGACTGCTCTCACGACAGCATCGCAGTCCATTTCAATGTGTACACGCCCTCGCTAAGTCAATGTTAGCATCAGTGGCTGTAATGGAAATGTGCTCTTTGACAGCACGTTACACAGTGAAGTCAGAGAAGTGCTCTCAGGGTTCTGGAGGTAAAAAATCTCATTTATTTTGTGTATAGGTGACGTTAGGTGACTGTTGTAGCACTTCCAAGCTAGCCTGACCTCTGAATCACTGAATCACATCTCCGATTTGTTTCTGTTTCATATAAGTCTGGTATTCCTGGTGGGAGAAACAGTTGAGCTTTGTAGGCGAGATTAAAGGGAAACTATTTTTAGCTCTATTTTTTTTACATATTTTGGGTGTAAATGACTAATAGTTACCACAAGTTGTGGAATTGGTCCAGTAGATCACCTCCGCCGGCATCCGCGAACGGGCTATAATGGCTGCAACGTAATCCTTTGGGGCAATTGCGCCTGTGAAAAGTTCATTCACTAAAAATGCCTGTTTTTGCCACTGACTCTGGCTCAGATTGTTATTCTAAGTGTCTGACAATATTATGGAAAGCATCCCTACAGAGACAGACCTTTTTGTTAAAGAGTAAAATCCTTTTTCTTTAACCAGAAACAGAACGTCTCACTCTGAAATCTCACGAGAGGTTGAGTTGTTGCAGGAAGACGACGGTGGAAACGTGAGTAGAGAGAGAAGAGTTTAACAAAACGGTGTGTGAGACGGGAATCATAATAACAATAGGTCCATTTTTATATGTAAATATGCAGTTCTGATATGAATAAACACTATTTTCTTTATTTTGAACATAGTGCTAGTCGTTCTGTTGTCTTTTTTTATTCTTTTTTATTCTCTGCTGTCTGCTCTGCTGGCTGGTTGGGAACAACACTGGAACGGGACGGGACGGGAGTCATTTCTTCCGGGATTTGGATGGGAGTGAAAATCCACTCCTGTGTCACCCTCTAATTCTGACTCCAAATGAACGCTAAGGTTGATATGTGTCTGCTGGGTGTGTAAATAGGCTGTTTGCTAACAAGTTAGCCATAACTTTAAAAGGTGCTAACATGTCAGAGTTGTGTCACGTTTGTCCCCAAGTGACCAAAAAAAGAGTTAATTCTGCTTTAAGTTTGAATTAATTAAAACTGGTGGCAATAACATGATTTCAGAGACATTGTCATTTATTTGACATATGATAAAGCCTGATCTAATCTAATCTAAGCCTACCTTTATCTGGGAGACTCTTATTCTATTTTGGGACATTTAGGATATCATTAAAAGAAAATTTCAAAAAAGGATTTACGGCTGTAAAAAATACTTCCAGAACCAGCATCTCCTCCCAGTCTATGGCTTTATCCTTTTTTTAAAAAGTTTTTATTGTTAACTTTCAAATGACAAATGATTGCTCAAAGCATGCTCTGCATAATGATATAATGAAAAGAACAAAGGGTGAGTCAGGGCTGTTTTTGCAGACTCTCATTTGATTTACACATGTCCCATAAACATCTAATGGACTCTATAAATTATATTCCCGGGGGAAGCACGCGAGCCCACAAAACGGCGGGGAATGATCAAAGCTAAGAGAGCGTGCGGGGCCACCACGGTGCCGGCCGCCTTCCTTCCAGCGAGTCACACCTGCTGGAGTGGAGTGGAGTGCATATCTGTCTAACGTGCGGCGCAGCGGCCCTTATCATTTAGCTCGTGCTCTTGGGCTTTTTAACCCCCTGAACTGAGTGGAAGCTTTATGTTGGCGGAGCTCGTCTTGATGTGTTCTCCCACGATAATATTTCACTCTCTCTGGGTAGCAGCCAGCTCACCGCTCTCTGTCCGGTGGAATGCAGAGATAATAGTGGGGAGCTCAAGACGATTTTTTATGGAGGTGCTTAGTGCCAGCTTCCCAGGCGAAGCCGAGCTGATGCTGTAGTCCAGTGTCTCCTCCTCGTCTGAGTAACCTGCTTGTACTGTACACCGAAGTCAGGCTAACAACTCTGAAAGCTCCTCTGGGTGTTTAAATTCTGCGAAATGTCAGCGTGATAATTGATGAACACAGGGGTTTGAATTGAAAGACAGTGATATATATTTGTTTCCCTCCTGTGTTTCAGCACACACTCTCTGCACATCAGAGGCTTGGATGCCGGAGAGAAATGGAAGACAGAAGCAATCTGTTTTTGCTTATTTGATGGCGTTGCCATGTGCTTGGGGTTCTTTGAGGCGATAACAAAAATATGTCAGCTTTAACTGCCCATCTGGTAATCTTAAAACAGGGAATACTACTCAATTTGAGAATTTAAGAAGGTATGTAGCAGTTAAAAACCATAGAGTGTGTTTTGGATTAAAGTTTAGGTTTGTGAGAGGATTGTGCACGGTCACATAGCGTGACTTCAGTAGATTTCTGTAAGCGACAGTAAAAGCACTGGATCCTGAAGACGTGTACAGAGTTTGAGGTTCATCAAAACTGTCACCTCATTGTGGGACCAGTTCTTTTAAAAACGGATCTGCTGGCAAACAAGAGCCTGAAAAAGCCAGAGTCTGTTAAAAATGCTGTCTTTTCAGTTATTGCACACATTACCACAAATGTTGAACACATTATCATGATGCTGACAAAGCTTGGTTGAGGTGGGGATGCTCTCAGATTGGGCCCATTATTACATATCAGTGTGGTCATCCCCCTGCTGTGAGGATGTAATTACAATAGAAGTTAGATTAGATTACATTATGCTGTCCAGTGTAGTCACATACATACTATGTTTTGCATAAAAGAAAACAAACCCCCTTGGCACACAGGAGCTTGTTTTTTTAATGTGAAATACTGGATAGTCTTCAGGCTTCTGCAAAGTACTCAGATTAAACAATCTGAGATAGGAACATCACTTTTTGCTTGCTCGTAAATCATAGACATGTACAACCTGTGAGAAAAGGTTGTGAGTCAACATTGTTTTCCGTAAAAGGGTCACAAGCCAAAAAGGTTGGGAAGTATTTCGATAGATTACTATGTGATAGTACCTCTGGGTTGAATTTGGAAGTTCATAAATTACTTTATGCAGCCAGATTATATTTCATAAACTTATAAGAGCACTGGCTTCGTAGTATTATCTTCTTTCTCTCTCATGTTAACAGCCTGTCTCACTGGAGGCCTCAGTCTGATGTTACTTAGCCAGAAAAGTTGTGGTTTGTCTTTTCCCATTGAGGTTTAACTCAACCGGAGATTGTTTCTGCCTCCAAGTAATGTTTATATCACTAAAAGTATAACAATCTGCACATTGCAAACTTATTAAAACTGGTAAACTAACCACTATTACCCTTAAAGACAGCTGTTTCTGAGTTTCCCAGAGCTGAACATGCTTTGTCTCCAACATCCGTCCCTCAGTAATCTCCTCCACTGTGTGTGCGTGCGTTGAGGCTGGCCTGGTGCTGTACCATGTTTCACCATCAAAGCAGAACCAGCTGGAACGCAAGTGCGAGTAGTTTGCACCTGCAACATCATTGTTCCTATAATGAAAAACACACAACTCCCGGTGGGAGAACTCAATGGTGTCTTTTTGCACGGAGACAAGGTTGACCCGGGGATTTACGAGAGTGACAGACTCCCAGGACTAAATCATCATTTCGATGAGGCAGCCTGGGGCTGGCACAGCTGCGTGCCAGTGGTACGAGGTCTTCGGACACACCCTGTTCGTCTGCAGTGATACTTCCCCTCTGTGAAGCTTTGTCATATGTAATGTTCTCATGAGCAGTGTTTTTCTCTTCGTGAGCTTACATAAATGTGTCCCCTGTGTGCCCAGAGAACTCAAACAAGGGTAAACCGTAAATCATTCATGCCGCAAAGCCCATGTAAGAAGGTGGCAGTTGCCTTGGGGTTGAAGAAAATGGGCTGAAAGTCCAGTGGTTTGAATTCCTAGCTTTGCCTGGGAAAGTCTATGAAGAGAAAATGCAATAAATGTCATTGTGTTGCAGTTTGAGGAGACCACAGAACCACAAGGGAAGCCCCCCACATGCAGCTCATGAGTGCAAGTCCTCAGCATTTAACAGTAAGAGGCATTACTATAGTGGAGAATATGCGTAAATATGTAGAACTGAATAAATGAGAAGCAGGGAGTGTGGATAAAGAGCCTGCTAGCTCAGCAAACTTTTCCTGCATTAAGTGAAGCTAAAGAATACCAACATCAGTGAAAGTAGGATTAGAAAGTTGATGCCCCGCAGGGCCTGTGAGGAAAGTTACAGGGAATACGGCGCGCACGTTGCATTGTTAAGATTCAGTGTTTGCAGGTGGCTCATGCATTTTTCTATCCGAGGGCATTGATTTTGGAAATCCAATAGATGGCCACACTCCTCGGGCTCCTCTCTCATTACCACGGTATCAGCCTTGCTTGATATTCATGGGTGAATATTATGAGAAGATAAATCGTTTAATCTTAGTTTTTATTGAACCCTGTCATGAGTGAGACACTCCCCTCCATCCTGCGGGTGTAGCTGAAGCGGTTTGATAGAATGATGGATTAGAAATTAGCTTGCGAGGGAATTTTGCAAAAACCACGATCGAACTCCATCCGTTTGAGTTTCACTGCACGGATGGTGATTTATATGCAAAAAGACTTTTAATGTCCTGACGTTGCACTATTCTACAGTTTATTACAGTATATGCTAAAAGCCAAATACATTGTTTTTTAAGCACATGTACCTTATCAAAATCAAAATATTCCATGTGCATAATGAATATATTTTGACTCCATAAAAGCAGGTTTTTCAATGTTGTTTGTTTTGCTGACATCTTCAGCGCTACTCTGTTTCGGTTGTGCTGTTTTCATCACTGCATGTCCGAGAGATCACCTGTCAATCAAAAAATGTGGACGGGATTGTAACAGCTTTTTTCTTGAATCTGCTGTTGAAGTTTGGGTTTCTGTAGGTGGCGCTCTTTCCTATTTCTGTACAGCTACAGTCTCAGCAATGCATGCTTTTCAGTTTGATTTTACAAGGGCTCCTCCCACTGGCTGGCTGCAATGTCATCACTTTTAAATCTACACTTTTACAGATGACACTGGTGTGTTTGTTTTTAATAGGCTGCCAGTAGTCTGCAGGTAGCCATAGTGGGAAAAAATATATTTACTCTTATGGAGTGGGACAAATGTATTCAAAAGCCCCATCTTCAATGAAGTCAAGCATTTTGATTGGTTGAGATTGACATGCAACTTTTACGGGTGCTTACTGTAGGTCTCTGAGCCAGTACAGGCTGTATGTAGTCATGTTTTTACTCCCCTGCTGTATAAAATATGACTGGTTTGGCTACCAAACTGGTCTCCATGAAGGTCACTGTCTGACCGAAAACATTGCATTAAAAAAAAAAGAGTAGAAACAAGACTAAGAGTCTACAGCCAAAAGCATGAAAAGTATTAGGAATCATCTTCTGGGCACCATGAATGTGTGCACCAAATTTCCATTCAATAGTTGTTGAGAAATTTCCGTCTGAATCTGAAACTGCCAACCCTGGAGCCACGCCGCGGGCATTGCTAAGAAGTGTGTGGGACCATGCGATGAAAAGATTAAACACAATTAAAAACACATGCACAGATGAAAGTAGCCCCTTGTTTGATTAGAGAATCAAAATTAAGAGAGACTGGAATTTTAATCAAATAGGACGTTAGTCAGCACTGACTGCTCAAAACGCCTCATGAGAAAGCTGCTCTCTGTGTTTGGTATTTTTATTTGTCAGTCAATAAAACCAAAAACAGGAGAAGGGAGAACTTTCTTGATCTTAAGTAACATTATAGTTACACTAAGTATTTTACCTGGTTTCATCTGACCCTGGATTTTTTACAATGGCAGATGTAAAGACTTTGAGTCACTGGAAAGGCAAGACTGATGGAAGGCAGAGACAGAGAGAAGCCCACTAGACCTTTAATTAGATCAAAATGTAATGAATAATTACTTTGAATGGTCTACGTGGAAGCATTGCAGCCACTTTTAGTACCATGAGAGCTCACAGTTAGAACACTAAGTTGGTGCTGAATGGAGTGTGGTGCTTTAAGCTTACGGGAGGACCTGGTGCAGAGGGGGGGTCACGGTGTTACATTTTTATCTTTCATCTCAGCTGGACGGGGGACAGACTGTGAGGCTGCCAAACGCCTTGAGGGAGCTCTCCCAGTTCAATATTTCATCTTAATGGGGTCCAGTGGTGTGAGAGGGGTCAGCGGTGAAGAGCAACGGGAAGACACAGAGGAAACATTCATACCTGGTGCAAAACACCTTCTCTGTGAGAGACAAGTGCAAAGAGAGCAGCAGGAGACAGGAAAGGGAGTGCAAGGAATAAAAGGGTAAGGGTTACAGAAAAACGGAGAAAGAAACCGAAAGGAGGAGACAAACAAGAAGTGGTGTCTGCAGCAGGAAGAAGGCTGAGTTTTAACATATTCATGGAAACATAAAGACAGAGAAAGAAAGACAGTGAAAGCAAGCAGAGTGCAATGTTAGACCTTCCTCAAAAAAAACAAAAACACGTCCATTTGTTGCATACAGCACCTGTCTTTTTATTTCTGTGTCTCTTCGCCTTCATTTTGCAGTTTTATTTCTTAATGTTCATCGCTAAGAAACCTGGCTTTAAAAAAAACAACAATGAGACCTATTCATACAAATTAAGCATTAAGTAAAATGAACAGTCTATTTCACATTGTTCGTAGCTCCCCCTCATTCTGTGTTAACTAATTGGACAGAAAAACTACATTTTTGCACAAAGCAAAATACTCTTATCTGTTTGAGTGTCTGGAAAGGCTCCACCCAAAAGAAAAGAAGATTAACAAGTATAATTATCAAGTGGAAACTTTTTCTCCAAAGTTTGAGGAAGATCAAACAGATCTTTAGTAACTCGGTGAAAACCAATAGAATATGAAAGAAGGATTTGAAGATGGAAGGCAGATTTTATGAATTTCATTCAAAGCACAGAAAGCGTAAATTTTCCTATCCAGTGAAGCACTCAACAATGAAATCTCTCGCTTTTGCCTTCCTATCTATCAGTCTTTCCTTCCTTATGTGTATGTGCGTCTGTTGGAGTCATTACACCCATTATACTGCACATAATTGCACGCTTAAGAATATAATTTCCAGATAACTGTAGCGTTTAGCATGCTCTGAGCTAACTCTTCATTTCATTCATGCATTTTATTAATCTTTCAAATGGGTGACACAGGCTCATCCAGGCCCAACCAACCCCATGCATTTGGTATGGAGCCTCGAAACTGACAAAATGTAGTAAAAAGTTGGTCATTTGGTAAACACCACCTAGACAGCGTATTAGGGTCATTGTAATAAAAAAAAAAAAAAAAATTACAAAGCCTCTTGTAAATTTGTGAGTTTCTTCTCATAAATTTACGGCTTTAAGCTTGTAAATTGCGAGTTTTTTCTTGCCATCTTACCCCCCTCCACGGCTCTGTAATTTATTTATTTTTTAAACCTACAATGGCCCTAATACGCCCTCGTATACCACCAATCAGTGGAAAAGGTGAACTAAAACTTCAACTCCAAACATTTCCTTTTCCTCACCACATTTACAATTTTCCTTATGTATATATAAAGTGATGGGTGTGTCCAGAGCAGTGATATTTTTACACTTAATTATTTAAGTAACAATATTATTTATTGATGTATTCAGTTATATTTTTGTCAGTTTTGGGGCTCCATAGTCATTGCTGGGTTTTTACTTTTGAAACCTCACGGCTGGACCCATCGTTACGTTTTCTACCTGATGAAGTCACTGCCTTAATGTTTTGGTGGTCACTCAGTTTCCCCGCTCACCTTCCTCCTGTATCATGATGTTCTGTGTTTTTGTCTCACCACCTGGAAGCCCTTTTCTCGCTCATTATAAGCCAATGAAAAACCCCCCTTTCGGATTTGACTAGCTAATTTCTGAAGTCCTTCCCTAGTGGCAACAATCTGCGGCGTTGGCTGATGATGAACTAACGGACTGGGTCAGGCGGCGGAGGTAATTGGGAGACACATAGGGGGGAGGATTACATTTGACAGGTCATTCATCCCACTTTAGTTAATAGTAAGCGAGGCTGGCGGCTGTGAATAGAGCATTTAGACCTCACCAGTGGAGCCCTCATTGACCAGTCATTCTCTCTTTCTCTATGTGTACTTTGATAGATATGAATGTATATTTTAAATACCTCGTTGCCATTACAGAACAGATTCCTCAGTACCTTTGGAGCATGTGAAGAGAACACCCAGTATAAACACTACATGCCTCAGTCATACACATATGTCAAATATGGCCAACGTTGTATATAATAGATTATATCTGTATAGCGTCTGTTAGACAGGTATGTGTATCCAGCAGCTCTACACACTCACTCAGAATAGCACGACATACACCTTCATAGACATCATTATAAAGCCTCCAAAAAATGTGATATTTTTCTCTTCTCTTTCTATTACTTGAAGCACACTCTGAGCTGTGGTTGCTGCAAGATGACATTGTTTACTGGAAACTGTGCGAACAATTCCTCACTGCAGCAGAAAACACAACACATTTTTGAAAATCCAGGTGAAATTCAGTTTAAACTCATCTGCACCTTTAAAAAAACAGTCTTTGTCTCATTGTAGGTCCACAGTTGAGTTAAACAGTTGTTGCTGCTCAAGCTGCTGCTCTTGTGGTGAAACACCTAAACCGACCAATGTTTATATTACCTCTTGTGGTCATATGAATACTGACTGTTGTCTCTATAACCTCTTTTGGGAGGAGGTCAGGGTGGATGTTTGGGCTACAAAGTGTAAGAATTTGACACCAGAGGATGCGATTCACGTCCCGTCTCGGTCAGCATCGGTTTCTTTTAACCATGGCGGCAATCTTTCCCTAAAGTATCCTTAGGGTGCTTTGATAACTGCAGTCTGGTTCATTTGGTCTGGACCAAATCACACTAAGGGCGTTTTCACACCTATAGTTGGTTTTCTCTGGTCTGAATCAGTTGATGTAAACTTGGAGCGTTTCCCCTTTGTTCAATTTCTTTTCACAGAGAACGTTCACTCCGCTTATTGGTCAGATGTGTCTGGGGCGGGAGCAAGAAAGTAAATACAGGAAGAAGGTCTTGAGTCCTGGACTAGTGCATATTTCTAGCTGCTGCTACTAGAAACAGTTGGCGTGCCCTGCCGCATCCGTTTAGCTCAAACTTGTGGAGTATACCGCATAGTTGGGTCGGATCGAGGTTGGATCACGTTCCCACCACAAATGAACCGCTCCAGAGTACGTTTGGAACTGGACCGAGACCACCTCCTCTAAAGGGTCTCGGCCCGGTTGTTTTGGTCCACACCCGAGTGCGATTACTGTGTTCACACCTTCCCAAACAAACCGCACTAACCGGGCAAACGCACCAGGGTTCGTTTTAACCGAACCAAACAGGTTAGGTGTGAAAACGCCCTAACAAACAAACCAAGAGGAGTAAAAATGAAGTTACACAGTCTGACAGGTAACTCATTGATTGGACAGTTTTGGCGATTGTCATCCTGCGTCCTTTTGCTTTCAGACCACAAACGAACCGCACCAGAGTCTGCTTGGAAACAGACCGAGACCCTCCTTTCCAAAGCGGTCTCGATCCGGTTGTTTGGTCTGCACCAGGGTTCAATTGACAGCTTTCACGCCTGTCACGAACTTTGACACAGGACCGGCGGACTCAAATGCACGACTCATGAGACCAGAGCTTTTAAGTTCCACAGCAGTTTTACTGAAGTATTTCAATAAACAAACAAAAAGCGCTCACAACGAGGATAATCAAGGTACAACAAAAACACTCACGAAGAGGATAATAAAAAGTACAACAAAAAACACTCATGAAGAGGATAATCAAAAAGTACAACAAAAAACACTGATGAAGAGGATAATCAAAAAGTACAACAAAAAACACTCACGAAGAGGATAAACATGAACACAAAATAAACCTGACAAAGAGGGCATTTGCTGGCACGCTTGGATTGGGGGTCTGTTGACGAGCAAAAACAAGACGAACTGGCACAGGACAAGGGGAGACGCAGACTATAAATACATGAGGTAGGGGAGAACAGGTGAACACAATCAGGGGCGGGGTAGACAATCACACTGGCGGGAAAATCACACAAAGGGAGGAAGTCAGGGTCTGAAACGAGAGGAAAGAGTTACTACACAATAAAACAGGACATGACAAACTTAACAAAGTTGACGAGACACAACAACGCCAGCCCAAACAAACTGTACTAACCATAGAGAGCAGACATAGAGAGCAGATTTACACCTCCAACATCTTCTCATCTGTAATTTGTTTGACCACATAAATTATGTATATACATTCACATGCATAATGAAAGAGTTTGAGTTATACTGTAGATCCAATCCACCATTTTGTGTGTTGCATATTAGATGAAATACACACCTGTTTTATTGCTTTACTCATGTAAACAAACCATAATAGCATCAATAAACATTAATAACTTGGAGATAGTTATTGTCTAGTGTTGGCAATCAATTCCTTTTGGTAGTAGAGAAATCTTTTTGTTTATATTCCTACTATGGACTGTGACTTTTTGTAAAAAAGCAAAATCATGCTTTTACAAACTTACATCACACTGAAAAAAACATCTTATAGCTAAATAAATAACTGGTCATTGTTGTTCACAGGAATGTTTTTGTTCCCCCCCAAAAAAGCCAGGTAATCATCAAGTTATTAGTATTGATCAAACCCCTGCAGGTATGTTATGGTCTTTTTAAGCTGTAGGGCTGTTAAAATGTGACTTACTGCTACAACGATTTTAATCTCCTCAGAAAGAGTTCAGACAGCTGAATTTAACCAAAATGTCACGTAAGTGATTATTTGTTGCTTTGGTGTGTATTTTAAGGCCAGCTTGTTTGTTTGACGCTAACTCCTTCTGTCACACACAAACCCATATCAGAGGAGGTCGGCATGCAAAACCTTGTGCAACCAACGCAGATAGCACTCAGTGTGTGTTTTTGTCCCTTTTATCAGTCGTCTGCTGTAAAAGTCAGCCAGTCTCGACCGCCATCTCAGCTCATCACTGTCTTGTCCTGTCACATTATCCGGCAGCACCGAGTTGGGGGGGGGCTGCAGTGCTGAACTTTGAGACGGACAGGTCTTCTGTGGGCTGTCAGATAGTATCCGGCAAATGACCTGCTTATTCTCCCTCGCTGTCGACACGCCGCCGACGTCTCCCCTGACAGAGACACATCACTGCAAATCACAGACAGATAGACAGACGAATGAAAGGAGATACCCGCAGAACGAGAACAGGGTGAAATAGATGTACTTCTGTTGTTACGATACCTTAACCATGATACATTTTCTCAAAAAGCTAACAAATTAAATCAACGATTAAAATGTTACATTTCACTTATCTGCAAGCTTTAAAATCTACTTTATTTTATACTCTATCGTCAGATTCTTCTGAAATTTTGTAAATGAAAGAAAAAACACGCTAAGAGGGCAAGATCAACAAGAATTAGAAAAGAAGAAAACTATTTAAAGCTGCATTATGCAACATTTTTACATTAAAATAATAAATAAGCTAAACCACAAATTACTGGTTGAGTGTTTGACTCTGTGTGTAAGATCCTAAACCTTCCATGTTTACCTGAAATTGCCTTTTCGATTATGTTAAGGATGTTTATGTGAGTACAAGACCTGTTCAAAAGCACTGCAAACATTTCTTCTTTTTTAATTGCAGATAGGCTGTGTTCGCCATCTGCTCTCTGATTGTCTGTGGTGGCTTTACGGTTACCTCAGCCTCAGGCGAGAGGCTGTTTCAAGGCAGACAGCTCATCAGGATGATTGACAAGTCTTGGTGCTGGAACTCGACCAACTGAGGAAAAATTGCATATCAGAGCTTTAAGAAGTGATTTGAAAAATGACACTGAAATTGCTGGACTGTACACTGCTGCAGGCTTGCAAATGGGCATATGTGATATGCTTTGGCGTGTGTGGGTGTTTGTACTGCGTGTTTGTGCGTGGGTTATATGTGTGTCACGGTACATTTGCTCCGGCAACGTTTCCGTCCCTGGCAGGCGTGGCCTATGTGGAGTGTGTGGCTCAGTGGGTGGCTGATGGGAGCGGAGCTCAGGGAATAACATGTCTCTGGCACTGCAGCTGCTCTCTGCAGACGAGGCCTGAACACATCGTGTTTCAGTGCAGGGAGGGAGTGAAATACTACATGACAGGGGGGATTTCTTAAAAAGACACATGGAAAGATGCACGGGAGGTGGTGGAATTTCAGCACTGAATTGTGGGTAAATCCACCAAGAATAGCACAGTGGAATAAATTTAGAGAAAGAACTTTTTAATCCCCTTTTCAGCGTTTTATACCTAGTGATTAATGACATTGCCACGAATACATACTAAAATCTCTCCTGATCATTTTGCAGGATTGTGCCAGTTCTTGTGGCCTCGTCACTACAGATTCATTTCACAGCATCTGCACCAGAGAGAAGGAGAAATAACATGTTTCTAGCCCAGTGCGTGTTTCTAGTAAGAGGTCATCCATTCTCTCGTGGCCCAGATGTTTTTAACTGGCGTTAGCTTTCCAGAGCTTAGGCCCCGAGTTTCCCAGCAGGCTGCAGTGCGTCTGGTTCTCTGCTGTAATGTTTCCCATGCCAGCGAGCCTCGCCAGCTCCATGTGTCATCCTCTTCTCTCCTCCCAAAAAAACTTGTGAGATTTACAGTACAAAGGTAGACTGTTGCATAACACTTTCTTTCTCTCCAATTCAGCAACAAAGTGTGTCAGGGCTAAGGCAGAGGAGAGTCCCTGCTCTGGCAACGTAATGCAGAGTTTTCAGTGTTTTCTCTCTGCCAGGCTACACATTTCACTGTATATCACATTCACAATGCATTTCAGTTGAAGACGTGGGCATTATTTGCGCCTACCTCTTTGACATTGCCTACACTTTTAGTGCAGCGTGTTTCATAATGCCGATTGTGCCCAGCATAGCAATCAATAGAACAAAAGAACAGATGTAGTTGATATGAAAGGGATATGAACACTTTCGGTAAATGTATTCTCCATTAAAAGCCAATAATGTATCCCAATTTTTTTTCTAACTTGTTGAGTAAGTGTGTTAGGTCATCCTACCTTTGAACACTGCTAAAGCTGTAAAAGCTTTTATTAACCTGGTAGCTTCTCCACTCCTGTCTCTGGGCATTTATGAGCCATACAGTTCAGAATAACTGCAAGTGTAAAACGTTTTAACATAAGAAGACATGACTTTGCCACAGTTTTCTCCACCTGAAGCACATCTGTGTTAGTTTCCGTCTTTCAGTTGACTTTATGCTGTCTCTAACTTTCATTTTTCTGTTTTATCTGAATGCACCTCACAAGCAAAACTACACTAACCCAACCAAATCTCAAGTAATCATTTCTACCTTAAAGCTACTTTAATTGAGTTTTTTGGCCACACAAAGGTAAAGGCAACACACAGCACAGTGCAACATTAGCATTAATTTGGATTTGTGTTTGTGTAAGTCCAAGTCACTCTCCTTTTAGCTCTGGTTTAATCTCCACCAACTCCTGAGGGAAATAACTGTCTCTTTAGCTGCTGCTGCTGTTTGGTGCTGAGCAGGTAGCGTACAGAGGGTTTATCTGAGCTTTTTTAGGTAAAACTTTACTTCAACCCCCCACATTTAGCATTTATAAGCAGTACATAAACACTGAATAAATGGTTTATAACACACTATAATGTGGTTTTATGCAGATATAAGAATATTTGTAAGTGTTTACACTTTGTGTTACACTTTTTTGCTGACAAAATCAAGGCAGTAAAACCAAAATAATGAGCTGAAAGACTCTAAAAAGCTCTGTAGAGCTGAGAGTGACTGCAGAGTCAGTGGGTTCATCACTACAAGTGACTGCTTTCACATTACATATGGTTATTTGTTAATGTTACTATAAAATATTGTTTAGTGCAGCTTTAATGTTTGGAACAGTTGGCATTTGTTTCCTATTTTCTCCCACAACATCCTGTGTGTATTTTGCTGATGACAAATTGCATTAGCATGTAGCATCAGCCCTGGTTTTAGCAGTTTGTGTGTTGCAGACCAACACCTTGTTTAGGGTTACACATATTCTGTGTCAACACACTCTGTGGAGACATTACCTGAAACATTCAGAAACATTCCACTTATTTTATGCTGAAACGCAACACCATTCCTTAAAACCTTTCACGTTGAGTGCCACACTGGATCATAAGTGTCTGAAAACACCCACCAAGGACTTCTTTGTGACACCGAGTATTGTCTGTGAATATAAGCACTGTGAGTGATTCATGTGAGACTCCCTCACTTCGTTGACAGCTCAATTGCCATCATTGTTTTTCTGCGTGAGGAACATTTTATTGTAGCGTGATTTTGATTATAACACCAAGTGTATGCATTTTGGCAGAAAGTATTGACTGGATCCAGCTATCAAGCTCCTCTCCTGTGGAACCAGATCCCAGTTTGTGTACGGGAGGCGGACAACCTCCTCACATTTAAGAGTAGGCTTAAGACTTTCCTCTTTGATAAAGCTTATAGTAGGGCTGACTCAGGTGACTCCTGAGCCACCCCTTAGTTATGCTGCTATAGGCCTAGACTGCCGGGGGACTTCCTATGATGCACTGAGCTCCTTTCTCCTCCTCTTCCTCTCCATCTGTACGCCCTCATATCCCATCAATGCTTGTTATTAATTCAACTTCTTCCTGTAGTTGTGTGCTTTCTCTCCTCTCTCTCTCTCTCCCCTTCTGTTGCTTTCTGCAGGTATTTCTGCCTCCGGAGCTGTAGAGTCTGGATCTGTGGTTGCGGCCACCTGCTGCCCCCGTGCTCCTGCTCTGCACCCGCTGCTGCTATTGCTGTTGTTGCTCTTATTATTAGTGTTGCTGTTGTAGTGTTGCTCTTGGTGTTGTTTCTGTTGGTGTTGACATCAGTGCCATTACCACAGCTATTGCTTTACATCCCTATGTGGAACTGCATTGTGCTGCTGTATGTTCTCTTTCCTCCTGCTCTCTCTCTCCCACCTAGAGCCTGGTTCTGCTCGAGGTTTCTACCTGTTGAAAGGGAGTTTTTCCTTGCCACTGTCGCATAGTGCTTGCTCATGGTGGGAACTGTTGGGTCTCTGTAAATATAAAGAGTCGGTCTAGACTTGCTCTACTCGAAAAAGTGCCCTGAGATAACTTTGTTATGATATGGCGCTATATAAATAAAACTGAATTGAATTGAATTGAATCCAATCTATTAAAATTCGAACCATTTAAAATTACACTCACTCACTTTATTTGAGACATGTGGTGCTTAAAAACCAGGATCTGATGTCAAAGCCAGAACCATATTGGGAGCTCATAACTCCAGCAACCCATGACAATTTCCCTGGAATAAATCAGCTATATGAACCTCAACATTTCACTCTGCCTGAGCCTGAACCTGTCTCTGTGTCTAAAGGCACCAGTATACTTCATCAGAACTGCTTGAACTTCTTCGGAAACCCCCTCCCCCACGCTTTTCCACACCTTGTCCGACAGTTTCTGTAACTTTCTGAAACCGATGATCTGACACAAACCAGCTGTGCGGAGGTGAGGAAGTAAGAAGGGTTTGAACTTCTCTCTCAAGCTCTCTTTTTATTCATTACACAATTATTTTCTGTCACTTTTCGTGTAGCTCAACACAATGAATGCCTTCCTTGAGACACCTCATCCCTCTCTATGACGGCTGGCTTTTCACCTCTGTGAAATCTGTCTCTCTATTTGAGCCTGGGTCTGTCTGAGTCCAGAACCTTTCTCTTCTGCTTGAACGTGAACCGGTTTCTGCTTCTCAACCTGAGCCAATTGTTCCCTGTTAGACTGTTTCTGCTCTTATGTCTGAACCTCTGTCTTCTCAGTTAGAACCAGTTTTTGCTTTTCATTCAGTGCCTCTTTCTTCATAGCTGCTTCTCAGGCTGTGTTATCCAAGCCGGTACCTGTCCCTTTTTCAGAGTGTGCACTAGTCTCCCCTTTCAGACCTGTGTCATGTTTCATTACCAGAACCTGCTTCTATTTCTCTTTAAGAGTCTGAATCTGTTTAGCCTTTTCTGAGCTTCAATTCCACTCTGTCTCCATCAGGCCCTGTTTCCTCCAGCTCTCTGCCTCAGTCTGTTATTCTTTATTCTCCTCTGGAACCAGTCCTCCACCATCCAGCCCCTCTGAGCCAAGTCATCCTGTGTCCAAGTTCTTGGTGGCACCCTGACCGGCCTGGAGGGATTTGGGGTTTCTGTCATGACTGCACTGCCTCCCTCTTCCCTCTCTTCAGTCGCTTTCTTGTCCTTCTCCAACTGTGTCTTTGCTGGAATTTTCCATTCCATGTTTTGCGTCGTGTGCCTTTTAGTCGTCCACAGGGAGTTGACCTCCTTTTTTAGATCATCTGACCACCGTCACCTGCCTCCTCATTCAGTCACAGTGTCACAGTGTAGTCTTGCATAGCCAGACCTATGTCCGCACTTCGTTTTAGCGCTGTGCCAGCACTGGAGAAAGGTCTGGCTGAACATTATCAGGGGGGGGGGGCATTGTCTTGGGCAGCGCTAAGCCCAGGATGCTTGCAAAATAGTGTAAATGGTAACACGCAGACAGCAGAAGGGGAGGATAATTCTACTACTACTTCCTGTGAGTCAGACCAGTCACAGTGTAAATACAGAGACCAGTTTTCAGCCATTATCTGTGTTGCCAAGCTGCTGTAGCATTCCAGCTGTTGCTGTCACCTGCACCTTATTACTTGCCTTCCTGCGTCAGTCCTTTTGAATCCTAATTTTACTGCCTGTGGCCAATGTGGATGACAATCAAAATATCAGAAATACCTTTCAGTACACAACCTCAAAAATGACCAAAGAGTTCAATGTACTTCTCTCTGACATAAACTAAACATTATAAGCTCAATAAAATAGGATTCGTTGCAGGGCTACTGCATTGCATTAGACTGTACAGGTGTACCTAATAAACTTGTAACTCTGTGATTATTTCATGTGAAGAAAGGCAGTTTTATGTTTTTATAGGTTTATTTGGTAATATAAAAAAGTATATATATAAAGTGAATTTGAGGCAGATTTCTGTCAATTCAGATATTTAACAAGATGGATCAATAAAGAATAATAAACACATTTTAGAAAGTCAAATAATATATCATGTCAAGTTATCATTTCAATCAACAAGACTGATGTATGACATGAATCAATAGAGAATAGGAAAAGACATTTATGTATGTTGTACTGTATGGCCTACGTTATAATAAGGGACTACTTTATGTTTTAGTAACACATCATTGCATGCCCTATTAGGCGCTAGGCGTGTATTGATCCGTATGTGTTGTGTTAAGTTTGGATTCAGTGTTTTTATTAATAACATAGCTGTGTAAATAGGCCTCATACAAAACATATATGAAACTGTCACAGATGATTACTGTGTGGTTATACTTCCACTTTTTCCACTTTTGTTCCAGTGGTGAATATCTCCGAAAACTTTTTCTACCTCTGCACACAAATACTTTTAAAATCCCAAGTAAAAGAAAAAAAAAAAAAACAGCCTCAGTTCAGCCAAACAGTGTCCACAGAGAGCGACAGTGTAACATCATTGCGCCTACCTTCTGCAGCACAACTGTCAAGGTGGATTAATCCTCCCACACAGTACCGGCACCTTTCCTCCTTCCCCAGCCAAGTGGTGCCTATTGAGACACTTTCTCAGCGAGGCAGATGTGTTTGTTCATTCCCCAAAGCCCTGTCACCACACAGAGGGAGGCGCATAACAAAAAGACAAGCAGCGTGCAGCAAGGCAGTAGCATGACCACTCCTAGCTGATGAGAATCTATGTGCTTCTCTTGTGGCAGAGGCTCTTTTGATTATATGTGTACATTCTTTGTCAGTCATCTCCAGTTAAATTTGCAGTAATTATGACATTGTTTCATCTTTTCTCAAGCAAACAACGGGCCTCGTCTTCCTTTTTTTCTGTGAGGCTTGCTTGTACGAGTTCCAAGTGTTGTTGTTGCTGTAGTCGGATTCAACAAACTCTCTTAACTGCACAATTGTAAATTGTTCGTTTCTCATTTGTGGGCAAGTCTGTCTGTTGGAAATCAGCAGACAAAAACATAACAAATGTAGCAGTGTGAGTGGTTGTGTTACAGGTAGTGGGCCAACAATTTGGCATCAGAGCAGCGCTGTACTGTGACATAACGACGAAAAGTCAAATCTAAAGTGCTGAAAAATGCTAAAGTAAAGCTGTGGACAAGAGAATATTGTGCTATTGTGGTATATTATTCCAGTTTTAGCTAACCTGCACTGGCTCCCAGTGTGTTTTAGGATTGATTTTAAAGTTCTTTTACTTGTATACAAGGCTCTTAATGGTTTGGGACCGGCCTACATTACTAACATTTGGCGTGTTATAATCCTTCACGGCCTCTTAGATCCTCTGCTGCCGATTTTTTAAATTCAAACTTTCACACAAATAAGAAAATCTGCAGCTCAGCCTTCTTTTTTTTTTTTAACTCTGCACCAAAACTATGGAATTCCCTCCCCAAGACTATAAGAGATGCAAGCTCTGTGAACATTTTAAAACGACAATTGAAAACATTCAGCATTGCTTTTAACTAACTGTCACTCTTCCTTTGTTTTGTTTTTATCTTTGACATATTTTATTGTTCTTAGCATACTTATTCCTGCTGTTTGCTGCCTCTTTCATTTGTTCATTCATTTGTTTGCTTGGTTTTATTGCGCAGTATGTGCACTTATTTTAATTTGCCTGTTTTTATTTATTGTCTTGTTTCTTCGCTTCTATTGTAAATAGAACAGACGTTGTGCTACATCCCCTGTATGAAAGGGGCTATAAGTAAAGTTTATTATTATCACTATTATTATTATGATCGTGATGTTACACTGTCGGGTGCAACAGAGGATGATTACCATTCCTAGCAACTACTGAGAGCTGTATAAATTGCCAAAACATGCCAGTAAAATATTACATCTAAAAAACTCCACACATCTCCAAGCAATATACAGCTGAATCGGGTGCTTCTGGAGCACACTGATTGATTTGTTGCCTTTAATTGTGCAAACAGACTAACGTTTTGATACTACTGTCTCTTCATGAAAAAATGAGTATTGCACCAAATGCTTTTTATATTTTTGGATAATCAAATTGTCATGAATCATTCAGACTCTTAAGCATTTCCTGTTTTATTGTGATGAGTCCTGTGTGTGGTTTTCATTGCCCTACTTACTTCCTGTCTTTGTTCCTTTTCCCGCCAATTATCCCCAGTCACCTGTGTCCCATTGCCAATCAGCTCCCTCTGTATATATACCAGTCTTCTTCCCTTTGCCAGTTGCCAGATTGTCTTGTTCCCTAGTGTCAAGCTCTCCAGTGTGTCTATGCCGTTTTTTTTGGTTCTCTTGTGTGTTCTGACCCTTTCCCTGTTACCTTCGGTTTTCGCCTGTGCCTTTGCCCATCGGATTTGGTTGCCAGCTTCTTGTGGTTTGAACCTTTTGACTGTTTTTGGGACTCACCCTTGCCTCCTCCCTGTCTGTACCTCTGTCTTGTTAACTGTCTTACCTGTGTATGACCTCGGATCTGCAAGTAAAGGAGTTTCTCTGAATTTTATCCTCATCTCCTGTGTGGTTCCTGTTCTTGGGTCTTACCCGGTGTTTGGGCCGTCACACAAATACTATGGCATTATGGTATAAGCAACATAAGCGAGGTTAAATTCATTGCTGGTTTTAGTATCTTCTGAGGAATTGTTGATGATAATAAAAAGACCCAATAATGCCAGTTATGTCCTTAAAGTGTTCACTTGAGGGATCTTGCCTACCGCCATTACAGTAAGAGCCCTACATTCAAACACTGATGCCATGTGGATTAATTCTTGATGTGTCTGTGTTAATGTCTGAGCCAGGAACCACTAGTTGAAGCAAAAGATGGATGGCTGGCTTTCTAAAAAGCTCCAGGCAACCTGTTTTCTCTCTACAGCCCAGTGAGCGATGGAGTAGTGAAGCTGATTTACAGGTCAGCTTTAGCACTGTTTTAATTAGCTTCTCTCTGTGTCTCCCTCCGCCCTCCAGATGGACCCGGTGCAGAAAGCCGTCCTCCATCACACCCTCGGCCTCCCTCCCGCTGTGAAGAGGAAGCACGTCTCCTGCAGCGTTTGCCAACTGAGGTTCAACTCACAGGTGAGCAAGTTTTCTTCTGAGGAGGAGCGAAAGTTGAAAAGTCACAAGTATTCCTGCCAGAGATACACACAAGAAAACAAACAGGGAATACCCCCAACCACATTACAACCTCCAAAGAATAGTTCTGTTAGAGCTTGACATATTTTATTAAAAAGAAACAGTAAATAAACAATAATAAAGTAATAAAGAATACTTTTAGCCATGCTAGCATTGTGGATGGTGATGTCTGTTTGTCGGTCCAGACTAAAATATCTCAACCTGTTAGATGGATTGCCATGAAATTTTATAGACAAATTCGTGGCCCTCAGAGGATCACTCTTCCTAACTTTGGGGGTTCCCGGACTTTTCCTCTAGCGCCACCACGAGGTTGACATTTTGGGTTTTGAGTGAAATATCTGTTTGATGGATTGCTGGGAAATTTGCAACAGATATTTAAGATCCTTAGAGTATAAAGTCTAATGACTTCGGTGTTCCCACGACTTTTCATCCAAGATTTTCTTATTCGAGAAAATGTCTTGACAACTATTGGATTGGATTGATCTACTGACTTTTCCTCTAGTGCCATCATCAGGTCACATTTTTTATTTGTCTGTATCTTTGGTTTATGACTAAATACCTGCAAAGCTAATGATATTCTCAACAGCCTGAGCTCTACTTAGTTTAGTGCTAATTAGCAAATGTTAGCATGCTAACAGTCTAAACTAACACATTATACTGTAGGCTACCTTCTTAGCCTTAGCATTGTCACTGTGAGCATGTTAGCATGCAGCTGTGCGTAAGTCTCACAGAGCCACAAGCAGGGTTGTAGACTCTTAGTTTGAATTGTCAATATGTGCTATCAATTCAATTCAATATGCTTTACTGGCATTAATGTAACAAGACAATATTGCCAAAGCATCAAGTAATAATGATATTAAAAAAGAATATCTATGCGTATATTAATACAAACAATTACTGCCCTGTTGTACTTTCTCTGCAGCCAACCTGTCTTTTGCAGGAACAAACTTCATATAAAATGTTAGCATAAATAAAATTCTTCATCAATGATATATCAGTAGTTATGTGCAAGTGGAGCTTCTGCACTACGGCGCGGCACTGCACGAATGGGAAAATGTTCTTGAATGACAAAGTAGATGTTTGTAGACGTGCGAGTGTGATGAACAGCTTCTCTGTAGTTTTATGTCGGGGGACACACATTACGCCTGTTGAGCCCATTATAAATATGATCTGGTCTGTTCCAGTCCAGGTCAGTTGGTGTTGACAGATGGCAGATAAAATCATACATCAGATCCAGTCGTTCTCTAACCTTTTAGTCTGACCTATACATTTTTAAATTAGGTCAGATCAATCGTAGCATTGAAACTGATTTGTTGGCAGCAGCAAACATGTTACCAAGGAGTTAATTGCAATATTATACTGCAATATGTCATAATAACATACTGTATATTATTATAGTAAAAATACATGAGTGGTAAAAGAAATAAGCTTTCATGCAGAGTATTAGAGAAGAGACTCTAAATTCTTTTCTTCATTGGCAACAGGCTGTGGAGTATTTAATTTGTTCTGTAGCTGAGAGGGGAAAGAAAATAGGTGAGTCACTGGAAGATTTAACTCCAGTAAAGAGCTGAAATACAGTACACATGTAGTCAGTCTTCTGTAGGTGTTGGTGTTGAGTGTGAATCAGACAAAAGGTTGACAGAAATCACACACTGTTAGCTGCTAATTTCCTAAATGATGATTTGATTTGTCAGATGGACCAACAGGTGTGAGAGAAAAAAAAATTCTTAACGTCTATGAGTTTGTGTCACAGTACAGCTGTTAGTGTGAGGGTTTTATTGGCTTTGTAAAGTTAGAACCAGCATGGAGACATAACATGGTGGAGGAGTCTCATCCATAACACCATCTCTGAACAACAACTTATACAAGACTTTCAGTGATATAAGAAATGGGACATTTTGGGCTCTCAGCATCTAAATGAATCATGTGCTAAATGGACGTTTGGTGTGATTATGAAAATTAGGCTGAGACGTCTGAATCCTCATGCAGTGTTTTTTGTAATTCACTGTGATGTTTGAATTGTAAAGGACGGGCGCAGAGGTGGACGTGAAGTTCGGATTTTGTCAGCAAAGTCTGTGGAGTGGCTTTTTTTTTTTTTTTCTGGTTTAACACACAATTGTCTTCTAAGAGATTCATTTCTCGTGTTTGGCCTCTCACTCGCCCACTCTCCTTCTTTAAGCACTATTCAGGAAGTCGGCTACATAACTGTTGTTTAAGTGTCAGTAACAGTATGGGGAAATCCCCACAATTATTTCTAATATTTTACATTTTTGTAAATTGAATGTTTGATTTTATGTCCTCTACTTTTTTGTGTTTTAGTTTTCTAGATCTTTTTTTGTTTGTTTGTTTGTTTAGTTTAGTTGACATTACAAAAGGAGGGCATTAAATCAATACTTTTTTCACTGTGGTCCTTGATGTAAAGGTAGTAAATAGTTGTTTTCCACTACAGGAACTCCATGACCTTTAACCTGGAGTCTTGCCTAACTTGAACATGTAAGAACCTGTAAGGTATTTGATCTAGGTTCAGCCCTGTTCTTTTTTCCACTGTGTTTTACAATCCAGAACATTTTGCATATGTGTTGCTGAAAAGACGACACCGCTTCGGATACCAGAACAAACGTCAACATTTTTATGCGCTGTTCAGTGGGAAAGTGCAGTCCAGTTGTGGGACAGACAACATTAGAAAAAGTGACGCTAATAATGACTTCCTTCGTCAGGTTAAAGCAAATCCCCCAAAGTGGGCCGAGTACAGGAGTCCTGGTGACCAGACGACATCATGCTACCAACAATCCAACACAATTGATACATATAATATCATCATTAAAATCACAAAAAACTAGATAAATAATAAATTATATTAAAAGAACATACACATTTTAACTAACATGACAAGCTTCATCTTCCAAATTTCCTATAGGCCATAATGTCTTTTTAAATTTGTGGTTTTTACTTACTTTTAGTTTTAACTTATTTGAATTTCTGGCACCACAGAACCTAAAGGAACAGACTTCCGTGTTGGTATTAAACGAGCATAAGTCGGAAACACTAGCTCTCCTCTGGAGGGCATGAATTCCCCCAACTTTACAAAGATGGAAAGTTTAAATTATGTTTTGTTCTCTCTCTCTCTGTCTCTGTCTCTCTCGCTGATAATAATATATCAGTTGATAGTCACTTTTTTACACAAACACATAGCATTTACAAACATTTTTGATACCGATCCTTTAAATTTGTCCTTCTATAGAACGTGTTGTCTATCAGCTTACATATACACCGATACTAGTTTATCTGCAGTAAGTTCATATGGTCTGGACCCAAAGCTGGTACTAGGTTCCCACAAACTGAAAACAGGGCAGCTGATCTTATAGAAGATGATGCATTGCTGTAGATTAAACTATCCAACAGTATATAAAGTAGTTAAAATGAGCTCAACCTTAAACATCTACAGCAGTAAAATGCAACATACACATTAATGCAGCAGGAATATTAATCCAGAAACATCATATATATATATATATATATATATATATATATATATATATATATATATATACTAAAGCACTGACGGGGAGCATTTTCCTGCATAATGAATACTTTTACTTTTGATTCTTTAAGTAAATTTAGCTGTAAATACTTTTATTAAAGTAAGGTTTTCAATGCAGTACTTTCACAGTGTGGTATTAGTACTTTTACTCAAGTAAAGGATCTGAATACTTCTTCCCCCACTGGTTCGGGCTCTTTGCTTTTATTCCTAACCCAAGCTCACGATAGCTTGATTATGATTGGACTTCTTGTCTTTGTCTTTGGTTTCAATATAATGCATCATATCAGCAAAATAAATTACAGGAATGAGATTGTATTACAAACTCTGAGTTCACCACAAGGTATTCCTACATTCGTTAGCTCATATGTGCACTCAGTACAATACAATCTAATGAAATGCATTGCATTAAAACCAGCTTGCTAAATCTAACCGATGGACTAGCAGATGGGTTTCGATTTCCCTCGCACCTAATTTCCATACCATTTTGAAAGTAATCAAAACATTTTAAAAGAAAATCACTGCTCCTGCTGCATGTCGTTAAATCAGTAGCATCCCTAAATAGCAATGTCATCGCCCTTTCATTAAAGGAGTAATCAATTCATTTCCAACACTGAATGTGTCAGTGATTACTCAGGATGAGGTTATTATGTTTTACAGGGGGAAATCTATCTCGGTATATATTTACAGTCCATCAGCTGTTAATTTGAACGCTTCATTAGAGAGACTGTGTGTTTACCTGTCAATCAACAGGTACTGTGTTGAGCTGGGAGCTCTGAAATACCCCGAGGGTGTTTTTTTCTTTTTATTTAAGCCACAGCTACAGCAGAAGAGTATCTTAATTTGCTCCAGTGACAGTTTATCATGGTGTGAAACTGCAGCTTGGACTGAGAGATGATGCCGAGCAGGAAGCTGGACCTGCATGTGGTGTTCTGATAAATACTGATCCAAGGTGCTCTGCAGGAGAGCAGGAAGTCTGTTTGTAAACCAGTTAATGGCCTGAGATCATAAAGAGAAAAGAGCCTCTCTGTTTTAAAAGATTTTAAGATGTTTCTGCTTTACTGGATGCAGCCTTGTTTATGAGTCAAGATCATGAACTGGACTCAAGTCTGTAATTTGTTGACAGCGAGTGAGTCACCAGATCTCAAGTACTCCCTTAATGCTTTATTACCTGTTTACATGTGATGCATTTACAAGACTTCCTTTATCTCTTTACGTTGACTCATGTTTTTGTAAATTTTACTTGTTTACTTTGCAGACCTGCAGTTTTTACAAGCTGGTAATCTAAAGGGAGTTTCGGTCTGTAAATTTTCTTGATATAGACATGAAGAAATGTTCACATTACTTCTCATTTTAGTCTAATTTCCACCCAGGGACTCTTCCAAGAGGCCAGGAACTGTTTTAGGAACTCGAGAACATTACCTAACTCGACAGGAGGAACCAGAGTTGAACTCTTCCATAGTTCCAGGCCCCAAAAAGACCTTGCTCCGGAGGCAGTACTTTCTGATGGCCCAGGAACTATCAGGGCTCACTAGTCCAACTTTCAATTTACAGCTTTTGTCACACAGTGGGGTCGGGTTGTGCTTGAACAGAAGGAGTTCATATGACGTGCTGTCCGACATGTCAGAAATCAAAAGTGTTGATAGTTGTGGAAGTGAAAAGCCAGCTGTCATAGAAAGAGGGGAGATGCAATGTGGTTTAAATATGGGGACAATGACGCACCTTTTCAGACAGTCTCTCCTGGAATGTGCAAAACTGACTTTTAGTTTCTTATTTGCTTCCTAGTATGTGGATCATTTGGTCAAAATGAGGAATAATTTGTTATATTCTAATGATTTTGGTTTACAGTCTCAAGCTTTAGCTTTTTCCCCGCCATGCCATCCCATTGTTTGAGATAGCATCCGGAGGTGGTGCCATTGGATAGCTTGAACAAGGGAGATCAACTTTTCTTAACCCCCTCAGGTCAGTTTTCATTGTGCTCTGCTTTCAACAAGGTGATCCCTCTCCTTCTGAACCCCCACCCCCACCCCCACCCCCCAAATAGTAAAGGAGTTAAAAGTTCCCGCCCACTCTGACAGCAGCCTCCTTATATTCAGGCAGTAGCACACATTTGGTGTCTGGCTTGATGGTGGGGTTGAACAATGACGGTCAGCAAGGTCATCAAATACCTGCTTTTCACCTTCAACTTTTTGTTTTTTGTGGGTGGAATCACTATTCTTGGTTTATCCATACACATCAGGAACAACAAAGCAGACTACCAGATCACTGAGGAACTTCTCCCAGCCATACACCTCCTGATATTCATCGGTGCTGTGACTATGATTTTTGGCTTCCTGGGCTGCTGTGGAGCAATCCGACAGAACCGCTGCCTGCTGGCCCTGTTCTTCCTGGGCCTGCTCGCGATGTTTCTCATGTTGTTGGCCGTGGGAGCGTTGGGAGCCGTGTCAAGAACCGCAGATGCCCAGGAGCTGGTGAAGAAACACATGAAGCAGCTGCTTCTGCTGAGCGAACAGCCGAAGGAAGTTCAGGAGTCGTTTCAGGAGGTGGAGAGGAACGGGTTCTGTTGTGGTTTCTTTGTTGGACATCTCGATTGGGGCAATTCAACAGTGGTGCCCAACTCATGCAACTGCACAGACACCTCCAGAAACTGCACGGTTTTGGACGGCCGTGAGATATACTCGACACCGTGTATGACGTACCTTATGACGTGGTTGGACAGAGTTTCGGACTCACTCATGGGGACTGCTTTTGCATTTGGGCCTGCATTTGGGCCTTTTGCATCTTCCTGGGCCTGCTCGCGATGTTTCTCATGTTGTTGGCCGTGGGAGCGTTGGGAGCCGTGTCAAGAACCGCAGATGCCCAGGAGCTGGTGAAGAAACACATGAAGCAGCTGCTTCTGCTGAGCGAACAGCCGAAGGAAGTTCAGGAGTCGTTTCAGGAGGTGGAGAGGAACGGGTTCTGTTGTGGTTTCTTTGTTGGACATCTCGATTGGGGCAATTCAACAGTGGTGCCCAACTCATGCAACTGCACAGACACCTCCAGAAACTGCACGGTTTTGGACGGCCGTGAGATATACTCGACACCGTGTATGACGTACCTTATGACGTGGTTGGACAGAGTTTCGGACTCACTCATGGGGACTGCTTTTGCATTTGGCATCTTGATGATTCTGGGCATGATTTTCTCATTAGTCCTGCTTTGTCAGATTAGGAGTGGTAAGAACAGCATCATTTAAGATGTTTATCACAAGGCCTGAAGCTCACAGGTGTTGATTGAAGATCCTCATGTTAATCTTAACTGCATCTTTTCTGAGCTTTGCCTCATTCAAAATTTTGAAATGTTTCTACTCTTTTGTACCCGTGTTTGTATGTTTTGTAGAACGGTGAACTGCGAATTACACTTTTTTGACAATGAAACTCTGAATCTGTTGTGTTTTTTTTGTTGTTGTTTTTTTTTACATTGAATCAAGTTTTTATGCCACTTCTTTACTTCTAATCCACTACAATTCAGAGAGAAATATTTTTGTACCACTGCATTTAGCTGATATAGTTACTAGTTACTTCACAGATTAAGAATGATCATACAAAACATATGATGATCTTATAAAATAAAATACATTGTCATACATTGTCTGTGATCCCTTCACAAAAAAAGCAGTGTCTAGTCAAGTATGTCTTGTCACATTTCAGATGTTCCACCAAAGAGACATTCACCCTCTAAACTTCTCAGGTGGTTTTCTTTAAATAACTATTCAAAGAGGTCAAATTATCCAATATTTCACAATAAAAGCAAATATTTAAAGAGATACTGCACACTTAAACGTGTTTTTTGAGCTGTAAACTAAATGATATGACTGTACTTTGATGAAACACATCAATGCTGCTGTTAATATTGACATTTCTTGGGTTTAAAATGGCTCAACACATCATCTACTGTTTTAAATCAGCCCTGAACCTTGCGAGGCCAATGCTGACATAGTCAACCAGTTGGGACCTGTCTACGTCATGAACTTTATATAAAAAAAGACTCTAATCAGTGTCAGTCAGTCTCCCCTGTGTCTCCTGACCCACACACTACGTAGCCACGAGACCACGCCTCCTACAGTCATGGTTCCCTCACTCGTTGCATTTTTTTAAAATGCTGGGAGAGACGGTTCTAGCTGAATCTGAGGGTGTACATTACACTTTAAAAAACAATCCACAGAGTGAATATAAATTTGTGTAGCAGGACTTTTGTTTTTTCTTATTTCTTATCCCATTAATCATTTTATGACCGCTCAGATTTATCTTGTGACCCTTTGGAAGGGCCCGATCCCAAGGTTGGAAACTGTACATAAAGTTAAAAGTCCAGCTGGTAACATGCTGTTTACACATTGATGCATCAAAATGAACAATCAAATAACTGTAATGCATGATATTATACCTCACAGTGGCCACTTTCTGCATGAGTACTTTTACTTTTCATACTTCAAGTACGTTTTGCTGATAATACTTATGTACTTTTACTTGAGTAGGATTTTGAACACGTGACTTTTAGATTTTGATTTAATGGCATACATGCGCTGAAAAAACATTGCAGTGTTTCACTTTCAAATATTTATCAAATGTTTATTCTTGGACCACAAATTCATGCGTAAACATCTTCTCAGTTCTGAGACAACCCCAGCAGCAATGATCTATTTGTGTATCATTTGATTTTGATGTAACTTTATTGAGGGAAAATGTAAATATACTCTGCAACAACCAGTTGCTGTCTGCAGCCTGGTGCCAGAGGAAAATCTATTTTAAAAAATGTGTTTATTTCCATTTTTGTTTCAGACATGCAGCCACACCACGTTTGACTCACACAATGAATCAAACTGAGGTGTGGCCGTCTCCGGTGATACCTGATCTTGCTCCCCCACAGACACGGCTGTTGTGGGTTGAAACCATGACCAATGGTTCTTTGTTATGAGTTGGGATTGTTTACTTATCCACAGGAACGTGGGTGGGGGAGTTTTTGAATGTGTGCAGCAGTGATTGTTGTGGTAACAATTAGGATGATGTGTAGCTACTTATCAATATAAGACGAAACCCCCCAAAATCTGCATCACTCTAGGCTTTAATTTACATTCTCTGTTGCTCTTGAAGACGCTGTCCTTCCATGACTGCGTCCTTATAAAACTACTGGCATAACTTGGTATATATACTCTGTGAATCTAGGTCATAAAAATTTATGACTGACTAAAAATGGTGCATAGACTGAATAAAATTCACAGATAAAAAAAAAACTATTCCACAAATAAAAATGATTTAAGATGGTTTACCCGCCATTACATCAATGTTGGGGTTTGGAGATAATTTTATTTGAATATTAAATTAATAAGCATTTGTTGGATGTCTTATGAGAGCAGGATTCAATAAATCTGAGCAGCTGAAAACATAAACAGCTGTAACACTTTCCTCCGTGTTGAGCTTTTGGTCTGTTCTGAATAACCCTGACCACCAGAAATGGTCTGTTGTTTATGGAAGAAATTGGTCATAGTCTTATTTGAATCACATTGAGTTAATTGAATTATGGAGCCAGAACAACGTGTTCCCCCTGAACCCCCACCCTGGCTTGAAACCTAAAATTTCCCCTCTTTTTTCAGCAAAACAATGGCCAGTTTGATGTTGTAAATCAATTTTCATACGTCATTTTTTTTTCTCAGAATATCCATATTTCTGGACAAAGCTTTCATTCATTTGAAGATTTCCAGTTTGTTTTGTTTTCTGCCATGCCGCCTCCTCTCCTGTCTGCTCAGATTCTTGGGATGACTGCAGTGACTCAAACCACAGAAGATAACCTCCCTACACATAGTATTTAAAGTAGCTTTAATTGAATGTGTTGTTTAATAGACCCTATCCACGTACTGGTTATTTTGAACATGACGTAGGGAATGAAAATCATTACTTCAATGCAAAAGGGAGGATGATTGATAAACCTCATAACTCAAAAAAAGACAACCAGTTATTGCACACATGCAGATTATTATGGCATTTAGCTCACATTCCCATAATCTATAAACTACACTGTTGTAATGATCTGATAAAAACTGAGCCACTGCAATGTAACAGCAAACATTTGAATTTGTTTATTTTTCAGTGGCCTGGTTGAACATCCTCCTCTGAGTGTTAACATTGCTGGCCTCATCTGTCTTTTAAAGCTGAAAACAAATGTTTACAGTCTTACCTGAAAAGAGAAGAACAATATTGGTAAATTCGCAGTGTAAATTAAACTGGTTTCATTTCCTTGTGTGAGACATGTTAATTAAATGATTAATTCATTACAGTGCTGTCTAGCTGCATTCATTGCTTTTGTTAACACAACACAGGACACATTATCACCTTATACGTTAACGTGTTAGCAAACAGTTGCTTATTTACGTGGAGTCATATTTCTGGTCATCTGATGAATGTAAGTCCAATATCATGCTTGTTTTGGACTCCACCAACTCCCGAGGGAAATATCTGGCTCTTTAGCTGCTAAATGCTCCACTAAATTCACCAGCTAGTCGCTAACTGTGTCTGTCGGGCGTTTGGTGCTGAGCAGGTAGTGTACAATGTGTTTATCAGAGCTTTTTCGCTAAAAACGGCTGTGGGCTGCGCTTGGAAACGAAGCCGATGAGAGCGGTGAGAATGAACCGAAACAATAAAGTTGAGGGCCGTTAAACCAAAACAGTGATGCCACTAAAATGTAATGTCTGTAGATCTGAGAGAGGAACTGCAGTGTTTGTGATAATTTTCTAGGGGTTTGTCACTACAAGCAAAACCTTTCACATTACACATGATCATTTAAACCATTGTTAACATAGAAATATTGATTAGTGCAGCTTTAGAAGGGTGGAACAAGATGCACATTCAATAGGCTATGTTTCTTTGTGTATTAACCTTGTGCTGCTGTAGACTTTCAGCTAATATGATTACATTTAATTGAGCCACGTTTAAGTGTTACTGAAATGTTTTTAGGCCGATGTTAGATACTCTTACGGAAAAGTGACTTTGTGGCCTATTCAAACAGGAAACCAATATGTAAAATCGGCAGCACACTTACAGAGTGAAGTTCATGTCCAAAAGACCTACAGATAAATATCCAAGCGTGAAATCGTTTCAGTGTGAATTAAAATTTGCCCATGAAAACTTAATTATAAAGTATTTCTCTATAACATTTATTTATTTATTACTAAATAAGAAACAATCATAGTTCAGAAAAAAACATTCTTAGGTATATTTTTTAATCATTTGTTAAATTATTAAGAAACTCAGCTAATTGGCTTCATCAGGACTGTGTGGGTATGGTTTGATCCCCAACTGATTCAAATATCTTAAACCAGTTAGAGAGTCACAGAAAAACACAAATACAGAAATCTCTTATTTAAAATGACCATAACTGTTCTAGCTTTGGCAGATAATGGAGGGACAAAGCATAACATACATTTTAGCTTAAGCTCACACATCACATCTTGCTCATGGGCGCATGTCTGTTGATGGATACACTGGGTTTTTAACTGTGACCTTTCGGTTTCCAGACAGCCTCTCTAAATCCTACAACAACCCTCCTACTGTAGTTTGTTTGATGTCTTTTCCCCCCTCACAGAGCACCTGGAAGGAAAACAAATGATTTCCCTCCCAGTTTTAATCATGTATGTGTCAGACTTGGAGTTCAGGCAATTCCTCCACTTCATTGCTCTAATGAAAGATGAATTATTGGCATAGTCGCATTAAACACCCATCCATATCACCTGAGTCTCATGACAAAAAAATAAGTTATGGCTTTGGTGCCTGGAGAATAATGAATGTGGGTCAAAATGAATAGTTTCATGCCAGAACAAGATGTGCACTCTGTTTGAAAAAGTGACGCCTCATCTAAAAATGGTTTCTAGAACGAGGGAAAACGTTTAAGGCACCTCAGCAATTTCACAACCTTTGCCAACAAAGTGATTGAACTATGAATTTCTGGCAACTTTATTTGCCTCATATAATGAAGGCTCTTTACATGTCTCTTTCTATTTACTTGTCACATACACTTGTAAGTTCACAGTCGATATTGTTACAACATAATGCTATGAGATCATGAGCTTTCTTACAATTAAAACAATCTGACCACTGCTAAAATAATGGACACTATTTACTGAAGAGGAACAAAAGGAAACAGGAACAATGTTTTGCTTATGTGTTAATGCAGAGAATACTACCTCTCTTTGTCCCAGCAGTCTTTAGTGAATGTCCCCACCGCGGCACATAAATAAAGATGCTTACAAATGTCTTCTGGGGATGTGTGGTTGGTGCACTTATTTATTCCAAGAGGCAATTGCATCTCTCCTGATACCTTCCTTCCTGCCACAGGCAAAGCATGCAGGGAAGTGTGCAGAGGTAAACAAGGACAGCTCAAAGTCTTTGCATATGTCCCACTTCTGTGTGCCTGGGCGAATCTGTTGTGAAGGTGAATCTTGGTGGAGCTATGTGTTCGGACTTTAAACCAAACAGCCACTCCGTAAATCACACATCACACACATTTCTCAATCACTGACATTCAGGTATTATTTTTTATTATTAAAGAAATGAGCTTCATATTCACACCGAATGGTAATTGCATTATCACCCCTGTATAATTTGATCAGCCAGACAAATTTGAAATCTCAACAGCTATTCAGGGGCTGGAACCAAAGAAAAGTGACTTATAAAAAGGGCTGATTTTGCAAAACTCTTTGTTTTTACATGAAAATAATATTTGAGATCAAAGCCTCATTGCTGTAGAACAAAAAAATATTTTAAATTTCAAAATTCTGCATTTACTTATATATAGCCTTTTGGGGAAAAAATAAAAACTGTTCTTGAAGTTATTATATATTAGTATATATTACTTAGAAAACCAGGGTGTATTAATCATTTTGTAAGAGAATAACTTTTTTTTTCTAAAACTGGCAAAAACACAATCAAAGGTTGACACTTTTTGATGGACTGCAAGGTGTATCAACTGTCCCCTGCTAATTATGTTTAGTCTGCTTCATTGACTCTGACTGTGCTCCCTTAGTTTTCATATTTCATTTCATCCTGGCTCTGCTTTCCCAGCATTAAATTGAGCCTGTTATTTGTTCTGCTCACAGAGCCAGGCCTTGGCCCACTACAAGGGGACCAAACATGCCAAGAAGCTAAAAGCCCTGGACGCTCCGAAGAGTAAGCTCAAAGGCTCAGTGGTCACCAAGGAAACCGCCAACCACGAGATCGCCAAGGGCATCAACAGCTTGCAGGTCCCCAACGGCACCGACAGGAAAGGTTTGTGTTTTTCTGTCTGCCGCACATTCCCCAACACACGCTCTCTGTTGTTGTCTGTATGTAGCTGCTGTCCTTCTGTTGAGAACGAATGTTGGACCCAACAAACAAACCTTTTTGGCATTTTAGATTTGCTGCACACAACATGCAATCACTTCAGGAGCTGGATGGACTCTCTGTTGATTATATCAACCCTGTGTTGGCTGGTCTGCCAGTGGCTGGCTGCCAACTCAGTGCTCATATACTGAATTTGTAGAGTTGTAGAGATCTCTGCAGGACACACAGGACGGTCAGACATAAGAAGGATGAGGTAGGGCCTCAGTACGCTTCAAACAAAGTGCTTGTCGGATCATCAAGGCTGCGTTCAGACAGACAACAGCACTGTATGAAAAAACATGGCTCTCTCATTCATTTGAATGGGACCACTGCGTTGATGCAGCGGCGGGGGGCCAACACAGAAGGCTCTGACAAAATAACGAAGGGTTTTCCTGCCAAAAAGTTGAACCTGCCTTTGCCACAACGCAATGTGACGTCATCCGGCAAGGCTCTGTGTTCGCCAATCAAATATGATCAAGCACACAGTCCAGGTAAATTTGTAACATGTAGCAGTGTATTTCTACCATTTATCTCACAAATCGTCGCAACAACAGATAAAATGATTGACACTGTTCTAACTTTCCAGAGTTGTAGAATCCTGTCTCATAGTATTATAATTGTATTAGAATGATGTTTTTGGCGTTTGATAAGCCTTCAAAAGTGTTAAACTGTTCCTCCTGGATCATATTTCATTGTCTCACTGGTACCTGAAGCAACACCAACACAGTCACTTGCTTTTTTTAATGCAGGGTTGTTTTCAGTCTGAATGCCACTAAAGCGTCTTAAACCTCCTTTCTGACAGCGGAATTTAGGGGGATTTTAACTTCCATGAAAAGGTAAAAGCTCCAGTAACACTTGTAGTATAAAGAACAACTTTATTGTGAGACCAACGCGTATCGACATGTGGCCTTCATCAGGGTCATTGTAATGCATTGTATGATGACCCTGATGAAGGCCACAAGTTATTTTCTTGTTCTTTATACTACAAGTGTTGCTGGAGTTTCGACCTCCTCAGACTTTTTCCTTTCTCAATGCACCTTGGAAGTATTACTCCGGATTGAGGGAGAAGTTTAATTCTCTCTCAAGCTCTCTTTTTTCATTCTTCACACAACTACTTTTGTCACTTTCTGTTTGTAAAACCGAGCGCGACACTGTGAATGCCTTTGAGGAGAGACTGTCCGAAAGGGTGCGCCATTGCTGCCATTTGTACAATTCATTGCGTTGACGCTACAAAGACACGCAAAAGCCACAGAGTTGTCGGAGAGAGAGCAGGAGGAGGCTATGATAGCAGGCCAACAGGTACACTTTTGCCTTTAGATGTGGTTGGAAGACATGTTGTGCGAACTAGTTTGTTTGATGCATACTGAATTCTTCAGTTTGATGGCAGTTTGCGAAAACGTTGCAACTCATATAATCATGTGCTCCAGACCTCCTCCTGTATTGAATTAGTGCTTTGCATTTGCCTATTATCCCATTTGTAATTATATTTTCGTTGGTGCTCATAGTTGTGTGCTGACTTAATATTCATCACAGCCAGGTGGCTGTTTAAATCCAGTTATCTCGGCTGGGTGTCCGCCAAAAAAGATTCTTATTCTCGGTGGAACTCCTGCTTAAAAACATGTTGAAAAAGTAAACAAAAACTAACTGCAACTTCCAGCACCTGATAGGAACCAGATGCAGATTATTTTAAATTATTTTATCTGCTGTGTTTCATATTGGTTCTGTGGAGGATAACGTTTTTGGCAGCTGAAAGCACTGCTGAGGAGCCCTGCCCTCTCTGTCTCCTCCACTGTAATATTCTTTAAGCTGCCTGTTATTATGTCATGAAATTGGCCCAATGAAAGTCTTCCCCTTTAACTGTAACACTAGAAGTTTTTTAAAGGAATTGGAAACACATTGAGCCGTTGTGCTCTGGGATTAATTTCACCTCTGCCCATGTCGTCTTCCAATGTTCCACAAGTATTTAAATTAGGAGCACATTTCTGGAGCTCTTCATGTACCGTGACCTATTTGTCGAGTCTGACCTATTCACGCTTGAAGTTTAAAGGTTGCTTGAGGTGAAAACGTAGCCATTTAACGGATGAGATGCCCAACCAGGTATTCATATCATGTCTAAGAGGGGATGCTCAGGTTTGGCGATTTTGCCTCATAAATGCTACAAATATTAAAAATGTTCTTGTGTTGAGTGCAAAAGTAGGTGAGAAAACAGTATTAACAAGTACTTAAGATTATATATTTAACCTAACGTAGGTCATATGCTAGTCTTTATGTTATTTTAAGAGCTTTACACCTGGCAGCAGTCTGTCTCGCATCCCACAGAGTTACTAAGCTGCTATACAAATGTCAAACCATTAAGTGGAGCAATTTGCACTCACGCTACCCCTGAGCTAATCCACGCTGCAGTTTGTCAACATTTACTGTAAGAGAGCTTTCAGGTGATGTAATGCACCCTCTGGTTGCCATCTTGGAGGTCTCTAGGTCTCAAGCAACAGTGGTTAGGAAATCTTAGACGCATTTCTGAAAGTATAACTCCTGTAAATTTACAACTTGGCTCTTTCAAAACAACATTTTTTTAAATGGAAATTTACAACTATAGGGCTTCACAACCGTGAGTATCCAATAATCAACCCGACATATTTTTAATAAAAGAAGCTTCACAATATCCTTTTTATGATGCTCATGTTTGCTAATATATTACTAATTAATAGTTTGGAAAGCAATACAATGCAGTGTATGACTGTGTTTTCAATCAGCATAATAAGGAAATGTGATGAACTTATCTGACAAGTTGCAAAATGTTCATACAAAACTTATTTGCAAACATTAACTGACTTTTTTGTTTTGTTTTCCTTACAATTTTTAAAAAAGGACAGCTTTTACATCTGGATTGCACATTAAATAATTAATATATCTAATAGAAGCTAAATTAATCATCTTGCTTCCATGGGTATCTAGCTAACATGAAGCCATGTATGGAGACCCAAAGTGTTCAATATTAGATGATTAAATAAAATGTCATAAAATAAATATTCTGATGAATAAATACAGACAAAATATATAACCATGAAATTGTGAAATAATCAAATAAATGTCACGTCATTATTATGAAATGTTATTTCATCCTTCTTCTTTTCAGTTTATTGCATGCCATTTCTGCCTGTCTGTTTCTATTCCACAAGACAATTTAATTTTATAATTACTCTCGTCATCAGAGAGTCTCTGTCAGTCAATCAAGACAAACAAAGCAGAGCCAGTTATGTGATTGGCTGTCTGCTTATTCAGACAATGGCAACATCCAGTCACATAACTCCCCCATTGATGTAATGTCACAATGAAATGTGTCTTTATGAAATAAAATGGTCATTGGAAAAGAATGAAGTTGTGAAATAAAAACAGACCTCATGAAATCAAATTCTGTTATTGTGAAAAGAAGCAACATGAAATAATGTTGCATAATAATGACCTGAGTTTTAAAACTATTTTGGATTGTTTCACAGTTTCATGGTCAGATTATATTTAGTCTTTATATAACTCATACAATTATTCATTTCATAATGTTTTATTTATTTATTGAATTTTGACCACCTTGGGTTGCCATAGACAGACACCGGAGGGGTTGGTTAGCTGAGCAGAATTAACAAGCTATCTATGGTTTAAGATCATGTGCACCACAACAGTGTCTTTTCTTGCTTAGTTGTTGTTTGTTGTGTGCACATTCAGCTTGATGTTCGACCTCCATTATGATGCCAGGATGTATAGTCTGTATAACATGTATGATATGATTCAAGGCAGTTGTATTTTTCCTAGTGAGCATCTACAGAAAGTTAGCATTGATTTTAGAGAGAAAAAAAGATGTCAAAGCATGTTTGGGGTTTTTTAAGAGTGCACCTCACATCGCAGATGTTCTCCAAATTTGTACTCTGGCGCATTGGACAAACTCATGCTGTGCAGCTGAACAACAACAAACCAAACCCATAGATTTTTATTTAAATTCTAGAGGAGATCTTAAAGTTTCCAGAGATACCAAATATGTCAGGGTGATTTTTAGCTGACGATGTCAGTCTTTGGTTTGAATATTTGACTATAAACATCATATACTCTTGATGGAACATGCTGATAAAGAATAATATATATGATACCGTCAGAAAGTGAGGAATAAGATCATGTTTCCAATCTTAAAACTACTTAAAGGGGGAATTAAAGTTATGTGGGTGTTTAAAGTGCAGATGTTTAGCTTTCATTCGTTTAATTTTGCATCCATATTGCTTGAACATTGGCATTTATAGCCTTTTTTATACACTGTCCCTCCCAATACACATTTGTAATTAGAGGACTAAACAGTTCAGATGGGATTCAGACATTGACCTCCTCCCACTCTACCTGCACTGAGATACCCATCTGTATTGGACTCAGCCTTGACATTAAACATACACTTAACAAAACATACAAACATACAAAATGATAAACATATTATACACAGGCAGAGATCTCAGAGACCTTAAACAACAAGTTGTCATAACCAAACAGACAAATGGCTATTAATCATTTCAAACACCAGCACATCTCTACACCATCTCACTATCATATCTACAGCGCGTGGGGGCGGCGGTTTGTCACAAGTGGCACTGGGTAATGAATATTAATGTGCTCAGATGTCAGAAGAATTAACTGTCGAGGCGGGTAAATTCTGCATTATCTGCAAGGCTGAAGCATTTGACGGTATATCAGTGGCACCAAACTCGCTCTAATGAAAAGCAGAGTTCAGGGAAGAGTAATGGCCGTAGTGAGAGTAGGCAGAAACAAGAAGGAGGCAGAGCTCTGTTTGCCTTTGCAGAGTGGGCTTTCAATGGATTTGTTTTGCTCTAAAATTACCAGGGGAAAACGTATTTGGTCTGTAATAATTTTATTTCAAAGCACAACATATCCATGCTGGGAACAATGTAAGGCGGTTGCTTATGCCTATTTTTGTTTCAAAAATACACCTGATTGTGTCATTCAAGCACTGTTTTGTAACATGAGGTATAACTACTTACTTAATAGTGAGTATTTTTGTTGTTGTGGTAGCTTTTTGTAAGAACACACTGTAAAACATTTTAAGCTGGTTCAATTTAAAAAAAACTTGAAAAATGTGAGTCAACTGAACTAATTAATTCGAAGTCGTCTCATAAGTTTGTTGAACTTGTTTTTTTCAGTCGGTTTCACGTTTTTAAAACTTAAGATATTACGTTTAATCAACAGCTGTTTAGTTGCACTGACACATGTGACACTGTCAGATTTGTTTGCCATTTATATTTTTTTAGTTTGAGTCAGTTCTTCAGTTGCAACAAAGACAACATGTTAGGTCGCTCCCAGTGACCTTGATAAACTGGAAGTGTGTGGTGGTACAGGTGAACTCAGTACTAACCTTCATCATGGTTAGCACAGTTTTCTTTATTATCAGATGATGATGTGTAAAATCAGTGGAGTTCCTCTTTAATTTAATGAGTTGAGTGAACTCAAAAGTCCTTAAGCTCATGTTTATAGGTTCTGAAATAGTCTGAAAATGAAAACTAGACATTTTAAGTTGAATTCATTTGAAATTAATTAAAACTTATTTACATTAAGTTAAAGAGTTGATTCCACTAAATTCCTGTATGATGTTTAATGGTATAGGCATCATATTATCCAGGGTTTTTTTAGCATCATATCTTTGGGAAATCACTGCAACAACAAATGCAAGCAAAAAGCAAACTGCCTCGGTGAAGTGCTAAAACACAGACGACTTCTTACACAACGTATTGGAAGAAATTCATTGTGAAATGAAAATGATCCATTAGATTTCATAACTCCTTCTGCTCAGGGTGGTTTAAGTTGATGCAAACACTGAGTGAAAGTTTGTAATCACAGGGTAGATTTTATAAAATGCACTGAGCGTCCGTGCTCTTCAATTCATCGTTGAACTTCTGTGTGTTCTGAGATGGATGGACAGCTGGACACAGTGAGATAGTATAGATTAGCCGGATGACTCAGCGGCCGCCTGTCAAGTTTGTGTGTATGTGTGTGTGTTTGTGTGTCCTTACACCAGCACCAGAGAGAGTAGAGCAAGAAAGGCAAAGAGGGAGAGAGAGAGAGAAATGCCCACAGCACAGCCCGCCATCTCTCAGTTCCAGTCCAGTGCCTGAGGAAATGTACCCTGATATTAGCTATTAAAGAGCAGATTGTCAGGGGAGCCATGCCAGCACTGACAGCAGCTGTACAATGGAGCAGGCTGCAGGGAGGCAGGAGGCTAGCTAAGGCTTTTTCCTCCCACAGTCTTCTTCCTCAGGTCCACATCAGCTGCCAATGCCCTCCGCCACCCTCCCACCCCACCATCCTCCACCCCAAAAAAACTGCCTTTGTGCCCAAGTCTCACCATACATACGCGCTGGGTTGGAAAAAGCCCTTACACACAGACGTCAGAGACAGCAGCAAACCTGATGACTGTGTGATTAGATTGGCTCCATACCTGTGCTGTGCTGCAAATGTTCTCATTTGTGGGGATTTTGGATGGCGATGTGTAACCGCAGAAACTTCCCAACAGAAATTAGGTGTGGATCATTTGCTTTCGAATGAAATTGGAAAGAGATAAATCAGAGTCAATTCAAACCGTCTCCTGCTGCTGTTAAATATCTGAGATAACGTCGCTTTTTTTTCCCTTCAACAAAAAACAGATGATTGCAAGCGTCAATGCACACTTATTTGTGAATGCAAATGTTTCACCTTATCAATCTTTTATTCTCGGAAAATTCAACCGTGACTCTTTTCTCATTTATTCACTTTGAATACTGACAAGAGGTGAGGGGAAAAAAATCATAGACGTCAGATGAAATTTGACAGAACTCAAGAGCCACGAGGGATTTCTGTCCTTTAAGTTGTGACAGCATATAATAAGGCCCAATCATTTTAATTAAAGAGCTTAATCCAGCTTCATTGAGAAAGGTAATCAGATCTCTGGGGAGTCTTGTGATTGCCTGAAAGCTTAAGTAGAGTGGAAGGATTTCAGAGTGGCGTTTCTCCTCTATTGCCAACAGGTCTCAGGGGAAAGTGGATGGAGGAAAGAGAAGAGGCAGTGTCCTGTCTCGAAAGGGTCGCAGCACCTGTCCTGATCTTCCTTTCTCGATTCTCTCTGCCTTTGTTGCCTTCACCACTCCCACCCTCTCGATTTCTCTCTTTTTAATTGTGTCCCATACTCGATTACTCTCTTTTAATGTTATCTCTTTCCTCTCACCTTCTCACATCCCTTACCTCCTTCCCCTCCTCTCTTCCCCTTTTTCTTTCTTTCCCCTGTTGTTTTGCCTCAAAGTTTGCTTACTTTTCCAGTTTCACTTTCATTTAACTTTTCTTTTTTACCAGCTTCATCGTTCTCTGTCTCCCAAATCCATCCTCTTTTGTTCTTGTTTCTTATCCTCTCCCTTCTTTTACCTGGCCTCAATCTCTCTATCTCTTTCTTTCTCTCCCTCCCCCGACTTTGCTGTCGGGTCGAGCTCGCCCATACCAACTTTAGATTGATCACAGTCATTACCTCCATTAATGAGAGGGGATTGAGTTCTTAACTGGGCTTCGCAGAGCCAGTTAGGTCACACTGACTGGGGATATGGATTACTAGAGGCTTCCCGGAGTGCACGTCGTCCTAGGCCAGCCAAAGTACACTTTAATCACCTGCCCTTCCAACAGCAAATGGCTCTTTAATGACATCGTGGTAGATGGGTTCACCCCAACACAAGGGCAAATACATGCATGGCTTAACATGGGATAGCCTCACCAACCAGGCGTTGTAATAAGTAGACAGATAAATACATTAGAAAAGAAGGAAATAAATTATACGGTTTATTGCTGAGAGTTAGATGAGCAGATCGATATCACTCTCATGTCTGTGCGTTAAGTGTGGATCTAGAGGAAGGAGGCGATTAGCCTAGCTTAGCATAAACACTGCAAGCAGAGGGGAAGCAGCTAGCCCAGCTCTGTCCAAAGTTAGAAACATATGCCTAACAACATCTCTATATTTCTATTTCTTTAACACACATAGAATTAGAAAACGAGACATTACGGTTTAACGAGGACTCGTCATTGGAGCTCCTTGCTGACCAACAGCTAGGCACAGTGACTGCACGATGCATCCTGGCTTCATTGTTGCCAGCTTTGCACATTTTTGACACTTAAGTGATTCTTTGGTAAATCGTTGACTGATTTTAACAGACTGAGCAGACTCCATCCACTGATGAAGACTGTGACTGTGAGATGCATTTAAAAAGCTCAGTAAATAACTAATGAGTGGACCCTGAGATCAGATTATGGTACGATGTCAAACTACTGTTTCCAGGGCAAAGAATGAACTTTCATGCTCAATTTTAGAAGCGTTGGAAGGTGTCTTTTCCCTCTTTTTAACTATTTCCCACTGCCAGTCTTTGTGCTAAGTTAGGCTAAACAAATCATGGAGCCATCTCTACTGAATTCATAAAGATGAAATTTATATCGATCTTCACACTCCAGGTATCAGAGCAAACAAGCAGACTGCCAAAATGTTGGAGTACTGCTTAATAATAGCACCCGAGCAATTTACTCTCCCCAACTGTTGTTCCAAACTACTGACTGAATATAAAGCAGTTCATGAAGGCTGTTCAAAAAATCCTCTTGGTGAGAAAATGATGCAGACTATACTTCCCAGCTGTTGATAAATGAAAGACGACAAATGAGGGCCATCTACAAAAAAACAAAACAAAAGCAATCTGTGACGTTCAGCACAAAAAATAGCCCCTAACAATGACCAGAGAATCTCTTATTACCACTTTAAGATTATTCTGATGGTGCATTTATTTTAGCTCACTCATGGTGCCAAAAGTAGTTAAATGACAACTCACAAGCCAAAACCTGCGGGCTCACATGAACACCAAACCTTTACTTGCACTTTTCCTGGAATCACACTCAGTCTGATGACCGTGCCATTGAAAAGCTGCCCAGAGAAGCAGGTGTGATGGCAGCTTTTTGGTCGCTGCTGAGCACGACGAGCGCGAGTGAGTTAATCGCTGTGATTTCAGGTTGTTTTGATGCCTGGCACACTGGAGCCGACTGGGAGTAGGTGGTCGTTAATTGCAGGGAGCAAAGAGGTCGCTGCCGCTCTGCTCGTGGCATAAACATTATTCATCAGGAGTGACAAGGTCAGACACTTCATAAATAGTTCACAGATTAATTATTGTTCTTGTGGTAATGGCTTGGGCTTGATGGGACATGGAAATGTAAAGTTACACTTAGGTCGTTCATGGCTGTTAAACCATTAGGGTTTGATCAAAACTGATGATTGTCAGCATACCTGAAAAGGTGTATTGCTTTAGCTGAACGTCTGTAATTTGAAAAAAAAACCCGACACATTTCATATATATATATATATATATATTTATGGTTCAAATGTAAGAGTACTCATGTCTTCTTTTTTTGTATTCAGATTACTGTGATCTTGTTAAATCTAAGCATGGCGGCGTTAGAGCATGTCGATTGGAAGAACTGATTTTCTGGCTCTTGCCTGCAGCGAATTCAGCCTCAACTCGAATTACACAGAACATAAATTACGCACAACTAATAAGTGAAGTCACTGGTCCCCTTTTTATAGTCGAGTCCACAATCTTTAAATAAATGTTCCAGTCATGGTATTGAGAGTAACAGCCTGGAATAATGGCCGTTTCATGCCAGATGTTCTTCTTTATATCAGTCCACAGGCATCTGCAGTGTCTACAGATACAGGTAGAGGTCAATCAGTCATACGTGCACCTCACTGCATCACCAACGCTCAGTTCCCTGCTGACAACAGTAATCAATAGACGCCCTTGCTTAAGGTCACCTGGTCATGTGATGGACAGATCCTGTCGGCAGCAGTCTGTAAATGGCACAAAAGCACTGCAGCAGCAACACCGACATCACAGCTGCTGAACGTAGTATCATTGACCACACCATGTAATCCAGTTTATAATTTAAAATATAAAGGCCTAATTTACTTTGTACATAGGCAACTTACAACTTAATGCTGCACTGTAACTGTATTTTATTTCATTTTATCTCATTTTAAATTTCATGTTGATTTCATTCTTATTGTTTTGAATGTCATTCTAATGCTTTTGAATTGCCTCTGTGTTTGAAATGTGCTATATAAATAAAGCTGCCTTGCCTTGTTGTGAAAGCCCCGTTAGAGATAAGTTGAGGAGCTCAGAACTGCTGCTCCCTCGCGTTGAAAGGGGTCAGTTGAGATGGTTCAGGATTAGAAACCCTCCTGTGGAGGTACTCCAGACATGTCCAAGTGGGAGGAGACCCCGGGGATGACCACTAGAGGGATTATATGTCCCATCTGGCCTGGGACCGCCTCAGGATCTCCCAGGAAGAGCTGGAGGATGGAGGATGTGACCAAGGGGAAGGACGTATGGGCTACTTTATTTAGCTGGCTGCCACTGATAAAGCAGCAGAAAATGGTTAGATGGAGTATCTTAACAAAGCAGAAGATACATGTTGGGTTTCATGGTTTAAAGTCTGTGCAGTTGTGAGAAGGTGAGTCACAGGGTGGTGTCTGTTTTGGCTGTTGGTTGTCTTTTTGTTGCTGGTTCAGAGCATGCGTAAATGTAAAATGAGTGTGGTGCCTGACCAATACACTGACAGACTGATTCGGCGAAGTTCACTGTTTGAAATTTACAGTTATATTTACTCTTCCTGTTGTCTTTAATAATAAACCAGATTGTTCAGGTGTAAAATATTATACCAAAGGCATTTTTGTTATTTTGTGTTTTAGGATTTTGTTACATATTGGTAGAACACACCCTCTAATAGCTTTCCCTGACTTCATTTCGATGCAGATGTCCTATGTTTTGTACATTTATCAACCACCTGCTCCTGTTCATTACCTTTAAAGATCTGCATTCAGAGCATGCAGTGAGTTTCATGAAAGTGCAGCAAAATTTCATAGTTGGAGTCAGTCAACTGTAAGAGGAGAGTATTACAACAAGTATAAATGTGCCTCAAACCCATTTCAAAGGATAATGGATTGGATGCTCACAAACACTGAAATAGTAAAAGAACTCACAGTGCATACATTTACATAAGCTGCAATCCCTGGATGCCTCGGCTTGAATAAATAGACAGCCTTCACCAGAAGCTCTTTCTGATTCTTCTTACATAAAGGGTGTCATAACAGAAACACGCCTGCTGCTCCAACCTCTGATGTATTTTTTAACCTTTGGCAGAAGTGAACCTGGTGACGATGTAACGTCGAGCAGTTTTGCGGTGCCGACACCGCCGCTGGGATAAATAAGAACCATATATAATGGCTCACAAAAATAGCATGACATAATTCACTATTGATTTGCTCTGCTGGCTGGCTGATCTTCATTTCGTGACACTGGAGTGCGGAGAACTCAGAGGCATTGGCATCGATCAAGTGGTGCTGCTAAGGCAAAATTTCATTTTCGTAAATGTGGCAGCAGTCGTCTGTATTCCATACACTGACGTGGTGTTGTTTTACGAGTCAAATATATTGATCCACTGCTGTCTTTATCCCTACAAATATCAGACATTTATTTCATAAAAGCAACATGTTAATGTGATCTCATGCGCTGACAGTGGATTAGAGGTCTGATTATTTTGCAGAATTGTCTGTTTCAGTAATATAGATTTCATTTGTTTTATATGTACATATCATGGCATATAATCCATTATCTCCTGAATAACTCATCTTGTGAGATTGGAATAGCTTTTTAATCAGGGCTACTTGTCTCTGGTCAGCAGCTCGTTTTGCTTTTGTTGATCTTCACTCAATTTTCGCTATGCCCCATGTCCTGGTCTTCTTCACTTGTTCTCAAAGTCTCTGAACCTGGTTTTGGCAGTGGCTTAAAGTAAAATGTTCACTCATTCATAGACCAACATGAGCAAAAGAGAATATCTAACTTTATCTTAATCCAACTCTCACATAATCCTCACAAAACTCCTCTTGGTCCTCACTCAGTTTCAACTATATGGTAATTATCTTGCATTTTTCTTTCTTTCTTTCTTTCTTTCTTTCTTTCTTTCTTTCTTTCTTTCTTTCTTTCTTTCTTTCTGTTCTTTAGTATTTCATGTTATATTTTTAAAGAAAAACAAACAAATAAAATAGGAATTATTCTCTAAAGTCTGAAAAAAAGAAACATGTTCAACCACCTATTGGTTGAACATCACATGAATAAAACATATTTACCCCTAAATGATGGATGGAGCCATATGATTCAAAACAAATCATCTATTTTCTCTCTGCAGATGTCGTTCCTGGAGCAGCGCCCCTACTGCTATCCCCTGTGCTCAGACTGGCACAACCCTTGGCATCCCTGACGACCCTTACGACGCCAACGCTGGCACCTGTGGCCTCGCCGATAGTCCCAAACACCACGGCAGCCACAGCCACAGAGACTACCTCAGCTGCTGGAGGGGACGAGAGGCCGTCGAAGCTCAGCTCGTCCTCAGAACCGGACCTGGAGCCTGAGACCGAACCCGAGGTGGAGACAGACACGGAAACAGAGGAGGAGAAAGCTCGACGTCTCCTGTACTGCTCGCTGTGCAAAGTGGCGGTCAACTCGGCGTCGCAGCTGGAGGCTCACAACAGCGGTAAGAGACGTGTGCCGACATTTGCTGCAAATGTAAACATCACTTGAGTGTTTGTAGCAATTATGACAGAGGTATTTGTACAGAAGACAAAAGAGTACTGCATGTATTGTATACATAAAAGGTTCTATGTGGAGTTTTTAGACAGTCCTTGTTATTAATGACACCGGTGGCCGTTAAGTGAACTGCAGTCAGCATCCTGTTGTTTGTGCTAGCAAGCATCCTGGACATCTGCCACAACAGTGATTGGACGTGACATACACGAGACTGAACGTGATTTTCAATCATATTTAGAATAACGTTACTACCTGTAATGTTCCTACATTTTATTTAAACGATTGGTGATGCTAACTAGCTTACTGTTTGCAAATTACTTTATCAGCTAACGTTACGAACCAACCAACGCCAGATCCATCACCAGTAGCTAAGTTACAGCTAGCTGGCTAACCTTATCTTAGCTTAGGTTACAGTTAGCTGGTTGGCCGCCTCTGCCTTGCATCGCGCTTGGCTAGTAGAAAGCAATTGTTAGTTATACACCTATAGAATTTATTGTTGGCTAAAATCAGCATCGTTTGACATCATGGCATAGCACTCTGGAGCGTGCATAAATGTCACGTCCTCTGGATTTTCCCCGAACAACCGTCCCGAGTCTTTTACATAGAAATCAGTCCACAGGCTGTTATGGGCATCTGAAAAAGTAATTACTACATATAGTACCTTTTAAGTATTTACCTGCTGTGTTCCTACTTGTGTTTTTCATGTCGTGCAGTTTCCCTGAAAAGTACACACCAGCATCAGTGTTGAAATGGTTTGGTGGTTGAGTCAATGCTTTCTGTGAAGAAGAAGGTTGTTATCTGTTGGGTTTCTACACAATCACCCAGCATCAGTGGTGAAGTGTTCTTTGTTACTGGCCATCTTCAACAATAATTGTCAGGCCTAAAAAACTGTTCTGACTGGTCTAGCAAAATCTTCCTTGCTATGAAACCACTGACATACACCAAAAACATTTTTTTAAATCAAATCTTTTGGTGTTTGTCAGTGGTTTCCTAGCAACCTTGTGTCCGACATTGATCAGTTATTGTGACACATACTTGCTTTCGAAAACAAGAATTGTATTCTTGAATCACAAATTTCTAATACTCCATTCACACACACACAGAGTGGCGATATGACAGTACGCTGAGTCATTTATGTCTCCAGTCGGAGCTTCATGCACATGAATGTTCCACTGCTTTTGACTTGTAACATTTTATTTAAAGTTTGAACAAGAGAACAATTCAAATAAAAGTCTATCAACAGGGGCATGGCAGACACCCAAAAAAACACCCACTGACAAAGTTACAGATAGCCAGGCAGTGAAAGGGTCCCATGTGAACTCATACTGACCAAGCTTATTCAACAAGAGAGTATGTGACCTTTTGTTAACCAGCCAGCTGAGCCATTCTTGATGAGTTGGTGAACACCTTTTCCTCCAATGTCTCAGCAGCATCCTTTTAGCTGCTGTAATAGCCAAAATATTCCATTTCCTTTCAATGGAGGAAAAGTCAGTCTTTGGGTTCAGTGGTTGAGTCCAAGAATGACAGTTTTGTAGAGACTTGGAACTGCTTCTTTAGCAAATAATATATAGAGAAAATAGCCTGTTGGATATTTACCAATCCTGAAGTTCTGGACATGTCCAAAGTATATATAGAATAGAGCAGTTCCCATTCTGAGAGGAGCACGGGGGGGAAAACTTGTCAAAAAACAAACAAACAAGAAAACTTTCATCTGAATTTGTTAGGAGGGTTAGGAATTGGTTTTGGTGTTCTGAGTCAAAAGCCCAGTCCATCCCTTCCCTCCAGACAAACACAACTCAGGTCAAATGTGTAGCTTTTTCATGAATGAGTTTAACAGGGTCCTCAACTTTGATCAGGGACGTTTTAAAATCATTTATAAGTCGACCCTTTCATCAGAAAAGGGACAGATGGGATGACAGACCTTTCCTTCAGGCAGAATCTGTAGGGTGAAGTTCATGTGCTTCTTGTTTGAACCTGCAGGTACGAAGCACAAGACAATGCTTGAGGCCAGGACCGGCGTGGGCTCCATCAAGTCCTTCCCCCGGCCGGGAGTCAAAAGCAAACTGGCCACATCCCCCAAATCATCCACGGGCCTGCAGAACAAAACGTTTTACTGCGAGACGTGTGACGTGCATGTCAACTCAGAGATCCAGCTAAAACAGGTGAGAGGGACAAAGAGAGACTTTGAAAGCTTTGAAACACTCAAACACTGATGTACTTAGGAAAATTCCTGCACACAAAGCATGTTTAACTGAAGATTTTGAAAAAAAAAATTCAAGAAAAAAGCAATATTTTACTACATTTCATCATTATCTGACATAATATTTTGTTAATATATCATTTTGCCTTTGAAGGAGTAATTGACATTTTGCGAAATAGGCTTATTTGCATTATAGCCATCGAGTTAGATGAGAAGATTGATACCACTCTATCCAGTAAGCAGTAATACCCCCACCACCACCACCACCTGTGTTGTTCATTTCCTGCTATGGAACGTCTCTGCTAGCTACGAGCTAGTTGTCCCAAATCACATTTGACTGAATAAATGTATTTATACACGCCTCACATTACGCCCTATTGTAATGATTTACCGGAAGGGAAAAGAGAGGAATTTTGATATCTATATATTTGGCATACAAAAAGTACAAAACGGGGAAATTAACACAGGGACAAAAGATTAGAACTTGGAAAATGTATTTTTTATTTCACTATGTTAACATACACACCAGACACCAGGGTTACTGGGAGCAATCAGGTTAAGACTGGAAAACACATTTACATGCACTGTAATAACCTGGTAACTGTAAAACCTGCATGTACCTGCAGCTGCTCAGTAATCCGATTTCTCCCTCACGCCCTATCATATTTTTGACACAAGGGTGGCATGTTTGAAATGTATTAGTGATATATGAAGCTGCAGCCTTTTTTTTGTTCTTCTCTCTCTTTTCTCTGTAGTAAGAAAGCACACAATTTACTGTGTCTGAATGTCACAGGTTCGTCTGTGAAAACCTAGTTTTTTTAGACTCATTAACTTCAGTGTTAGATTTCCCTTTTTGTTGGATTTAAGATTTTTTGGTTACAAAGATGCGCCGCTATTAGTAGTGATCTTTCCTTTCATCCGGCCGTGCTGCTGTCACAGCAGAGCTTTCCCAGTCTGAAGTCTTTGTCATGCACACGCACTCTTGCAAAAACCTGGTTCCTCCTAATCCCTCTCCTCAAATAAGGAAGAGGGTTTCTAGTTTATAAGGTGTTAAGGAAATCAGGTTACCAAGGAAAGCTGACAATAATCTGATCTCTTTGTGATATTTTCCCCAGTGTGGTTTGGCTGAAAACTCGGCCTAGGAATGTGTATCTTGGTTGTTGCCATGGGACACTCCACAAATCTTCTTTTCTTGTAGCTGCTGATCATTCTGTCACGGGGGGAATTTCATCCACAATACTTGAAAACCACTCGGTTTTGTCTGTGCTAACCTTGATCTTTCTCACTGAAAATAGGCAGGCTTTGTATGAATTTTTCATGCAGGGACTTTTACTGAGTACTTCTGAACAGTGGCGATTCTCTGTGAAATGAATCCAGCGTGACAAATTTCAGTTACAGCTTGAAACCAGAGGAAACGTATCATTGTTAAACCCACTGCAAGGACTTGTGAAGTTTAGATGCAGCCAGAAATCTGCCTTTTGTTGTCAGCATGTACCCACACTAAATTATTTATTGGCTTTTTTTTTTTTTTTGTATTTCTGTTTATGCCATTCCATATTCCTGTATTGTATTTGTTTATTCAAATCCCCTGTTTATTTCTGGTCTTTTAGCATCAGACAATTTTAATATCACTTCTCAATATGACGATCTGTATTTAACATGGGAACATAATGTGTCATTTGGTAAATGCTTTCTGCACTGTATCTTGCAGTGTCACAACTGCAGTCATTTTCACCATGGGTAGCTCCAGTCACAATGAAACCTTTAAAGCTGTAATACTTTTCTCCTTGAGACAGGAGGTGTATTTTTAGTTCTGCCCCCCTCCCCTCTTTCTCTGTTGGTCTGGTTCCCACCTCAACACATGATAAGCTATCTACCCTGAAATGGCATCTAGCCTGAGGCTGAGGTAACAGGTGTCTATAAAGTGTCCCATCCAATCTGTAATAAAAAAAAAATAACAATGACAATTTTTACAGTTTTTTCTCTGGAGTGGCTCTTGTCAAGAGAAAGATGCAGTTTCTAAACCAGTATAATCCGGAAGATCATCAAGACCCAGACTAGATAATCAAACTTGGACGCTGATGTTACTCCAAGACCGTTTTTGCTGATTGATCTGTTCGTTCACTGCTGGTGAAGGTACCAGTACAAATAAGCTTCTGCATTGTTTTCCTCTGTGTGGTTTCTGTGGTTGCTATGGTCACACAGTGAGCCGTGGCTATTTGAAAAATAGTCCAGCCGTCATAAACGCGACAAATAGCCGTGCATGGCCATAAGAGCGGCGGCCTCTGTCTCCTTGATGCGCTGCCACATACGATGACTAACGGCTGTAGTCGTGAAAGAACCTTTACTTCCTTCCTTAATGTTTTTTTCTGCCTTGACTTTCCTGGCTTGTCTTGGGAGCCACAGTCAGGCTAACTCCTGGCCACACCAACGGCAAGCTGTATTAGCTCTAATATAATATGAAGATCATGCAAATGTGTATTTTAGGCATGTATATAAAGACACTAATGAAAAATGATTGATCTCTTCTATCCTGTTTATACATTCATGCGTGATTATTTTAATGTGAAAAAGTACATTTGCATATTGCAGCTTTAACCTCAGTAGAGTGACATGCTGAAACCTAGTGTGACTCAGGACCCCTCTCTCTGAAGCTTGTTTTCTGTCTCCTTCTCAGCACATCAGCAGCCGGCGTCATAAAGACAGAGCCGCAGGTAAACCAGCCAAACCTAAATACAGCCCCTACAGCAAACCGCAGAAAGGCCAGACCAAGCAGCCGGTGAGTCATGCACGCCTCAGTCATCTTATCAGCAACAAAAGTCCTCGTGTCGACACAACAATCACAGTGACTCAGTTCTAATAGCCTCTTAGGAGACAGACGTGTCAAACCATGACCCGTTACTGTTTGTTATCTGTAACTGTGCTCATTGTCATTCTCCTTTTCCAGCCACTTTCTGTTTCAGGTCAAATAAAAAGCATAAGTCTGTGCCCAAACCCAGTGTGTACTGTTCTCTATTGCTCTGTTTGCATGGGAGAGGATGTTGGTTCTTTGATGAGGCATATTCACTCCACTGGACAGCACCTGATTCAATAAAACTTTAATAACTGGATCACCTGTTACCTGGCTTTTATTAAAAATCTGTGGCAGCGAGCAGCGTGATTTAATTTGAGAACTTGATATTTTATAGACAAACATGGCATGTATCTAGGTTCTTCTGAGTCAGCACGCTGGAGGTGGAATGCAGACTAGTGTCGAATATTATAGGTAATTGTAAATGTCGGTTTTAACTTATTTGGAGTACCTCAGCGTGTGGTCTTCTGCATCAAGGCAGTTCAGATTAGTGTCAGGCAAGTTGACAAACCACAGAATAAGAGAAGTGTGCAGAAATAACTTTCAAATACTTTCCTGAGTTGATTGTTTAACTTTCCAGTACTGGCTGTTCTATGTGGCCTTTTTGCGCTCCAGGAGAACTAAAACAATGCTAAAATTGCCACGTGATGCCAGATTGGTAGGATGCACGAAGGGGCCATATGGATTCAATGTGGGAAAGATAAAGGAGAGTCTGACTTTCCATCTTACAGAAGCCCTAGAAAACAGCATTCATCACACACCCACTGTTTGCCGAGACGAAGCGCGGGGGTTACCAGTGTGGGGGAAATGACTTTTTCTGAAACCCATCATTGACTGAGTTAACGGAGAGGAGCTTCTTTGATGAGCGGAGAGTAAAGAATGCTTCCCATAGGGTTACGATGCCTGAGTCAGTGATTGATAACCCATGACAACGGCTGCCATCCTGGTGCTGTGAGACCGTAGCTTTTCCATTACTGATACAGAAGATTAAGCCAGATAACTTTGGTGACCTTTTCACCCTGTTAGGCTGATATTTGGAGGTTGGGCGCTTTTTTTCCCCATTTGTCTGTCGTTTCTTTCTTTGTCTTTGTTTCTTTCATTCCGTCTTTTTTTTATTTCTTTCTCAATGAAAATGACATAACTCGGAGCACCTCTGTAGCCAAATGATTACAGCGCACGCCACATGGTCGCAACAGTCGCCGGTACGATTCCAGCCGATGACTTTGTTTCATGTCATACCCCTCTCTCTCTCTCTCTCCCCCATTTCCTGTCTGCCTCTTCACTGTCTCTGTCTAATAAAGGTAAAAATGCCCCAAAAAAGAATCTTTAAAAACAAAAAACTCCATACTCACTCAATTTTCATGTGCAAAAAACAATGACTTTGACTTTGGAATAACTAAATCACCCCTGCTACACGCTGCCAAAAATAGCAGCATTTGACAGATCTAAAGGAGGTCTGGATTCAGCGATTCGATGTGCGAGTTTTATGTTTGAGACAAAGACAGAGCTCCAAGGAAACCAAATTTCCCAAAAGCCTCATGTCCAAATTGCAGGTACATTGGTTAAGCGATTCAACGATCATTTATAATGTAAAGGGGTTGACATGTCTATTGCAGTTTCCCACATAAGCTCTGGTGTCCTGCAGATCATCTGGATCACTCTCAGCAATTAGCAGCTGATTTCTGGCACCCATTTCATCCCGTTAAGCTCTCTGGCCCCAACTCTCTCTGTGCCTGCCGTCCTGCACAGGGAACAGTCTGGAAAATCATGACGACAAAACAGATAAACTGCACTGACAAAGAGCAGACTGTAAAATATCTGAAACCAGTAAAAAAAAACAAAGGCCTTCCCAGAGCCCAATGTGACGTCTTCAATTTGCTTGTTTTGTCAGACCAACAGTCAATTTACAATGATGTAAAACAGAGAAAAGCAGCAAATCCTCACATTTGAGAAGCTGAAAACAGGAAATGTTTCGTGTTGTTACTGGATAAATGACTCGATTTTCTTAAAATTGTTGTTGATTAACTTTCTTAGTTGGCAAATCACTTTAGCACAAAAGATTATGGCTTGGTATCGAGCCTCAGTACATTTTGGTACCGACTGAAATGTGTCCAAAGCACCAAATATCGTACCGAAAGTGGGCATTGAATTTCTGGTCAGATTTGCAAGCTTATTTTCTTGTTTTGTTGATCAGATAGTTCCTGATTTAAATCAAACTGTAGCTGTTTTTATTTAGGGAAAGTTCTTTTTAAACAGCTGTCAGAAGACATTTAATATATGTGGACTTCTTTTGTTAAATGAAAGGGGTCTGTAGAAAAACACATTTAGTATTTCTCACAGTGAGATATTAAAGAAAGTCTCATTTATCTATAGTGTTGAAAGTATCTAAAAAATTCAAAGATGCTTTGTAGCAGAATTTGCAATGCTGATTTAGATCAGATCTTTTTCATGATCACCCTGTTTGCGTACTGTATATACTGACTGTATTTTGTCTTTCTCTACCAGATAAAGTTGTCCCTGGGGAAGGAGCGCCAGTGTCAGCCTCTGACTGCGCAGATCCTGCCCGCTCACCTGGCGGCAGTGGCAGCAGCAGCCGCCGCCGCCCTCGGCAACACTTTCACACACCGCACGAACCACGCCCCGACCCCTGCCCTCTTCCAGACACAGACCCTCCCCGCTGCACTGCTCCGCCCGGCCCCCGGGCCTATCAGGACCTCCCACCCACAAGTCTTATTTGCCCCTTATTGACCTGTTTGACCCGGGCGGTTCTGCGCCGCCTCCTGTCAAGGACCAAACCATGTGCTTCACCCAGACCAGGAGTCCAGGAGTCTTGTCAGCATCTGTGCTCCTTCTATGCATCCGGGATACTGAACATCTTCTCACCTCTCCTCGTATGGATTATCCTACATGTAAAGCTAAACCGGACTGCAGCGAAGCATTGGGCGCTTTCTCTAATCCCACTGAAAACCTGGGCTACAGTATACATGTTTTCTATGCCATCCTGCAGCCCATGGCTCATACCCAGACCCCGGACTTGGACCTACATTGTACCGCAATAATGTTTAAGACTAACCCCGTGAACTATGCAGTGTCATTATTTCATGATGCAAGGCACAGTTTGAGCTAAAACTACAGTAGGGATATGCTTTTTGTAAAGATACAGCGCGACACTAAGATCATTGCTTTAGTGGAGGATTACTGTCGCTCATAATTTAAAAGGGTGTTACTGATCATAAGAGCGAGTAAGGCCCTCCTCTGTTCCTGTATGCACTTTAAGCCCCTCCTCTGCTGATGTCTACATTAGATGGCTAGACTGTGTTAGATTGTTAGAGTACGTGTCGTAATGTGCGTGTTTGTATTCGTCCTTGCATATCTGTATGTGTGTGCAAGCGTGTACTTCTGCATGTGTGCGTGTGCTTGTCCGTGCGTGTGCTTGTCCATGTGTGTATGAATGTGTGTCTCTGGATGTGTGTGCGTATGCGTGTGTGTGTGAGCTTCCCATCCACCATAAGCCATCCTAGTTGATATCCAGCACACATTGTCACTGACCATGTCTCGGGCCAGAGGGACCACAAAGGCTTGTGTATATTAACTGTCAGTGTGTAAAAGGTGAACAATTTCAAATAAAAAGAGTCCTAATTTGTTAATGCTGGTGATTTTGTGTAGTTCAGTGGGTGCTATCACATAGTGGTCATGGTGCTGCATGGTGCTTAAAGCATCAGCTACAATCATTTATTGAAATGTATTGAAGGTTTTCTGGTACAGGATGTAAATCCTCCACACCAGACTCTACAACTCAAAACCACAGACTGTATATAAAGATGGACGACATGACAGCCCCCCAAAAGTGAAGCCAAAACATCTGGATCACCCCCTGGTGGCTGGCTGCAGTATAGGTCATAAACCCCACCCCCTCAATGTTAGCGGATGGGACATGGACCAAACTGAAAAATCAAAGTACACATCAGATAAATCAATAAATCATTTTAGGTAGTTTTTATCACGCTGGTGTTTGTTCAAGTGTTCATTTTTCTGATAAGTTTGGTTTTAATTAGTTATTTGATGCTATAAAAGTGTGGTGTGCTCGTGACTGGTTCGGACAGTCTGTATCTGGGATATTTTGGCTTCATTTTTGTACAGTAGGAGGAAGTGGAGGCGTGTCGTCCATCTGTATATACAGTCTATGCTCAAAACAAACAAACCATAAGTACAAAAAAGATCAGCACAATATACTTATTTAAGAATCACAATAATCACAAATCAGCTTTATAATTATGACTCTCTGTGTTTGTATCCAGATGTGCATTTATCACATACACATTCAGAGCACATAATTCAAATTCAGAATACATAATTAAAATCCCTAGCACAACTCCATTTCCACTACTAACAAAAGTTGTTTGTATCACAATGTTTGTTTGTAATACAGAGGCTAATCTATAATCCTGATGTAAATATTCCTGCTGCTGGCAAATTATAATTCTATTAAATTATTTACAGTATTATATTGTATTTAGCTAGAATGCGCGAGCAGAGCAGAGCAGAGCAGAGCAGATGTGTCCACAAGTGATGTGAAATGTATTACATTTGGGTAAATTCAACAGAACATTTTGGCTGCTACGGTACTGAATGACAGATGACCTACTGGAGTTACAATGCAGCAGATAATTTACCTGAATATAGTCTTTTTTTTTTACTGCAGCAGCAGCTGATGCTGAACAGCATAACATGTAGGCATTGTAAGACTATATACAACACTTCACGTTACATCAAAGGATGATTATATTTTTCTTTATGTCAACAAATCCAATGAAACGTGTTTGTACATCGCTCAATACTTTCTGATCTATAATAATATTGTAGTTTAATATATTTTATTTATAGAGAGTATATTTCAAGATACTCAAAGATACTTTACACGACAAGTTAAAAAAAAGACACTAGATAACTACAAACACACTAATGGTCTATGGCCCCAAACCTATTGGTTCCTACTGAAGATGTAAATCTGGAAACAAGTATATAGTTTCATTTCATTAAAATCTAAGTAATTTCCTAAAACAGCTGGGCACTGTAGTTATTAGCAAACACAACTTGAACAGAAGTAAATAGTGCATTTGTTGGGGACTATTTTCAGCAGTGGTTAATACACGTTTGGTGCTCTAGTGAGCAGGACAGTGTATGTGGGATTGACTCAAAGTAAACTACAGTGTGTGTGTTCATGGTAATGAAGGAACATGTCGCCCAGTGCAACAGCGGAATAAAATAAACTTGTTAGTAGGAGAAATTTATAGTTGGATTTCGTTTTGTTTCTTTATTTACACATATAAAACATTTAAAAAAACATACAATATATAATTTGTAAGGGAATGTGAAGGAGAATTGACTAAAAACCCTCCAGGGGCTTGAAAAGTGTCATTCTCCAGGCAGCATATTACAAGAAATAATCACAGCAATGATTATACACAATTTATATGTATCTATCAATAATTTTAGTCCATAAAAAAGACATATAGTTTAGCATAGTACTTGACAACAATGCATCCCATAAACACCCATCTGTTACTCAAGAATAATGAATCAGTCAGAGTTAAGACACACATTTGGTCTTTTCATGGGTTTTGTTGACACTAAGAAAAATCACCAGCCCTATCCTTCAGTGATCTGGGTCTGTGGAGTTTGTTTTCGGCACATCTACATAGTAATAAGGCTGCTTTCCCAGTGTCAGCAACGTCATACATAGATGTTCGTCAGTATAGTTTGTTTGCGTATTTTTTTCTGTACAAAAAAGTCAAACAAAAGTCAGTTCTCTCCTTCTACTGAACCACATTGATGGACAAATAGAATAAACAGAATGAGCAACACATCTACAACTGATCGACATGATCGCGGAGGATACATTTTTCTGCAGCCATTAACCTGTTTCCATTTAAATACATTTGACAAAGTTACAGTATATTGTGGTAAATACATGCAGAGGTTATAATAAAAGATGTACACATGGCAAACGTCAGCCCATACATTAACTTTTAGATATGCACAAAAAGAAAAAAATCACAGACGCTGATGCACACATGCACACACACACATCATAAATACACCCATGATGTCTGACATCTTAAAGCCCAGGTGGCTTCTTTCCATCCAGGAAATAACATCACTGACAAAAGCAGGTCTGAGCGCCTTAACTCTGACATTTTGGAGAGACCCCAATTCACCACAACACCATAACTCATAAGGTATATATTAAACTCAGTTGTTCAGTCTGTGAACTTTTCCATGAACCCTAAAGCTTACTCATCCACCCCTCGTTTGTAGCACATCTACCCCCAAACTCCCTGACGCATGAAAGCTGGCTGACCAGCCAGATGAGGGAGCTTCTTTCCACCGAAGGCCCCCGCTCGCTCTCCAAAACCAATACAGCAGGCCGCCCAAGGACCATGGGCCTCTGCTCTGTGAGTTGAATCTCTGGCCACCATCTCTCTTCCATTTAATCGCACTGGAGCAATGATCACAAACATCTGTAAGTGGGATGCAGAGCCTCTCTATCTGCTGTTCAGGGGAGCTATCAGCAGAAAAACACTGCCTGACTCCTCCATCAGCGGGGAAAACGCTGTGAACAGCTGGATGTCCAACCAAGCGAGCACTGGAATGCAGATTACGCCTGAGTGTGACTCAGAAAAGAGAAAATATCAGCTTTTGGCTCTAGTTGATGACCACATTAATGCTGAAATCAAGTGAACCTTAGCCGCAGCATGTTTCAAAACAATGAATACAATAATGACAATAAAAGCACTGAGACAAATTTACAATAAATAAATATGGAGGACATGAACTCAGTTTCCTCATTTGCAGCTACATGATTGCAGCTCACATCTCCAATAATAAACACAGATTCAAATATGTAAGAATGAGGATGTCATCTTCCTGTGCCAGATTCACGTCATTGTGGAAGGCTACAAGATAAAAATGCCCATTCTGTTTGCAACATAGGACTCTGATTTAAGTAGTCATTTAATGATTTTCTATGGTGAGGGAGAGAGGTGAAAAGTACAGTATGAGGATGTAGAAATATCTTTCTTATAATCTTCTTGCCAATATTAAATCAATGTGATGCTTTGAAGGCACCTTGCCTTTGCAAATAAATCTTAGGTTGGAAAATACATCATTTGCCTGATTTAATGACGTCCTACAGATACAGATAATGACATCTCTGTACACATCTAGTCCCTATGGCAACTGCTGCTGCTCCCGTATCGACTGAATATATCTAATTGGTCAGAGCACAACAACACAACCTGAACATGACGTCAGTCTGAATGATGAAGTGGATTTAAAAGGCAATTCAGTCTGATTATCAGGCTAAAATTATAGGGTTTTCAGAAACTTTCAAAAGACTGGCAGAAAGTTGAGATAAATACAATTCTCACTTTTTAAATGGCAGCTGTGATGCAGGTAATCACAGAATGAGTGTGGCAGTCAGCAGGTGCAGCAAGAAAACTGTAGAAGGCGGAGAAGAAGAAAAGCCTCCCTATTATAATATACTTATAGCTTAAGAACCTGGGAAAACTGAAGCGGTGGAAAAGAATCTTTTTCATTTCATTAGTTTTTAATGGGCAAAACCTGTATGTCATTATCATCAGGCCTGATGAAGCTGTAGGCAAAACACACAGCTCATTATGATCCCAAAATGTAAAAAGGATTCTTTTCCAGCGAGTCTGTTGTCTCGGATCTTGAGTCACGATGGCTCAAAAAAGTCCCGTCTCAGATACATTTGATATTTCCTTATACACAGAGAACAACAGCAGAATGGAATAAAAGCCTCACGTTGTCAACTTACTATCTGCTTGGTTATGACTGGATTACAACAAGCACTGTTTAACCTATAAAAAATAATAACAACGCACAGTTTGACAAAGTTATTTATGACTGTTACCGGAGTTACAAGCCCTGTACTGAACTTACAAGCCTACAGTACCTTTAAAGAGCATGCAGACATCTGTTTTTGAAATACTGGGCAGCAGATAACTTTTTAAATTTCCAGTGGGATACACAACATTTACACATAAAACTCAGTAGAAAGAGAGTGAATTGTTAAACAGGATTACAGCATTAATATCAGCGGGCTTTAAAATAAAACACAGCATTCAGTGTTATTGGAATCAATTAATCTGCTATAGATTCACCTCCATGTGGACTTCATTTCTGCAACCTCCGTTTGTTCATTTCACTGTTGAACTGCTTGGCACAGTTAAGCTGTGTGTGTTGGCAAAATTCCTCTGTCAGATTCATCGCTTCATGCTTCTCTGTCACTGTAACAAGAAAGAAGTTCATTGCTTTTCATTAGTTACGTCGAGTTGTTTTTCATTTTTCATTTATAGCCGGCTCGAGAAGAGAAACCCCTAAAGGCCGCAGCACTCAGGCAGGATGTTGTAACAGATACTCGACATGAGCTGCACTGACAGTGCCCTCAGGACTCCTGGCAGGGCCCGGCAGGTCCAGGCAGCCCGTTTCCATGTCCGAGTACAAGCTTTGATTCAACATCGTGATGAATGCCTCAATTAACATTCCAGTCCATTAAGGCTCTGACATTTTTACTTCATCCGGACGTTCACAGTTTACAAAAAGCCTCGCTCGAGGGGCAGCGATCTTTTTGAAAAACGGTCCGGCTTATGAATTTGACAGAACACCTGCGTTAAAAGCGCCCTGGTTTTAGTGTCCTGTGTGTTTTTACAGAGTGCTTTTAGGCTCCAGTAATGAAGATAAAGATTTAACGAGAGGGAAGGTTTGCAGAGGAGTCACTGAAAGGTTTGCTCACCGTCTTCTCTCAGAACAACTTGGCAATTTTTTCAAGTGATTCACTGAAGCCCAAAATAGGTTGAGAGCAAAAAGGTTGAAGACTTACATGCACACACACACACACACACACACACACACACACACACACACACACACACACACACACATACAGGTATGCATAATACATACATATGCACTCACAAATCTACTTCTCCACACCCACCCACGTACACACTGGAATCCTTTTTAATAGATGCATTAAGTAGCAGCGTCTGTGCAGTGCAGTGGTAGATTTGTGGTGAAGACGTAGATCCATTTTGAATTTGACATGAACACTTAGTCAGATAATACATGACAAAGTCACCAATACCTGGCCATTGTTTTCAAAGTTCAAGGTGTTAGCATTACAGAGGAGAGGGCTTTGCGCCTTGCTGCTGATCAGCTGCATATTGATAGTTAATGTGTTTCTTTTTTTAGTTTCCTTCAAAGAGCAACTTAACACCTCAGTTTAGCTTAAAAACCCCTGCTGCACAATTCAAAAAATGCATTTAAACCCATACACAGTCCACCACCCCACCCCAGTTCCACTCACGCGACCCAACGCGTCCTTCTTACTGTGGTTCAGAACTGTTTGAACTGCTAGCTTAATGTTAGCTTAGCTAGGCCTCCGTAGATGCAGCAGAGGCGGAGGGTGACATCGCCTCGCTGACTTTTTGCTTTGCACGGAAACAGAAAGATTCAAATATTTATGTTACAAATAGGGCGAAGCAAGTTGTATTGAAAATATAAAGCACGTCAGCCTCAGTTATTTCTTAATAGTCTAAGAAAATCCAACATGTGGACACAATGCTCTGTGTACCCCAGAACAAACTCATTTTCTCTGAGAACATCCAGCACACCCATCAACATAATCGCCTGCTGAGTTCAACTTTGGTCAAGTAGTTTTTAACTGTCAAGACACACAATACAGATAAACAATTTCACAGAAATATTGGGGGGAAGAATCACATTCAGTGAACATAGAAAATGAAGGTTCCTTCTAGGTTTCATGTGTTTGGTGAGCTGCTTCTGATCATCAAATTATATCATTATCAGTCATGAATACTTGCTCCCCGAAAGTGGAAGTAATGGACTTCGCAGTTATAATTTGCCTTCAATCCAAACTGAATTGATGCTCCATCACCATGTCTCCCTGAGTTCAAACTTTTTTATTTTTTGAAAAGCAACAAGACTAAAAAAAACCAGACCTGATTTGCAGAGACTGATTTCTACCTCAGTGTGATTGAGTTTAATAACAGAGCTAGTGAAGTGTCTCACTGTCAGACGCTGGCTTGCATTTGGCTCTTGAAACCTTTGGGACTGTGCTAAGAACACAGGTACATGAACAGTACGAGTGCCATACAAAAAATTTCAAGAACTTGTCTGACAGCTGTGTTATCACAGCGCTCATGAATGTAGACAGCATTGCCTTCTCGTGTTACTAAGCAGCTGACACAGAAAATCATCTCACATTTGAACTGTTCACCACCCTTATACTGATGTTCTTTGTAGTCCACTATCAGAGGTGAGACAAAGACATTGTTTTGCAAGCCACAAGTAATCCTCAAGTCTTGGCTATTAAGTCGTGAGTCAAGTTATAGGGAAACACTTACACTTATTCTCTTTCTGGCTGAGAGTTACACGAGAAGACCAATACCACTCTTATGTCTGTCAGTCAAATACAAGGCGACAGCCAGCAGCCTGTTAGCTTAGCTTCGTACACAGAAGTGTAAAAGCCGGCTGCTAGCTTTGTCCTTGGTATCATTCTTCATCTAAGTCTAAGTGTATTTCCCAAAATGTCAAACTAAGTCCCAAATCTAGTCTGAATCCTACACTTTGTGTTTCGAGTCTTAAAGCTGGGGTAGGCTGAATCTGTGCAACCTAGGCAAAACCTTCCGCCTCTCTCTCTGCTGCCTCGTATCACTCCGCTAAGCCCCTTCTCAAAGACGCCCCTCCAGCGCTTCATGGTCGCAGAGCAGAGCGCCCCAGGCTTCAGAAGCAGCTGCAACGCCATCCAGCAGCGGGATGAGAGGCTAGTACACCACACACACACACACCACTGTCCCCCGTCAAAAGTCGTCGTTACGAGCGCCATGGCATTGAACGTAATGAGCCTGAAGCTCCGTGTGGAGCCGGGACGTGTTGTTTTGTACTATACGCCGCTGTAGGCAAAGGAGGTGTTGGAAATTTATCACAAGTTTCAGGATTTTCTGCAGGATTTTCCTCCACTGAATCAGGTTTTCACAGTCTGAAGGGACGTGTACGCACATCTGCTCTTGTAGCTTAGCCAATACGAACGCACCGTCTCTCTGAAATAACCTGTGATTGGCTAAAGTCTACCGTCACGGGACAGATTCTCTGAAGCCTGAAAACAGAGGCAAGAAGGGGGGCTGAAACTTGAATTACAATATGCTGCACGGTTAATATGGCATTTTGCCCAGTGACGCCAAAAGAAAACTACCTACCCCAGCTCTAAATAAGTCATTAGGAATCGTTGCAGCGTGAGGCTAACTTTACTGCTGGCAGTCTTAGCAAGACCTCTTTTGCCGTCGTGATAATTTCGTTCAGTTGTTTTGGTTTATTTAGTTTGTTTTTAAGAATTAGTACTAGAACTAGACTACTACTAGAATTAATGTGTTTCTTTTTTTTTTTTTTTACATTTGTGTTTCTTTTTTTGCACAATTTGAACATATTTAACACCAAGTACCAAAAACCCCTTCTCCAAAATAACACCTGTGAGGGGGAGCTTTGCCTCTGAGCTGCTCTTTGATGAATGAATGTTCCAGGTGCAAATCCCAGACTGGCTGTACAAATCCTGCTGGGGACAGTGGAGCGTGCTAGCATACTAACATTTGCTAATTATCACTAAACATTAAGTACAGCTGAGGCTGATTGGAACGTCATTAGTTTTTCAGGTATTTGGAATTAAAATTATGACCTAATGATCATAGTAGAAAGGTTAAGGGATCACCAAAGTCAGTAGGATTCATCCTCTGGGCACCATGAATATCTGTCTCAAATGTCATTAGTTGTTGAGACATTTCAGTCTGGACCACAAATGGTGGACTGACTGACAGACCAACACTGCCAGCCATTTTAAAAAATTAATAGATTAATGGAGAAAATCACTGGCAGATTAATTGTTACATAATCATTAGTTGCAGCCCCATAATAAACCATCGTTTTCCTTTAATTTGCCCTCTGCCTTATGAAGGAGGCAGAAATACATCTTTGACAAGGGATGTAAACGTTAACACAACATTGTGTTTATCTGTAAAAAAAAAAAAAAAAAAAAACCTGAAATACATTAAATATCTCAGCTTTAGGTCAAATTAAAACTATTAAATCCAAGTGGTTTATAGCGAGGAGTAAACAGATAAATGAAAAGACTATTTGACTCCATTCATTGAGGAATTAACTGAGTCATTTCAAACGCGTACAAACAAAATGAGTATTGAAAACACAAAAACCATATAAAAATTTAGAGAATGCTGAATTTTTGGGCAGCAATTATTGATTTAAGAAAATGATTATTGTTTAAAATGTTCTTCCCAGACACTATACGAACGATTGCATTTGCTGTGTGAATGCTCAAAATGATTTAATAAAAATTAATTAAAGTCAAACTTTTTTCATAGCTTTTAGTCCGTGAAAACTTTCAGCCAGTGCTGTCATGAAAACAGCTTAAAGGAGTGTTTACTGTATGACAGGTAACAGAAACTCCAATGACTAATACTGAAATATTCATCGTTTTATGGACGCCTCAGTTAATGTACAGTATCCAGTACAGCAGAGGTTGTTTAGTGTTTAGTGACCTCTCATTAGTATGCGTTACAGACTGACTTAACCTCTCCGTAATCTCCTTCCCCACATGACGGGCACATCAATTATTGAGCCATTAATTATTGGCTCAAACAGATGTCAGTCAAGTGAGACGGACACTTTGACCCTGATGAATAACACAAAGCTATAAACAGTGTGTCTGACCGTCCGGCCATGAGCACTCGTGTATGAACACATTTGAGAGGTGCTATAAATTTCAAGGACAGGGAACTAGTTAAAGGAGAGCCTCTGTGACAATGACTGGCTCATATATCAGCCTGTATGATGGTATAAATACTTACACTGTTCCATTTCACCTCAAGGAACCAAATAAGCGTCCAAGTAGAAGACATTAACGCATTTAATTTGGGCCATATGGAGGGAAAGTATCTGTAAAAGAGCCAAAGATACTGGATGAAAGATCCACTGGTGCTATGTAAGGTGGTGGCAGCTGGAAGATCACAATCTCTTAATATAACCTTCCTGGAGCCCTGCAGAGTAAAAAAAGGCTCAGCTTAGAGAGTGATTTTATCTTCTGCTCAGGCTTATTGAGGTTATTTTAGTCAGTTCAGTTGCTGGAGAGCTGCAATAAAGCTCTCAGAGTTCAGGCTTTTATTCCCTCAAGGGCCATCGACGCTGACAATGTACAGTGCCTTGCAAAAGTATTCACCCCCCTTGGCTTTTTACCTATTTTGTTACATTACAACCTGTAATTTAAATGTTTTTTTAATCTGAATATTATGTGATGGATCTGCACAAAATAGTCTAAGTTGGTGAAGTGAAATGAGAAAAATATATATAAAAAATAATTTTTAAAAATAAAAATCTGGAAATTGGCATGTGCATATGTATTCACCCCCTTTGCTATGAAGCCCCTCAAAAGTTCTGGTGCAACCAATTACCTTCAGAAGTCACATAATTAGTGAAATGAAGTCCACCTGTGTGTAATCTAAGTGTCACATGATCTGTCAGTATAAACACAACTTTTCTGAATGGCCCCAGAGGCTGCAACACCACTAAGCAAGAGGCATCACACCATGAAGACCAAGGAGCTCTCCAAATAAGTCAGGGACAAAGTCAGGGTTGGGTTATAAAAAAATATCCAAATCTTTGATGATCCCCCGGAGCACCATCAAATCCATCATCTTCAAATGGAAAGAACATGGTACCATAACAAACCTGCCAAGAGAGGGCCGCCCACCAAATCTCACAGACCGGGCAAGGAGGGCATTAATCAGAGAGGCAGCACAGAGACCAAAGGTAAACCTGAAGGAGCTGCAGAGTTCCACAGCAGAGACTGGTGTATCTGCGCATGGGACCACAATAAGCCGTACACTCCATAGAGCTGGGCTTTATGGAAGAGTGGCCAGAAAAAAGCCATTACTTAGTGTTAAAAATAAGAAGGCACGTTTTGAGTTTGCCAAAAGGCATGTGGACGACTCCCCAAATGTATGGAGGAAGGTGCTCTGGTCAGATGAGACTAAAATTGAACTTTTTGGCCACCAAGGAAAACGCTATGTCTGGCGCAAACCCAACACATCCCATCACCCCAAGAACACCATCCCCACAGTGAAACATGGTGGTGGCAGCATCATGCTGTGGGGATGTTTTTCAGCAGCAGGGACTGGGAAACTGATTCGAGTCGAGGGAAAGATGGATGGTGCTAAATACAGGGATATTCTTGAGCAAAACCTGTTTCAGTCTGCCTGTGATTTGAGACTGGGACGGAGGTTCACCTTCCAGCAGGAGAATGACCCGAAGCATACTGTTAAAGCAACACTCGAGTGGTTTAAGGGGAAACATTTAAACGTGTTGGAATGGCCTAGTCAAAGCCCAGATCTCAATCCAATTGAGAATCTGTGGTCAGACTTGAAGATTGCTGTTCACAAGCGGAAACCATCCAACATGAAGGAGCTGGAGCAGTTTTGCCTTGAGGAATGGGCAAAAATCCCAGTGTCAAGATGTGGCAAGCTCATAGAGACTTATCCAAAGTGACTTGCAGCTGTAATTGCCACAAAAGGTGGCTCTACAAAGTACTGACTTTAGGGGGGTGAATAGTTATGCACGCTGAAGTTTTCTGTTATTTTGTCCTATTTGTTGTTTGCTTCACAATTTAAAAAAAAAAAAAAAAAAAATCTTCAAAGTTGTAGGCATGTTCTTTGAATGAAATTATGCAAACCTTCAAACAATCCATTTTAATTCCAGGTTGTGAGGCAACAAAACATGAAAAATGCCAAGGGGGGTGAATTCTTTTGCAAGGCACTGTATGTTCATTTGTCATACTTGTGGGGCTTTGGACAAAAGTCTCCGATAAATGCTATGTGTTATATAAGGTAGATATGCAAAATTAACGGATCTTACATTTACTGTAAAATTATGACAGTAAATGTAAGGAGCTCCATTGTTGTCCAAAAGCTATTAAAATGCATCAATGAGCCGCACATGTTTGTTCATTGCCATGAACATGGGGCCTGTAGTTTACTATATTTTGACTCAATCCCACATAAACCATCTTCTGCCAGAAATACTCATAGACCATCAAATGTGTATTAATCCACTGCTAAAAAAATAGTCCCTAAACATACATTTTTCACTCCTGTTTGAGTCAAGTTTACTAAAAAAAATAAAACTAAGCCTTCAGTGGCTAATTCAAATTTCACCAAAACTGTATAAAAATGATATGATATTCAGTATTTCCCTTCCAAATGAGTTTCTTCTCATCATATTGTCTGTGAACATTCTCAGGCATCCAGGTCATGTTGTATCCAGAAGGTTCACATTGTTACCAGTGTGGAGACGCTGCTGAAATATAATTAGAAAGCTGAAACATCCCATGGAGTAGATGAAACGACACGGTAGAATTAATTCTGGCTAGTTTTTCCACTTCAAATCAGTGACTAGTGACTGCTACCTGCAATGATGGGTGGACAAAACTCTCTGATCAAACGCAAACTCACTCATTCACATTTAGCAGGCTGTGAGATTCTCCACAAGGGGGAGCTGTTCAGTCCCATCACATCAGTTCTACACCTGACAACCTGCACCACCTATAGAAAAGGAAAAAAATAGCTCCCACTGTACAAAATTGAAGGCAAAGTATCCTGAATACACCATCTTGTGCTGGTGACGTCACAGCACGCACACACACAGTCTGCGCAGTAGTTAAAAGCGGTGGAGCCGCAGTATCGAGGTCCCGCCTACACACCTGCCCGAACCAATCACAAGTACACTCACAGTTGTCAATCATGACGTTTCACCTCCTTTTTATAGCATCAAATAACAATTTAAAATCAAACTTATCAGAAAAAAATGAACACTTGAACAAACATCAGTGTGATAAGAACTACCTAAAATGACAGAAACCATCTTTGGGAACATTTTATTTGACGCATAGTTTGACTTTATTCCTTTTGTCCCATGGAGGGGGCGGGGTTTATGACCTATACTGCAGCCAGCCACCAGGGGGCGATCAAGATGTTTCGGCTTCACTTGATGTCGCCTCCTACAGGCAAGTAAATGTACAGTTGCTGCAATTTTATCACTTACACCACTTTTCTGCATGTGAAGAAAAGTTTTTTTTTTTTTTTTTTTTTTTACATTTTACACTAGTGCCACCTGTTAGCAAAAATAAAATACACAATAAAAATGCAACACACTTTGTGTCACACTAACCTCCATTGGATATTAAATAATCAAATACAACTATACAATTCAGCTTGTGGTTGTAGCTTTTGAAGAAATTTAATTTATTTCCACGTCTTAACATCAGTGAACTGCACTGAACAACAAGCCTTTTCAGGCGCTTGACCATCAGACAAGAAAACTAGGTGTTAAACCGTGTGTACATACAGTCAGTCACCAGTCCAGAGCTAGCTAAATATTTGGCTTGAAATGATCTTAAACACACCTAAAATTACACTTCATTACATTGGTAATTTTATTACTCATCTCACACATTTAAGTGGACTTTGCTAAACTCTCTATCAAAGCCTTGTTTTCAAACTTTACATTTTTTTGTATGGATCACACCACATGACCTGTTTGTTGACGAGGTGTGAGACACTGGAGAGCTGGGTGGATTAGATAAGCATCAGCCACATAGTGATAAACCACAGGAGCTTATGAGCCGAGGCTGCTGTGGTTTGTCGCTGTGGTAACCGTTTCCTCTGCCCCCTTCTTTCGCCTGCAGGTCGTATACGTGGATGAAATATCTCCCAGCCTGTAGCTCAGGAATTGAAAGTTTGCAGAGGTGTGTCCCCCCCCGGGTCATCACCGGAACACCGCACATCATAACATCAGCAGGAACACAGCGGAAATATTTTCAGCCGGCAGAGTTATCACTGTAATGAGGCTGTCACCGTGGCGACGTCCCAGGGTTACCAGTGACAGCCAGGACAGGTGACGCATGCCGCCAGCTATGGAGATCACAGCGGGCAACAGCCGTGACTTTCAGGAGGTGGAGGTCTAACCTTGTGTTTTGCCTTGACACTGGCCTATCAAATGCAGGCAGGCAGACAGCACTGTGATGTTACCTGTCTGCTGGTAACAGACACTAGTAGTATTCATACACTAGTATTGCTTCATCAGTGCAGGGCCATTATTTCTTTATAACTAAATTAATTTAGTTTCAATTGTAAACAACATTATAGCAACTTCAAGCAGGAACTATACTGTGAAAAAGGTATAATTCTCTTGTAGGTATCTGTTAATTGTTTAATGCTGCATTATCCTTTTTATAATTCACTCGACGGAAGATTTCACATTTAATGTAGTTGGTGATGAAACTGATGTTCTGTGAAAAGTGGATATCAATCAAGCAGATCATCATTTTAAGTGCAAATGCATCCATTTTGTAAGAGGGTGAATGAGGGTTGTTATTTTCTGGGCCAACACACTTTTTTTTTCCAGTGACGGTTGGACTACTGGGAATTTTGTATAGTTACAGAGCACTGCTGCCCCCACATGGCCACCAGGGTGAACTGCAGTAAAAAAAAAAAAAAAGAAGTATTGAACCCAAAATTTCTATAAAACCAGTTATGAGGAGTAAAGCATGATTGGAAATATATTTTCATTATATTTGGGGAGTGTTTGTCTGGCTTGTATTCTGCATTAATACACAAGCGTGCAATAGAAATTATTAGGTTTATGTAATAGGTCTTTTTCACAGCAGACATGTAGACTTGCCCTAGTAGGAAAAGCACAGGTGTTGCTAATAACGTTAACGATGGCGCTGTTGTATTCAAGTGTCCCAGTAAGCCATGACAGTGTGATTGTGAGTCAGCATGCAGCTTAATACATTTCAGTAATTATTATTATGTAGGCTACACCAGTGTTTTTCCTACTGTGACATGTCAAAATGTGTTCCATGAAAAAGGCTTATTAGAGCCTGAGAAGAAGTGAACTACATGAAATAAACAAAACCAAACGACTTTACATGGATACATGGCGTGTTGAATATATTTTATGGACATTTTAGCTGCGAGAAAGCTTTAAAAATCCATTAAAAATAATAATAGGATTTGGGAGATCCTGTCACAATTAACACCAAATTTACAGTGGATGGACATGATGAAGCAAATACCAACTTTATTTTGAGACTTTTCCTTTTGCCACATCACAATTTTGCAGTGTTTATGATTGATAATCCAGAAACTGGCTTCTTCTGAAGAGTTTCTGTCCCTTTGACATTTGTGAACATGAACAAGACTGTCTCAAGTGTAAACCGATCCAATGACTATAAATAGAGATGGTCTGAAATCTAAGATTTATTTGAATTTATTTGAACAAGGTTTTATCGCAGTGGTGATTTATTGGTAAAAGTGTTAAATGCAATTCTGTCTCTTCAGAAAATGCCTTTGCTGCTTTTACTCTAGATTTCCATTTGGAAGGCTGAAAGCCAAAATGCTTCAAATCCATTCAAGACAAAGTGAGACCAGATATTCAGTGTTTGGCATTTTAAAAACTCAGTGTTGACACCCTTTAATATACTGTTGAAGGAAAAGTTTATACACATTATGAGTATTATTTCCAGCGTCTGTCACATTTTTCAAAAAGCCGAATTCAGATTTTTGAGTATTATTTTCCACTTCCACCTCAAGAGCTCTGCCAAAGAGTGTGAAGGGCCAGATTTGGAAGTGAAACAATCACAATCAATTGTAGCTTTCACAGACAGCGCTGAATACTAACGTGATCAGTCTCGACCACAGAGAGAGTCCAGATTGTGTTATGAAACTCTTTAATATGTCAAAACTTCATGCAGCTTTCACACTTTACATGTGAAATCTTTAATACACCTTGTTTACAGGTGTATGACCAAAATGTCAAAACACCCACAAAACATTATTTTCCCACTTTATTCTCTTCTTTGGCAAGCTGCAGACACTCACATCCTGCACAGTTCAAAAAAGTGATTTTGTTGCCAGGGAAACTGCGGAAAGGTCGGCAAACAGCTGAAGTCAGTTTAAAAGACTTTGATATCTCCAGACAAGCAGAGATGGACTCTACTATTATTGCTTTACATCTAGAATTATGGGCTGGTGCAGAGTCAGATATATCTGTCTATCCAAAAACCCATCTACCCAATAGCTTCAACCAACAATAAGGTTCCTTCAAAAGGGCCCTCTGAGGTTATTATTATAGTGGTACACCTTTGATGAAAATAACTTCAGTATGCTTCAAACGAAGTGAGGGTCGAAAAGCGTCTGAAACCCCCTCTTTCCACACAATTCCCACTTCAGAATGGGGGGGGGGGGGGACTGCGAACCCAACAATCTGACAAGAAAGCCCACTTCATGCAGCAAAGAGCCATGTGTGCGAAGGTGTTTGAACTTCTCTCTCAACTTTTTTTTCCATTTTTCACACAACTGCTTCCATCACACACCGAGTGCACCACTATGAATGTCTTTGATTAAAGACTGTCTGAAAATGTAGGCCACGCCGTTATCACCGTTTCAACGATGATCAAGTCTCGCTCATCTCTGGCAGCTTTTCAGCCCACTTTTCAGTGCGACCGTTCGGAACAGCTATAAACAGATTTGCCTTCAGACGTGGTTGACGACACATCATATGAATGTGAACAATCTAACTTTGCTGCATGGTAGACAATAGAATCTGTATATACATGTGCAGTAACCTGCTTTTCCACATTTTTGGCAATTTGTGAAATTAAACCTGCAGTCATTGATTTTTTGGCCACTTGTAAAGTAAAGACACTTTACAAAACACTAACAAACAGTATTATCACCTATTTAGTTTAATGTGTTAGCAAACAATTGTCTATTTAGACATCCAGCAGATACGGAGCAACATTAGTGTTCATTTGGAGTAGAGTACAGTCTACACTTTCTCTGCGAAAACCATTGCCCGTTGCCAGAAACAGGTTGATGAGAGCGGTGAGAGTGAACCAAAATAGTAAATTTGCGGGCCGTGAAACGTAAAATCAATGATCTGAAAGACACTATAAAGCTCCGTGGAGCTGAGGGGAACTGCAGAGTCGGCTGATAATTCTCTGTTCATTATTATGAGAGACTTTTTTCACATACACACAGTCATATGATCCATTCTTAATATAAAATTATTGACTGTCGCTGCTTTAAGAACTTGAAAAAAATAACAGACATTTAAGATGTAACAGATGTTTTACTCCATCAGTATGTATGAATACCAAGCTTCGTTTGGGTCTTTGACAGGTTCCATGGGCAAAGCTCAGCCCTGATAGCGTCCTGCAGACTGCTGCTGTTAGTTCTGGACCAGCTCTTCAAACCTTCCACGTACTTGGAAAAACACAGAGATACTTTCTGTCCCACTTTAAAAGGGAGAGAGACAGATACCCAACAACTTCAGCCATAGTGGGAGAAGCCTCTGCTACTGCCTTCCATAAGATGAACCACATTCTTTCACTGATTAAAAATTGAATTTCCAGGATCTGTTTGAGTGATTGCACAGTGATGTGGTCTGCCTTACTGACAGTGGGAAAGATCAGGGGTTAGAATCTCCCAGCGGAAAGATTGTAATCGCAAACTGTGGACGGTATTCATTTTATGTTTGAACTTTTCATCAAAGGGTAGTGATTGAACTTTTTCTGGACAAAGTAGATGGGCAGCTCTCCCAGTAAAGCAGCATGTGGCGTCGTGACTCACAGAGCCCAACATTTGTTTTAAGCTTTTCTGGCAACACGGCGCTCCACTGTGATGACAGCAAAATGCCATCTGAAAAGTTGCCTTGTGAATCTGTGGTTAGTGGTGGTTCTCATCATGAAAAAAGGGCACGTTGTGGGAAAGCAGAGCACCACATGACCACATGAAAAATGTCTGTAAATGTCATTAAACACATTTATTTGTAATTGCGATTATCATCCTATAGATTTGTAAGATAGTCTGGAGAATTAAGACAAAAATCATTTGGTGTCAAAGTCGTCTTTCAGTACAATCAACTGTAATCTAAAGCTTTTTCATAATGCAATAGGATCCAGTAGTAACCTGCAAAGTTTAAGAAAAACTGGCATTATTTCCAAAATTAAAGGGTGAGTTCACCCAAATTACACACACAAACAAACATATTAAAACGTGTGTGCTGGTACACTCAAGTACTAAAGTGAATGAATAATAAATTAATATTTTCTTACTCATTAATTCTCTAGTGGTGTTTATCCATACAGACAGTTTTGGTATTGAGATTCAAAGTTAATTTGTGCCCTTGGAAACAGCAGTTGAGAAAACAATCTCACCACAAAGTCCATTTAGTAGCTGCTCTGTGGGATTTTGATCATATCACATGATCAGCAACTTCATCAGCAGATGGAATTGTATTCCATTTTTTTTTGAGAACTTTCCATCTGCTGTTGAAGATGTGATATGATTAAAAACTCCAGAAGCTTTAGGTATTAATTTTCCAGGTCAGGATTTATGTCACCACACCAATTCAACGGAGGTGAACGACGTTCTCTTTATGGTGCCCACAGGATTAAAATGTAATTACATTAACAAGAAAACGCAAACATCTCATTATTGTCCCTGTTACTCAAGATAATCCACAGACCTCAATGTGGAGCTTTCATAGACCAACTTCTACTGACAGGGTTCGTACAAAGTCTTGAAAGTTTGGAAAATGCTGAATTTTAACCGTTGTTTTCAAGGTTAGGAATATGCTTGAATTTGAATATACTCCTTGAAAAGTGTAAAAGTCCTCTGTTGATCCCTTTCTCTAAAAATTAGGAAGCATTAAATAAACACGATGAAAACATACAATCAAAGTTAATATGAACAGGTGGTAAAATAAACAGTGACAATATACATTGATTGCTGTGAGTATAAAGGAATTCTGTAAACTTTATTTTTTGCAATTGCCTTTATAGTAACAATTTAGATGTGATGAAATTGGCTTCGAGAGTCTGGAAATTTTTGGTTTAGGTACCTTGAAAGTGCTTGAAAAGTGCTTGAATGTTACTATTAAAAAGCTGTACGAATCCTGTACTGAAGAAATAGTCCCTCTGAGAACTTTTGACAGCGTGTTGTGTGGATATGGTTTGTAGAAAGAGATGTTCCTGCTGAATTCTTTAGAATCATTTGTCAATGCTGTGAGCACCAAAAATAAAATCTCATTCTCCATTATATTGGGGTGATGGCAAAAAATCTCAAAACCTGGGCAAAACCTCCATGACTAGATACCACTAGAGATCAGAAAATGTTGTGTCATTTTGGTGAACCAACCCTTTAATACACAACACTGTCTGGTCGAGGGACTTCATCAAGGCTACCAGAGGTCTTGGCCACTTTAGAAACCATGAGTTTAATGTGTTATTGATCCCTGTGCCGTATAGCCTCTCAACTCCTCTTTCTATCTCTTGCCTCAAGTGGTGCTGGGTGAACAGGCTGTTAATAAGGTTGTAAAGACTGTAATTGACAGGAGCAGGAGGTCATTTCTGCAGAGATTTGAGTCTCGGCCAAACATGTGATCAGGCTGGTCGAGAGTTCAGAGGACTCATCTGGTGAGGACTTGAGAGGACGGGGAGTGCGTGAAGCGTCGGGATGGAACACAGCCAAGAGCTGAGAGAGGAGGCAGAAGTAGGGCTGCAACTTTCATTCACAAACACATTGACTTTACACTTCAAGATGAGTGTAACCATCATGGTGAGAGCTGTTGTATAATGTCCTCTGTGGCTCTGGAGGAGCTTTGTCAAGTCTGACAAAATAAATAAATAAATAATGCCATCAAGCGATGTCATCAGGGTTATCTGGACTTGGGCTTAATAAAAAGTCTCTGCGTCACAGACTCGGGGAGTAGTTTGAAAGATGTGGGTGTTTCCCAGGCAAGAAGGTTCTAATGAAAAGATGCTATCATGTTGCATTATGGGAATTTTAGGATCCAGTATTTTTGGAGCTCGGGCGATTCTAAGGGGCTAAAAGTCGGGATATTTCGGCCTCTGCTGCATCGACGCTCTAATTTAAAAATCGCCTTCTTTACGGAAGTGCAATACTAAATTGCGAGACTGCAGATCCCAGTTTCAAATTGTCTTCAAACAGCTTGTTCCACTGGACCAAGAGTCCAAAACCCAGATATATTAAATTTGCAATGATATGAAACAGAGAAATGAACAAAACTATTGCATTTGAAAATCTGGAATCCGGAAGATTTTGGTGTTCCCGACTTTACCTCTAGCGCCACCACGATGTTGACATTTGTGGATTTGATTGAAACCTAAACATCAGCATGTTAGCTGAAAGCATGCGCTGTGCCTAAATACAACCTTACAGAGCTGTCAGCATGGCTGAAGACTCTTAGTCTTGTTGCTTGATAAATGACTTTCTTTCAATCTCCATATCATTGCAGCTCCTCACAATCCTCCTGAGGACTATGAGAACCTTAAAGCTCAGATCTGTACAGATTTTGTGGATGTGACATTCGTTTCGGATTCAAAGAAAACCATCTCAGTTGTGGTCATACTACTCAAGGATTGGACTTCGGTCATTCGATGACTAACAGTTTCAATAAAAGCATCTGTGTCTTGTATCATATTATCTCAAACTCTAGTTACACGTGATGCCAGACATTCAGAGGAAAAAAAGGCGTACAAGAGACCTCTTTATTGAATTTATTAAGTTGTATTCAGACACTCAAAACTGATCAGCCCATCACTAGTAATGCTGTTTTACATCATTAAAATTCATTGAGCTGTAAGAGAGACCACCAGTAAGGTTAATTATGCTACCTGCTTATAGCTGTAGGTTATCAAGTCCAATACAGTCCATCATATAAAATCGAAGAGCATTAATTAAAACGTGATCAACACTGTGCAATGCAATAAAGGTTCCTTTCAAACATGACTATGGACCATTTCTGAGAAAAGTAACAAGACACCAGAGAGGGATTTTGTTAATAACACTACATATACCTAAAAAGACCACCACTGCTTAACATCTGACCAGTTTGTGACAAGGTCTAGGATGAAATTAAAGAAAATAAAAATAAGCAGACCTATTGAACTGTACAATTGTTCGGAATCTCTAGATAATGTCCTGGTGAGCTCATGGGCTCTGCAAGCTGTACTAAAGGAGGAAGAAGACAACATTGCACCCTATAACAACATTAGAGTATACTTTTTCCAGACTGGTGACAATGGGCAGTAGTCCAGTTTTCTGTTTGTGTGCTGTCTGAACTCTTAAAAACAAACGCCCCTTTTTTTATTGAGATCACCCACTACTGGCCTGAACAGAAACAGAGCGGATTGACAAAGACAAGAGTTTAACATAGAACCAGTCGTGTGTTCAAGTCTTTGCAAGACAACTCACAAAGCAGGATGTTCAACAGTTAAGTTTCCTGTTGATGTGAAGCCATATCAGGGTTCAAATTTAACATGGGACTTCTGGGATGGACCGCAACATGAAAGCATTTGTTAAATAGCAAAGCCAAACTTAAAAATCTTGTCATACCGGCCTCCTGTTGGCCTGAAGGTGTTGGTTCCTGATGTTCCCGAACTTTCCAAAACTCCATGTTTTCCACGCCACGGAGACTTTGTTGTTCAATATGATGTATGGCAGCGTGACAAGCCCATATTGCTCTACAGGTGGTTGCGCATAATAGGAAGCCAGATGTGTATCAAGGCGTTTTTTTCTTCTATACTTCAAGACTTTTTTGTGTATTTTCCAACTTCTTCAAAAACTGGACAGTACCAAATTTATTATCCGCACTTTCCATTAAGAGCCTTGGATGAAGATGTCTTCTTGTGTAACAGATGTGAGGAGGGAGGGATTCTTGGTTTGTGCAATAGTCCTTTCCTGGCACTATCTCAACACACTGATGCCTTACAACAGACGGTCTGAGAAGCCAGGCGTCTCAAGATGGGAACAATTTGGTTTTTCTTCTGATTGTGAGCATAACTTAACCTGCACACAAAGAAGAGTGTTACAGGCAACGCCATTCGCGTCCAGTCGACCCTGTGAAGTGACAAATGAGGCTACACCTTCTCATCAGCAAATCACAATTGGAAATTCACATACGACACAATCACACATTCAAAGGTTTCTCGCTCGCTCATCTTTCTTAAATGGGGTTAGTCTTCCAACTGAATGAGAGATAAAAATGTGTTTTGTTTTAGGCGTTGTAGTGATACATGCATCCATTATACTGATATACACTTCTTAAAAAAAGTTTTTTTTTTTAAAAAAAAGAAAAAAAAAAAAAGAACAACAACAAAAAAAAAAAAAAAGGTATTAGAAATGCAGCTATACAGAGTCTTTTAGCTATTCCAGGGGAGTGAGGATGACGGTCAGGTCTGACGTCAGGAAGCCAAGGAGCCCGATGTCCAGATGTTGTGGGGGGGGGGTATGTGTGTGGGCAGGATGAGCAGAAAGAGCTGGGTTAGTTACTGCAGCAGGGACGGCTGGTGGGCTGAGCCGACTCTGTCAGGTCCACTCCCCGGTTCCGCCCGCTGCTGGCTCCGGCCGCTTGAGGCTCATTCTTGGGTAGCTTCTTTGCTGCAATGACATAGCAACAAAATCAGTGGTGATATCTCCATAAATGATCAGATAACCCCACCCATGATGACACCAAAATGAATTCTTAAGAGCAGCTCAACACTAAATCCTCTTTGTTTGAGTGAGTAAATTACATTCACTTTATTACACTTTCAATTGATCCTGGTCCCAGTCTGCAGTGTTCATTACGACAGAAGTTATTCTAATTTTATCAGAGAAAGTCTAGTATTTCTGTCCTCTAGACCAGTGGTTTCCAACCTTTTTTTGTCCGAAATAACCCCACAGCTCTATCAGATGGGCCTAAGTACCGCTTTATCATAGCCCTTTGATAGAAGGGATGGCTTTATGGGATTGATCAATGGTATTTTTTTGTAGTTTTGGCCAAGTTTGCATTTGTACTACTGCCAGTGACAGACATTGGTAATTTCAACCATTTACAGTATCTTTTTAGTTTTTTGTTGTATTTTTTCCAACTAGTCCTTCTGCAGTCTTAATCAACTTACAGTGGACTCAGGTTGGTGGAAAACTGAGGCATGTCTTGTGCAGTCAGACTACCATAGTTGTTAAGTTATTGTGACAATAACTATAAAGATCAGCATCACACGTTTGTAATCTTACTTGTGCGTTGATTTTTCTCCTAAACACAAACATGTGGATATATATATTATCAAATCATAATTTCTATTTTTTCCCACTTAGCTGAGCTTCACAATTTTCCACGTACCCCCTGGTAACTGCAGAAGTACCCCTTGGGATACGAGTACCCCTGGCTGGGAATCACTGCTACAGACTCCCCAAACATCTGTCACAAATCTATGACGTTCTCTGGGACACCACGCCCCCGAATCAGCTGTTATCAGTGTGGACAGTATGGACTTGTAGTTTGCAAAGACATGTCCAGACTGTCACTCTCCACTGCCTCTGCTGCAACTGCTGAAGCCTCTTTAAGCTAAGCTAGCAGTTCAAACGGCTGGGGTTTGGGCAGGGGGTCTGGGTTTGAATGGTTATTTTGAATTTGTGAAGGGGGAATGTTCAAGTTAAAACAAAGTGTTAAGATACTTTGTCAACAATCACTAATAAGCCCAACCAATGCTGGATTTTCGAGGCCGATACCTATATCAATATTTGAGTTTAAAAAAAAAAAAAAAAAAAAATCAGATAATGCCTTTTTTTTTTTCTTAAACAAACACATAACAAAGGCCCTGCACACCCACACGGGCTTTTTCAGTTACTTTGGAATTACAGGATGCCACTTAAGTCCACATACTAACAATAATAACGGAGTCGTTTGTCCCGCCCTAACAGGAGAGTGTTAGGTGTAAGTTAGTGTAAGTTTAAGATATAAGACACTTACCAATGGCCATGAATATCTCATTCACATTCATAGAGGTCTTTGCTGATGTTTCCATAAAAAGCAAGCTGTTATCATCTGCGTATGACTGTGCATCCTATGAAGGAGAAACCAGCAACAGGAAATCATTAGTTAAAATGACTTCACAGTTTGAATGGACAAAAAACTAAATGTGGAGGAAGCAAAGCAGGTATGTCCCAAGTAGCAGACACAGAATTGGGAGCCAATTGGACAGAGATTGCGTTATTCTGTTGACATGTGTCATAAATAATTCTCAGTCTGTGAATGTTTTATGTTAGCTTCAACCTTTCCTCCTTGTTCTGTTTACATCCTCCACTTAATTAATAAGGATTTAAAGAACACAAACCTGGAAGTCCAGTGCTCTCTTGTTTGCGAGATCAGCCTTGTTCCCAGCCAGAGCTATTACAATATTTGGACTGGCTTGTCTCTGAAGCTCTTTAACCCAGTTCTTTGCCCGTACAAATGACTCCTGGCAAACAAAACAGGGAGGGGTGGTGGTGGGGGGTGACTCAGTTAGTGAAAATAACAATAAGATCCATGTGATGAAAGATGAGGACAACAGGAGCCTTTCCATGATGTCTGGCTATGCTTTTACCAATCTTTTGATCAAAACTGAGAATAGAGGCTCATTAAAATGATGCTTTTGATGAAATATGAAACAAATGAAAATGTTCTCAGCTCAGGTACGGTAAAAAGTAAACTGCCATGCGGAAGTTATACAGTGCACACAAGAAAAAATGTTTTTAAATGTGTGCCTGTTCTTTGAGTTCTGAAGAGAAAGGACTCTCTTTGTTCAAGGCCTTGCCTTTGTCACTGAGGAATGTTCATAGCCAATAGTAATGTTGACATTAAACTGTCACAAAAAGAGGATGAGGGGATAGACAAACTTTTTATACAAACAAGCTATCACGGTCTATCTTTCGGGTACAATTTACAGATAAAATGTACTAAATCAGCTGCTGTCTTAATGGCAGCTGCTTTTTTAATGTTAAAGCTACATGTACATTTCTACATGTAAAAGACAGTGAAAAGTGGACACTTGCTGTTTGATATATGGACTATGTGGGGGTTAACAATTCCACGTCCAATATGTTCTCTTTGTAATCAAAAATCTATCAGCACATACTGTACATATACATTGTCGTGTAACCTTTCTGGAATCTAGTGACTCATGTACGTATTAGGTCTATATACATCTACAAAACACTGTGTTGTTGACTGATGATTCATCTCTTAATTTGTCAAGATACCAAAATAAAGTTCTGTTTTTGGCTTGACTGCTACTAAGAAACTGAAAGATGGAAACCCCCGCTATCTCCTCCCAACATCAACACTGTTGTTTCAGCTAGTGAAAGCAGCGCTGGTGACAGCTACTACATGACAGAAAACCTGGCATCTGACTCACCTCATTTGTTATATCATACACAACGATGGCTGCCTGGGCACCTCTGTAGTACATGGGGGCCAGACTGTGGTAGCGCTCCTGACCAGCTGTGTCCCAAATTTCAAACTTGACTGTTGTGTCGTCCAAACATACTGTCTGAGTCAGGAAGGCAGCTGCAGGGGCACAAAGCAAAGGAACAATGAGAAATGGGCCTGTAACTACTGAGCTGCACAAAATGGGTAACTGTGACAGTAACAATCTAAGACCAATGCTGGAGACACACAGGAGGATTATCTGGTTGACTTAGTCCACATTACCACATTTGGAAAAGAGGCCCTAGTGACCCCCCCCCCCCCTTTATTTAACTGTATCTTGGCCTTGTTCGAGCCTAATCGTCCAATGTGAGCGTATCTTATGAAGATACATACCTCCGATTGTGCTCTCTTGGAATTCGTGAAACTGTCCCTTGACGAAACGAAGTACGAGACTCGACTTCCCCACAGCTGACTCTCCTAAAAGCACAAGTTTGAACTGGCAGATCTTGGTGCCTGCGTTTGGCCCATTGGGTCGTGTAGCTCCGCCTCTACTTGCCATGTCACACTGTCCGGTCTCTTCCTCTGGACGCTGACGTACTGTGAAAAACTGTAGAAAATACCTGAGCAAGGAGGGAGAAAAGAAAGCAAAGCGTCACCGTCACATAAAACATCTAAATGATTCAAAAATCACTGTCAGATGAAAACTTTGGTTAAAATGGAAATTTACTGGTTTGCTGTTTTCATTAGAAAAATCAAATTGTATTGTCTACAACTATGAATCATGATTATGACAATTAAAGCACTTTAATTATCTTTAATTATTTAGCTGTAGCTTTTAGTAGCATACAGCATTTGGTACATAGTTATATAAATAAGTATTTTCTCTGCAGGTAAATGAGCCTACAACATTGTGGCCATAGCACAGAGAACATAAAAACTGTACAAGCAAACCCTATTTTAACAATTGGGTTTTATGTGAAATAAATGTGCAGTGCTTGATAGAGAAATGCTGCTGCTCAACTGTATATGTTTATTACAAAGTCCAGGTGTGCAGCTCATTAATGACCTACTGTGTACTGTTAACTTCATATAATTCTGAATTTAAAATAAATGATATACACCATACTTCATGTAAATATTATACTACTGGAGTACATGCTTTCAGAAATCATGGACTAAGAAGTTAAGCTAAGTTGTCACAAAGTAAAATGTTGCCGTGCTTTGTTTGTAGAATGGGGTATAAATTCAGGAACTTCAATGTTATAATTTAATGCTGTTCCAACAATATTTCTTCTAACAGTCCAAACCCTGAGGCCAGAATGTCACAGATGATATAATGATCACAGAGGAGAATTTATGTGTGGTTCATTACACACCGAGTCAACAAGAGTTTCCCTTTACCAGCCACACTTTCTTTCCTCTCCCAACAGTAGTTGGTTGCTTGCCACATCTAGCTGAGCAAATAGCAGGTGTGGCAAAAACATACTAGGGTTCGGCAGATACTGCAGCGAGCTTCAATTTGACGGTAAACCCATCATTTTGGCAACCTGTGTCACACAAAGAGCATCTGGACTTCTGCTACCAAAGTTGCCAAAGTGTCTCACCTGTACCTGTGTGTAACTGCAGACCTCTGGCGGCTTCAAGTTATGCGGGGCAGGCTGTCGGACACGCACCGGGTCTGGGCAGATACGCGGGGAAATGTTTCGAGGTCAAGTCACAGACAGCTTTCTGTCTGTAGATTTGAGGTGAACAACAACAGACTCTCGCCGTGACTTGGACGTTTCTCGTCACCGCCAGCCGCGTGAACACAGAGCATCAGTACCGCCAACCTCGTTAACACAGTTAACCACAAATGACCTCTTATGTTGTTGTTGTTGTTGTTGTTGTTGTTGACTGGCTCGAATCAGCAAAGTAATGACTGCTCGCGTTAGCAACACGGCTACCTGGCAAAGTCCAAAACCAACCTCCGCCTGCATCACTTAGCCGGTGTAACATTAGTTTCAATCCGAGTAGCAATCACACACACGATATCTGACTTTTTTTTTTTTTTTTTTATATATTTTTTTGTTTCGTTTATAGCGTTACCGTCTGAGAGTGCCAAAACACACATGATGCAGTTTTGGGTGTGTGCGGCTAAGTGACAGCTAGCTAACCGTAGCCACACCGCGTTAGTTTGGTGAACCCGGCCCATCGACCGGTGGACTGAACGGGGCCGCGGGGGTTTTGTTGCATCAAACGCGGGCCAGACGTTGGTGCGCGTTAGTAGTTAATCCGAGCACGACGGGTGATCCGGAACCACCGGCCGCCGCTCGTCGCTAACGTGCCATGCTAACCAGCTCGGCCCTGCCTGATACGGCAGCGGGCGGGCTAACACCGCGGCTGTGGAGCCATTAGCCAGCAAGCTAACGCCAGTATTGGCTACTCACCCAACCAAAAAGAGTGAGCCGGTTACTGTGAACGGTGTCTCCAGGTCGGTGTTTGCGTGTCGAGTATCCCGGCCAGCGGCTGTAGCGTTAGACTGTACGAGGCTCCGCGACGTCCCTCTCCCACTTCTTCAACTTCCCTTTTCGCATCGTACGAAGAACCGACGATGACGGATCGGATGACTGGAACTGACAATCCGCCTGACGGACCAATCATATGTCGGGATTTATTCCCGATTTACTGGTACGTGCCTTTCCAAAAATAAATAAATAAATAAATAAAAATAATTATAACTATTAGGCCGAAAAGAGCGAGTTTGTCGTAACGTTAATACTGTAAAAAAATAAAAAAAATAAATAATAATAATAATAAAAACTACTAGGCCGAAAAGAGCGAGTTTGTCGTAACGTTAATACTGTAAAAAAAAAAAATAATAATAATAATAACTACTAGGTCGAAAAGAGCGAATTTGTCGTAACGTTAATACTGTAAAAAAATAAATAAATAAATAATAATAATAACTACTAGGCCGAAAAGAGCGAATTTGTCGTAACGTTAATACTGTAAAAAAATAAAATAAATAAATAATAATAATAATAATAACTACTAGGCCGAAAAACTACTAGCCGAGTTTGTCGTAACGTTAATACTGTAAAAAAATAAAATAAAAAAATAATAATAATAATAACTACTAGGCCGAAAAGAGCGAATTTGTCGTAACGTTAATACTGTAAAAAAATAAAATAAATAAATAATAATAATAATAAAAATAATAATAACTACTAGGCCGAAAAGACCGAGTTTGTCGTAACGTTAATACTGTAAAAAAATAAAATAAATAAATAATAATAATAATAATAACTACTAGGCCGAAAAACTACTAGCCGAGTTTGTCGTAACGTTAATACTGTAAAAAAATAAAATAAAAAAATAATAATAATAATAACTACTAGGCCGAAAAGAGCGAATTTGTCGTAACGTTAATACTGTAAAAAAATAAAATAAATAAATAATAATAATAATAAAAATAATAATAACTACTAGGCCGAAAAGACCGAGTTTGTCGTAACGTTAATACTGTAAAAAAATAAAATAAATAAATAATAATAATAATAATAACTACTAGGCCGAAAAGCGAGTTTATTAAAGTAGCGTTATGCTGTAAAAATAATAATAATGAACTACTAGGTGAAAAGCGAAGATTGTGTCGCGTTAATGCTGTAAAATAAATAAATAATAATAACTACTAGGCCGAAAAGAGTGAATTTGTCGTAACGTTAATACTGTAAAAAAATAAAATAAATAAATAATAATAATAATAACTACTAGGCCGAAAAGAGCGAGTTTGTCGTAACGTTAATACTGTAAAAAAAAAATAATAATAATAATAATAACTACTAGGCCGAAAAGAGCGAATTTGTCATAACGTTAATACTGTAAAAAAAAAAAATAATAATAATAATAATAAAAATAATAACTACTAGGCCGAAAAGAGCGAGTTTGTCGTAACGTTAATACTGTAAAAAAACAAAAAACAAAAAAAACAGTAGTTGAATATAAAGAAATACAAAAGGATTGTTCGTCATATCAGTTCCCTAACTTTCATACAAATGTCACGTTTACATCCCCATTAGCTTACATAATATTACATTCACACGAAAAGTATTTTAAAATACCCCTTTAACTGTATTTGGAATTGAACGGTCTTGGTGTTGCTAGGCAACGGGACTCAAACAGGCGATCGGCTCCGGGTCTAACTGAAACTTTATTTTTTTTCCCAGGTAGAGAAGACGAGTGTTAAAGATAAAAGACACAGACTTAAAGGTACCTGGGTTGCCTCTGTTGCTGCTGCATGTGGATTAAAGATGACTGGCGGAAATACCTCTCACCAACTGAAATATACCGATAGATGTCCAAACATACCGATGGTGAGTCAACTTTAAGATGCTAGCTAACGTTGCGTAACCTTTGTCTTGGGGGATACTGTACACTGAATACTGTATATTACTTTTTCTTTTAACACCAGGCCGGGAAACTAATACCTGTGGGAGACAGGGCTGAAGTCTGCTTTCAAGAAGTGGCAAAGGTAAGTCCATTTTTTACGTGCGTGTGTGTGTGTGTGTGAGCATCTTTATCTTTCTGCATATCAGTTTTATCTCTGGGTGCTTTGGCACCATCAACATTTTTTACTTCTCAGCCCCCCACCCCACCGGTGGTAAGAAAAATCCGAAACAGCACCCAACCAGAACCGGGAGCTGTCAGAGTGCACCAAGGGAAGGCAAATGATCCAGATGTTGCCAGCACCCTTGTCCATGGCATAAGCACCAAATCGTCCCTCACTGTAAGTACCACACATAGGCACACATACCCCCTTATGTTAAAGGGGCAATAAGGAGGGTTTTTACTATCCCAAATTTGGTGTGTTGATCATTGCCAATTAATCATTTAATACTCTGCTTGGTGATGAGATTTATGGCTCTTAAACTTATGTCTTACCTAAACTGAGGACCAAAAATTCTTAACCTGTTGGCATTTTAAGATGCTCCCGATTAATTACTTAAAGCCCATTCATAATGTGTCATTTTTGGTATAGCTAATGGATCAGTTAAAGAAAAGAAGATCAGTGGTAGTTTTACTGTAGTGTGTTCAATAGTGGTTTTACCATGTAGTGCGCGCTAATATATAACACTGAGTGATTAGATTGTGGCACAAGTTGTTCATTTTTACATGATTCCAACAGGGCAGAAGCTTGCTAAATCCCCCCCAAAAGACGTTGTTCCAACAGAAGTTACAAGAGCTCAGTGAAGCAGTGTACGCCTCCAGTCAAAAAGCACGGGTGGGCAGGTCGCACGATCAGCGTGTTGGACTTCCCACCTGGTATAACAACAAAACTACGTATGGAGTGAAAACAGTTAGAGGTATGTGTATTGTCAAAGAAGGTCATGGCTGATACAATTTTTAAAAAAAAGTAATATGAACATGCAAATCTTTATCTACTAAAATTTTAAAGTTTTATGTTTATAAATATTTATAATAAGAATAGGAATTGTTTTACTCTTCTGAATGTCTCACGTTCCTTTTTGTCCAGGGTTGGATGTGCGTGAGACTATTAACCCTTCAAAAACAGCAGAGGAGGTAGAGAGGGAAGCTCAGGAGGGACACGAGGCTTACATTCGTAGCCACAACGCCTATTTTGTTGGTAAAAAGAATGGAAACATTCATATTATGCATAAGGCCTTTACTGGTACTAAAAACAATCTATTTAGTGAATTCTGTTGATCATTTTGAAATGTGATGTCTGCCTTTCACCACAATAAAAACACCTTGCTCTACTCCAGGTGAGCGGATTGATAGGAAGTACGACTGGAGTCACTACAGTAAAGACAACAGGTTTGGGATCCTCACACCTCATTTCAACGATGGCCGTAATCTCAGCAAAACTCTCCGCTGGCTGGGGGAGACACAGAAGTAAGTGCTGAAATAAGTGGGCGCAAGTGTTTTGTTGTTAATTTCCATAACACTATGTATTCATGCAGTGTGTATCTAAGTTTAGGGGGGAAAAAACCTTGTACTCATATTATTTTGCCATAGGTTTTACAATCCAAAGACTGTTTGGAAGAGATCTGGGAATAGGGAAAAGATGGCAGCACAAATTGGCAAAACAAACAATGTGTAAGTGTCTGTCACACTTCTTCTGACCCATTCTGTGACCTCTGACTATACTTTACTAACTTATGTTTAACTTCACTCTCTCATTAAACCCATCTTTCCAGGAGAGGAAATACCTTGAACTTTCCACCAGATCACACCTTTGGAATTCTCTTACCGCTGGATGAATTTGGTAGAGTTTACGTAAAAAATGTCTTTCCTGGGTTACATATTGGAACATGTCATCAAATGACGTTTTGCCTGCTTCCTGCACAGGTGTTGGAGAAATAATCCACTCCACGGAGCCGGGCCAGTACGTGAGAGGCCGTGACCGACAGCGCAGTCTGGTCAACACAGTGCGACACCACCTCAAGAAGGTCAACTTCCACAACTTCCCCTCCCTGCTGCAGGCGTTCAGACATTATGACAAGGTACAACTGGTTTCACTACAGGCTGGGTGACGTATGCTTTCATCTGCTGACTATTCAACTCATCACATTTAAAGTAACTCGAAAAAGAACTGTGACACTTTATTCAGTGTACAAAGTCAACACATCAAGATTTCCCAAACACATTTATTTTTTTTAGGAATAATCAAAGAAATCAGAGCACAGTCCTTTCTCACATTTTATTTGTCATTGCAGGAAAAGCACAGGTGTAAAGAATAACTTTAATAAATGTTGCTTTCCATTTAAGTCTTGGCAGCCATTATTGATGTTATTGGTTACACCTGTGTTTGACAAGTCAAAATGTCTGCTGAGAAAGGTCAACAGCAGGGTTTGAGAAAAGGCCAGGGATGTGACCCGGTGTTAAGACGTGTGATAAAGTAACAATGCTACTATAATTCTGTTACATTCGTAAGTACGTACTGTCATTGTTGAACCTTTTCATGTGCATCTGTTTATGTAAATCACTAGAATGGCAAGGGAATGATTGACAAAGAAGACCTGCAGGCAGTGTGCCGTCAGTTCCAGCTGGGCGTGAGCGGACCGGTTCTGGATGACCTGATGGACTACTGTGACACAGACAAGGATGGACTAATCAACTTCCTGGAGTTCGCTAACTTCCTCAACTGGAAGGACAAGATGCCCATCAACAGACGAGAGCAACGCATTATAACAAATGGTCAGTTAAATTTATTGTAATGTACCAATTTATTTGCTAAGATACTATGGTAACCTTAGTGGGCATGCTTTTCTAGAACTACTCTGCTTCACATTCACATTTTTATGCATTCATTTCCCCTGCTCAGGTCTAAGGTACTGAAATACAAATGCAGTTAGGTGATTTATTTTTATGGTATTTCAGACTACAACGACACTAACATCAGATTTGACAATAAAAGACTTAAGCCTAAGTTTTAAAGTCATGTCAGGGTGATGCGAAGGTTACGTGTGGAGGCTAATTTTCTGGAACATTTCTCCTGCAGAGCGTCAGACCAGCACGGCTCCAGCTAACACAGAGAGGAAGCCTTCGTCAGAATCAGCACAGCTTCCTGCCTCTCAGGCCTTGATTAAGCCTGAGGACCTGGACCCCATTGAGCCAGGCAGCGCACTGAAGACCCCCAGGATCCTGAGGCGACCCAGGGCATACCCAGACCACTTCATGACCTCCTCCTCCCTCATCGGGGCTGTCAGTGACGGTCCGTTTACATCAAGTAAGTCAGAAATAGAGATGTGTGATGATAACTATGTTAGGCACTAGATAAGCATGCATATTATCACTCAGTGCTACATGTGTGTACTGTAGACTGAAGAAAAATGATTGCAGTGTCAGTGTTTGACTTTTTGCTTGCCCGTTTGAAACCCAACAGGTGGGATTTGTGGGTGACGATATAGTATGTTGGGAGCCAGAATGTGCACAGTACGGAAAAGGGGGGAGGTCAAGGGTCAAATAACCAAGAACAGCAATATACAGACACTCTGCCTTACATGCAGATATCTTCCTAATGACACAACCATTTCACATTTGAAATGACATTGAGGGAGACATAAATTACTGTAAGTGAACTTATTACAACCATTAATTCTTGTAGATGGTAAGTCTGACTGTCTTATATGAGTCATAATTGTATTAAGTAAAACATGTTTTCTTCTAGAGCACTTCATGCATAATTTTCTTTTGCGTCACATGTCTGTATTTTGACTGATATGCAATAGTTTTATAAGCGCTAATTTAACATATTTATATTTAATTCACTACCACCTCCTAAACATCCTTACTCATCATGTGGTCTTGCTCTCCACAGATAGCCGCACCTATGGGATCCCGTCTGTGCGCTCCGACCTTCCAGCTCCACGCGTAAAGAGAGTCAGTGACACTAACAACTACGGTGATACATCCACAGCTGCAGATCTTCTGCATCCCTCAGTTCATGCAGTTTGGGGTGTTCATGAGGAACACTTCTTCTGTCCTCGCACCAAGGAGGAGGTACGCACCAGATCAGCCGCGTCACTGAAAGTCGATAAAGTATAATATTGAATTATTGCCCAGTTGTACCAAATTTAAATGTACTTTGCAATCATTGTACTTAATTTTGACACCACATATTATACATACTTTCTGTTTATACACTAAACTCACATGGAAAAGTCATGGAAATTGGCTATCTTTAAAATTTTATTGGCTAGACTTGGTGCCACCCCAGATATTCTTTTTATGTTATTTCTGCTGTTTCTGGTTCATACAGTACATCGAAATGACTGAAATTAAGATTTTAATGTTTTAGTGTTTTCATACATTTCAGTCTGTATTTTACTACCAATCACACTGTTTCATTCTATTGCATACACCACATTAATTTGGCAGACACAACTGTCCAAAGCAGCGTACAATACAGTGCATTCAACCGTCATTATAATGCAATCTTTACTTACAACTCTCTCTGATATTAGACAGTTAGAATCTTTCCAGTCTTCCCATGTTTTCAAAATGTCCTCTTTATTAAAAACCTTTTAATTCTGTATGAGAGATGCAAGATATGAAACATCTACTCTTAGCACCTTGTGATGCTAGCTAAATGCACTTTTGGGTACTTCAGTAAAGCTTAATATAGTACACAGTCTTTTGTGTTTTGTACTCCGTTTTCTGCCCAACTCTTTAATTCTTTTCTATTTGTTGGTTATTTGTTGTTTGAATTACCATTTACCTCTGAGGGGTTTAAAATTTTTTTTAAACCAGTTGATTGAACTTTTCCATCACCAGCCTGTTTCATATTCATTCAGTTCTTTTTCCAGATTGCTCATTATCAGTCTCCCGCTGCTGCAGGGTGGCTTCAGTGCAGTTAGATAAAAATAAAATAAAAATTAAAGATAAAAAAATACCTAAATCTCACAGTTACAAGTTGACTATGTTTTAATTAAATAGGTTTCTGATGCTGACGCTCTCGTCCTCCTCTTCACAGATTGCAGAGATCTTCAGGAATGTGGGTATGAATATTTCTGAGGAGACGTTCAAGGAGGCCTGGAAGCTGGCATCCATGAAGCATCCGGCCGGGGAGGTTTGTGTCGAGGTTTTCCGTGACGTACTCAAGGAAATAAAAGCAATGTAATACCCAAGGTGTCTTTACAGGCACAGTGTTTCCTCATCACAGTCAACATTTTTATCTAAACAATATCTCGGCTGTCCGGCGAAAACTTCATTGCTCCAAAATGTTTTAGTTTGATAGGAGTGCATTTTTGACAGAATGAAGAAGAATGGATTTCAAAATGAAGCGCTTGGTGGTGGTGCTGTTAGGAAGTTTTCACGACAACCATAATGTAAAAAAGATTCTATTTGAGCTGGTAGGTGACCTAACTAAATACTGAGAACAACATCCTCTCTACGTATGTGTACTGTCACATATTCTTTTGCTGTGCTTCTATTCAACTGACTTAATCATTTAATTCAAACTGTTACTTAATCATGATCGTGGTTATGAATTTGTTGAAACAATAGATACAGAAAGGGAACACTCCATAAAACTTAAGCAAAAATGAACCAATTTTTAATGGCTAACATCAGACTGTGTTTCATCATATAAGCCTTTATCTGAGCATCCTCCTGACCTATATTTTGGATTAAGGTTTTTTTAGGAGTGTTGCAGTTCCTGTTATTTCATGAATTTGCTGGAAGCCATTTAGCAGTTCCTGGCAGAGCACCCAAGAGACATACTGTTCCTGATGCACAATTTTCAATATATGGACTTCTTAGTGAGCATCGAGTTGCTTTCATGTGACATGGAGAACCAAACTGCTCCTTCAAGCTGCATCTCCATCTTTGGGAACAGCAACAACTTGTTTGATGTAGTATTATATGCAGCATTCGAAGTAGCCATTAATCCAATAAATAAACGTTGCCTTCACTGTTCTGAGAATTCCTCAAAGAGGAAATACCTGTCAGGTGTATGGGTGGGTCTTCTTCTTAGATACAAACCCCTCTTCTGACACCAGCCAGGTTAATATTTTCTTACCCAGCAGGGGGCACATCAACATGCATGGAAACAGGTATTGGTGGTACAAAGCAGAATGTGTTTAGCAGCATCATTAATGTTTTCTGTGATTGATTCGGGTTCGAGTCTGCTCTTGGTTTTGAGATCACAGATTGTTTGTAAGTGGTCTAAGTCTTGACTTGTTTGGACTTCAGCTCTTTGTTCTGGCCTGAATATAAAGACCAGTTTCCTGTTTGTCAAAACATTTTTAAAAAGTACCAACATACAGTGGAGAATCTTGTGCACATGACACTGAATGGCATAAAAAGTAAGCAAGTTCTGGTTTTATTTAATCTCCCTGCACTGCAAACAACATAGATTAAGGCATTTTAAAGGCTTTGTATTGCTGTCAAGTCTAAGTATTCAATAGTCACAACAAGACACAATATTAATAACACAAATTCAGTCAGTAAACAAAAGACGTTTTTTCCCCTATTACGTCTGTTTAGAGAGAATCAATTTCTCTATTAAAATGAAAAATAGAATTTCATGCACAGAAACGGCTCATTTGTCATGTCAACACGTCACCTTTCTTTTGATGGAAACATGTCATCTTTTGTTGGTACACCTAAGCTGCTGTGAAACAGTGTTAAATCTTTAGTTGATTGCTTTGGACTTAACAATAACAGCCGGTGTGACTGTTTCTATGCTGGTGAAAGACCTGAGTAAATACTGAGGTGCGTTCTCCGCACCTTATCATTTGTTCTGTCAAAGTATTAGATTTAATTTCCAAGCATATTTATCTTACAATTCTTTTAATCAACCTTAAAATGGGAGTCCAACAGAGATAACATAATTAATTCATGGCGTCTTGGAGCTGAGACACATGTAGACATACAAACAGACACACAGACTCTCAAAGAGGTACGAGGAATTGTTTGCAGCCTGTTTCGCTAACAAGATTAATGAAACCGGTTGGCACGCAGCCTTGACTGATCCACATGTCAGAACATTACAAAACAGTAACATAACTAATAAAAAAACCATTAGCTTTTTGTATATTCACCACTTGTTTTTGTTTTGTTGTTAATTTCCATTAAACCGAGTGATGCACACGCGTGGTAAATTGTTTAATGTGCTCTCACCATATCCATGAACATATTGACATGTGCTAAGCTAACTGCACTCATTTAATCTCATTATGACTCTGCGAGAGGCTCCACTGGAACCAAAAAACCCCCACGCAAACTTCCACAGACCACATATTACTATGCAGGAAAATTAGAATAATCCTCAGCGTATTTCATTATGCATGAATTAGCGGCTGCTAATGACAGAATCCTCTCTGTTTGTCAGATATGTTGTCAACATTAATAATATTGCAGCAAGCTTTAACAGAATGGGATGACACGCAGCATTCACGAGCCTGTCAGACGTGATGTTTTTGACAAGTGACATGTTTCTGGCAGTGACCGTGGGCTCAGACACTGGCTGCGTTTGAGTTAAATGGGTGGGGAATTTTCTGGTAGAATTTCTCACTCTTGCTTGCAGCGATGTAATACAACTATTTTCACTTGATGCAAGACTCGTGTTGTGATCTCTTGTCGATCCATAAAGTACTTTCTTGACAACCACGTACCAGAACATACGCACCCTCCTGCTTACTATGGAAAATGGATTATCTTGTAGCCCGTAGACCCGCTTGTTATCACAAGTACCACAACACAAATATATTTGGTCCCTTATATGTTTCATCACATGCCGAGAATGTAGTTAGGGAATACAAGGAATTCACCTTTAATGTTAATGCAGTCGGCTGTTACATTAGCCTGTTGATGTTGAGGTCAGAAACTGTTGGGTGAAATGTGGCAAAGTTAGGGACTGTACAGAAATTATTAGGGGTGAGCAGGAGAGGGTCTTTTTATTTATTGTTCATTTCATCCTAACTAATATGGTTCATAGTTACTTAAATAGTTCCACAAAACTTTCATTTGTGCCACAATCCCTAAAGGTGCACTTTGCCATATGCAGAGGACAACAGCTCTTTCTCTGTACACGATTAGACACATTGTACTATTAGAATATTTTGACATGTTGTGGAGAGGTTGTTGTAGTTTTTTCTAAGTCAAGGGAGGGTTTGAAGAAAACATTCATAACGCTCGTTTTTACAAAGTGAAACGTAAAGTTCAGCCCCCTTTACCACCCCAATAATTTTTGTACAGTCCCTTAGTTTATCAGTGCAATGTCAGAGAGGCATACTGTTGGTGTAGTGTAGGTGAGATCTCATAAGTACTGATTGTGAGTGGAGGAAGGGAAGATTAACTATGTAAATTAAAGGGTCATGGGTACAGTTTGGTGCTATGGTCGCACTATTTATTGATACAACATATTGGTTTAACAAACTTAACAGAGTTGAATGTCAAAATAATTGGAAATAGGTTTGACAAAAAATCAAGGTCTACTTACCAGCTTTTTCTGGAACTTTCAGCTGCATCTAATAGTCCTCGTCAGTGGACAGAGTTCTTGGTTGTCATCACCCGACCTACAGTAAGTATGGAACTTCGTCAACGTCAACTTCCATACTTACTGTAGGTCGGGTGATGACAACTGAGCCATCACCATGACAACTGAGCTAATTCAATTTGCGAAGGAAGACTGAGATGTGGTTGAAAGCTCCGGAAAGAGCTAGTACATGCACCTCCCTGGAGTGAAGTTTTTATTTCTTTGGCAACACACTCGACAGATATTTTTAGCAAGAGACAGTTTGTACCTCACCACTCTGTTCATAAAGTGTCTGTATCTGAGCTAAACACACCTGATGGTGTTCTACAGGTGATGCAGAGGAGTTGTACAGTATGCTGTGTAACTGTGTAAAATCACTGGAGAAAGGGGGGGATTTAAAGGCATCTGAGGGTCAGAGGACGACCTTCAAGTAGGAAGGTGGGTTAATTTATAAAGTTCTGAGGTCTTCAGTTGTCTGCACAGCTTTGGCGCTCTGGTTCCAGTTTCATGTGATCCTAACAGACAATCTATTCAACAATCAATCTGCTGCTCGCTTTCCCCACGGTCCACTTTCATGTGGTCTTTTACGGATAAGTCAATTCATCCAATCACTACTCCCCTGCTGTGCCCTGATGACTGACAAATGGCCTTGCAGCGTCGAGTCAAATCACTCGGCCAGTTTCCAGTGCCAGTGCCAAACAGTCTTGACCGTCCAGTCAGGAGAGGCTCCCCTCGTCAGCTCTCGGTGGAATCTGGAAAGAAAGTGATTAAAATGAGCTATGACAGTTCACTCTCATTTTAAACATGAACAGCTCCCCAGACTGATGTAAACCATGAATGCCCTGTGTCTCCTCTATTGAAAATTCAGAGAAGCATCCTAAACTCTTCTTACTAGTACACAGGGTTCGTACAGCTTAATTCAAGCACTTTCAAGGTACCTAAACCAAGAATTTCCAGACTCTCGAAGCCTTTATCATCACATCTAAATTGTTACTATGAATGTCAGGAGACAACAAACAAATATGATGATGGTATTGTTTCATTTCAAATATCAAAAGATTTTTGGTTTACATGAGTGATTGTGTAGATGAAACACCAGGTTATGTTGAAAACCAAGGAGTATATTCCAATTCAAGAATATTCCTAACCTTGAAAACAAAATAATGGTTAAGATTAAGCATTTTCCAAACTTTAAAGACTTTGTGTATTCAAAGTCCTGAAGGAAAAGGCAAAGTGACTCACACTCAACTCATCTCACCTTGAAAACAATGAGGTCAGGATTCTGAAAATGGCTTCCTTATCCTGCCAAACTGTCTGTTTGCTAGCCTTTGGGATAACATTTGAAGTGTAACAGGCTTTCTCAGAGGGGATTCTAAGACCTGAAACAATAGGAAAGAGATTCTGGCTAACTAGATAGGTGGGCATTAGGCAGAATAGCCACACCATGTGGTCCAGAAACTAACCGGATTACTGATTGGAAATGGAAAGAGGCTTTGACTGTTACACTGGGAGTGAAATTATTTCCCCTTTCTGCTGTTACAGCGGCAAATCACCCTAACCCGGCAAAGCTGGTCTGATTATTACTGTGCTTGTATGACATTTTTATTTATTTATTTGAACCTCTTTTGTCCCAGTCGCAACAGAAGAGGAAAAATCATTTTCAAGAGTCTCCTCAGCAACTTAAAATCAAATTTCAGGGTGTTTCGTGTTGTATTAAAGTGATATTATTTGTTTATTTAGATACATTTATAGAGGGCTCTGAATAAGGTGACAAGACGTGCTTTAATTAATGACGTTTTAGATAATCTGATGGCATTTAATTCAGACTTGTGCCGTGTTGACAGTAGCCCCTTTTATACAGCCTGTTCAAGGTGGGAATGTTGTGTCGTTATTCCGCCTCGCCGTCTGTATAAAACGTATGAACATGGAATGGGGGGGCATTGTTGTTCCGCCGCTAAGCCGGCAGCAGATGCAGTAACAAAGCCGAATCAACATCTGTGTAAAATGCGGGATCTGGTAGGACAGGACAGGGGTGTGACATCTTGATGACGTGTTATGTGTGCGACCCACCACCGGGGGATTCAAAAAGCAGCTAGCAGCAGTTAGCAGCTAACTCGAAGAAGAAGAAGAAGTGAGCATATCTAACATACAGCAACTGAAAATGTCTGAGAATCGCGGAGACATCAAGGTCCGGGAGATCCTTGCCCTCTGAGCAGAGGATCAACGACACGGATGTTTCACATCACACTAGACTCCGACGCTGCTGTGTTACATGTCACGCCTCTTTTCATTCCATTGTGTGGTTCAGTGTAAATAAGCAAAGCTGGCGTAATGACGGGTCTTCTTTACGGCAGTATTGCGGGATCTCTGTTTAAAAAGGACTAGTGATACAGAAATGTTCGACCAACCTAATAAGATTGCTTTCGTGGCTTTCACGCTAAAGTGACTTGGGGGTTTATTCAAACATAAGATCGACATGTTCAATTGCCATCACATTTACGTAACGAGGTGCATGTCTGAAAGGGGACTAATAAGTCACTACTTGAGCTTCACAGTGCACTGACTGGCTGCGTGTCTATTAGTGCAATTAATGATAAATTATTTGGAAAGTGTGCCTCACTGTGAACTTGCAGATGTATTACAGTGAATACAGTCATAGGATTGTTATTTGCTCGGCTGTTATTTACTTTTCTTCTAATCAGTTAATTAATTAATTAATTAATTTCTTACTTTAAAGTGTATTGGTGGCATTCCTCCAGTGAAATAAATATGTCACTTTCACCATTTCCCTAATTGAGGCATTAAATATTAGATGAACTCTCATCCACCCACACATTACACTTTGGAACATTTCTCCAAAATGATCCTTTCGAAAAACATTTAACTCGCCATCATCAGCTGTGGCTCTTTTACCCACCCGACAAAAACAGACATGCCATATGTTGGAGATCCTGCATGTAACTTCGAGCATTTGCCAACATATAATTATCTCTCTAAGTAAATATTTGTACCTTTTTTAATTGTGATTCATGCTCTGTATATGAAGAAATAAACCAAACTGAGATTTTGGCACATAACATCTGAACAAATTAATGATCAAAATGAGCTTTAAGCTAAAAACAGTCAGCTCACACTGCATGAAATAGACTTGAACATGTCAAAGCTGAATGAGGGAAGATTTGATTGTAATCCATACTTTTGGACACGTGGCATGTTTTGCGGTGTGCAGATGACAAGCTGAGTGCTTACTCATAGACTGCTGTCACTATTTTCTTCTGTGGGCCGCCATCTTCACTAGAGGCCACTTTGAAGATCTTTGTGCCCTCGGGGTCATCAGGGCCTTCAAGTGTTGACAGGAACCAAAACCTCATGACGATGAAGCAGAACTTTCTACCTGCAAGGGAAAAGACAAAAACCGGAGACCATCCAGCAGACGAGTTAGCTGTAGAGATAGTAATAAAAAGGCAAGTAAAGTCTTTGAAGCAGCATACTTCACAATCACAGCTGAGGGCTGGCAGTCCTCTACAGGTGATCCTCCTCTGACCTGCAGCCAAAGGTTAAGTGCACCTTAAAAGTAGTTGCTGAGGAAATGTGTAGTTTTTTAGCTTGTGATCAAACAGTTAAATACAGACACCTGTGAGTGTGACCTCAAGATCTGAATAGGTGCAAGGAGGGTCACATCAGCACAGTGTGAATCAAAATGAATAACACTGATAAACAAAAACTTTAGAATGAGGTTTCAGCTCTGAAACTGAGGTTATGAGAGCATCGACCGTTTTATGACCTTTGACTTAAAAGCATCTATTTCAAGACGTACACTAACTTGGCTACTAGAGCAGTTCAGTTTTCTCAGGTTGTGAAACACCTCAACTGACCAGAAACTCAAGTGTCCTGAAATCCCTTTTTGTCATTCAGTGTTCGCAATCTGTACATGTAACGTATGAGGACTAATCGCACCAAACTCACCGTACTGATCAAAGACGACAGACACGTCTTCCGGCAGCATAAATACAATATCATCCATTGTGACGGCTAGCTGCTGTCTCTGAGCATCGGTGAGAGACCTGCACCTCTTCTCGACATAATCTATCATCTGAAATGACAAGAGAGATCATCAAAACAAAATAATAATTAATCCTCATCCAATAAAATGGACTACTTTTGATCGTTAGACCCTTGCGATGGATTTTGACCTACATTTTTGGAGGATTTATTACATTGTCAGGACTGCCAGACTGCTTTGAAGGTGGGGAGACACTTTTGAAAATGACCACATTGCCCAAAAAGGAAAGAGTCTAATTTACCAATAAATGCACGTTCATACCACTAGCAGGCTGTGAAAGCTCTATAAAGTGCTCAGATCCCACAGGCTAAACAGTTGGTTGTAAATCATTTACTTTTCAGTTGAATATATCTCCATTTTGTGTGTGCATGTACAGTATGTGCATGATCTGTTACCTCATTGGACACTATCCCCACTAGCCTGTGGTATTTGCCACTGGACATCATGCTGGAGACATGGACCAAAGCCTGGGATGGATGAGGAACAACAAGGTGGTTTATTCTCCTGTGTCATGGTGGAAGATGTTAGTGCCTCATGTCAACAATATAGATGTGTATGTGGGCTGCACTGATCGGGTTAGCTGTGACGCATCGCATTCAAACCAGGCTGGGAACCTTTGTTTTTGTCTTAAGACGGGTAATAATTGGCAAAAATCAAATATAGAAGACATAGTCCTTAAATTGGAATTACTTAATGAGGTTCATTCTTGACCTTGGAAACAGTTGCCATTTAGTAGATTGTTCTAGAGCTTTCAATCATATCGCTTGATCTTTATCAGCAGATGGAGTTTGAAGTTTTATATTGATGGAGTTAAAAATAGTAAAATGACATTTTGTGAGTTACAGTTGGTACCTTTGGGGATGTTTTCATCTTTTTATATTAATAAATGGTCTCGTCTGCGTCTTGTAATTCCTTCCCTCTCGCTTTTCATCTTTATTATATTTAGTTTAATTTCAGTTTTTCATGTTTCATTTCCATCTGCAGAATCACAGGCAGCTTTCACACAACTTGCCACATAAACTGAGAAAATAAACGGTACTGTTTTGGAGATACGAGTCCTTCCATCCACCCACACATGGAGAAATGTTTCCATCAGTTTATTACTGATGCTGCAGCAGGTAGTAGGAGGCCTGTTGGTGCTTCTGTCAGCAGTTACCTGCTTTACTCCTCTGTCGAACTCCACAGAGTTGATGTCTAACTCAAAGTACAGACTGATGAGACACATTATGACTTTACACCGGATCCATGTGATCGGGTCCGGGATGCCGACCACGGAGATAGTGGGCTGACCTCCGGAGGCACCCGGCGGCTCGTCGCCGGCTCCAGGCTGTGAGCTGAACAGTCTGTGTTTCTGACCGGCGAACACGAACCTCCTCCTGCACAGCCTCCGGCCCTGTGCTCCGGCCTCCCCGGTGAAAGGACGCGCAGGACGAACACACCCACCCGCCCACCGCCGGTGCACGGCCGGCTGCTTGCCGCGGGTCGGGTCCCTCTTCCAGGCGCAGACCCCGGGTAAGCACGCTGCGAGGCCGCCGAGCTCCCGGCATGCAGCGAGGCCGGTGATGCGCTGCATCAGAGCGGGGAGGACGCAGCGTTACAGGCGGCGTTTGAACCACGGACCGGGGCTGAAACAGCCACCATTGTCACAGTTGCCTTTGATAACCTTATGCAACTCACCCCATGCTGTACCCATAATCCTTATCGTGTTCACGACGTACACACACGACTGCTGCATTCAGGTACTGCGGGAAATGCAGGAATAATCATATGGAGCACTTTATTCTCAGGATGGAAGTAATGTTTCCGTCTTTGGCTTTTCTGCTGCTGCTTTTTGTGATTAATTGGTATATTTATTTTATTCGGAAAATATGTTAGATTGCATTATTGTCTTTGACTATCAAATTGCTTCAAATGTTTTAGTTGAAGTTGGAAACTGGACAATGGGAAATTAGAGGGCGGGAGGAAGTGGAAGTATGGAGGTCAAACATTATAATGTACACTATGCATTTGACTTTATATGCAAGTACAAACAGATTAAGTAGAGTATGTGGGGGCTGCAGCTCTGACAGGGTGACTCATATTCCACAACATACAATTTACCAACGACAGCAGCCCAATTATCTGACACAAAATGTTATTTACAACGTTTATATTGTTAAAGTCTGTTTTTCTATTTCCAGGTGATAAGCTGGTTTTAGGTTTGCTAATCAGAAATGTGTGTTCAGCAAAGCCATGTCAAATATTTCCTAGAACACATAACTGCATATTTATGCCTTATATGTTCACTCGTTTGCACACACATTTAGTCCCACACTTTTGCATTTAAATCACTTACTTGCTTCATGTGTTGTATCCCACTCATCCTGCTGCTGCATGCAGTCGGTCTCAAATGAAATCAAACAAAAGCTTGCAAAGGACAATATTTGTAGTGATTAAGTGTTTTTTTTTTCTCTCTTTATGATTGAGTAAAGCGAAACTTACAGGGAGCACTTAAAGGCAGCAAAGTGGCTCTACCGACAGCATCCAGCAGAGGGAGATAAATATCCATTTATCTGCCTCGTGTGTGTGTGTGTTATAAAGTAAGAGACAACCAGAAAACAAACTTTACGTGTGTCTGTGCGTGCATGTAGCCTATTATTAACACAAAAGAAGACAACATCTAACATGCCAGTGAAAGTGTCTCCACACACACACACACAGAACCAGTTGTTCCTACGAGCCAGCAGTTTCCGCCCAGGCTTTGTTTTCTGCGCAGGTGCCCAAAATGATTGTGCGAAAATGTGAAATTTGATCAGCAGACCAAAACATCATTAAGTCCCCGCTGTTCTCGGTGATTACAGGTCAGCACCATTTTCCCGTCGCTCTCGCCCTCCTGTGCGCGCGCGCGCGGCAGACACCTGCGCGCGGCCCCGCCCACCTGAAGTTCTCCCAACTAATTTTATTGATCAATAATTAGCAGCGCAGCACTTGGTTATTTAAAATTGCGCTCAGACACGGAAACCTTTCCGGGATGTATCATAGTAATTATGTGTGTCAGCTGAAAATGCTTTTTACATCTGCGAGTCGGATGGAGCAGAATATTAACGACTCCGTGCTGGATGGGATTAATTGTTGGAGAAGCTGCAGACAAACACACAAGTGAAGCAGAAGAGTTAGGAGTCCATGCTGCTGTTTATTACACGACAATCAAGACATTTAGCCAGGGTAGAGTGAAGGGGAAGAATTAAAGAAAGACAGAAAGAGAGATAACAAACTCTTTTACATGTCAAAACTTACACATGTAGCCCACAAAATATGCTTGGACACATGTTTGTTTTCATATGTGAATAATTAACACGTTTTGTCACGTGCAAACTGTCAGAACATTTTTTTTAACTGGATTTATGCAATTCAGAAACAAAATAAGCAAGCAAGGGAGGAACTCACAGTCTTTGAAATTTTTGTCACTTGTGTCCTGCAGGCTAATGAACTTATATGTAATAATATACCATAATAATAACAGTTCAAAACCAGTAGTGCTGCAGCTAAAGGGCACTGAGGTCGTGTCCTCTGCATTGTTTCTGGTAAATTTGGACATTTTAACAACCTGAGAGAGTAGTTCGCATTCTATAAGTACAGACAATATATTCCTGACAGATATTCATTTGCGTTAATATCTTTAAATGTGACTGTATTTAGGCAAAAACAATTGAGTTAAGTTCAAATAAAATGAAGGGATTTAGTATTTATCCCCCAAAATCTTATTCTTGGCAATGTGGAACATTCTTTCAAGATTATTATCTAGAGCTAAAATGAACAGAAAATATAACTGAACACTTAAAAAGTAAAACCAAAGAGCTCGTGGTGGACTTCGGCAGGCGCAAACTCCCTCCACCTACACCAGTGAACATCCAGGGAACGGACATTGAGATTGTGAGATCGTACAAGTATCTGGGTGTTCACTTGAACAACAAACTGGACTGGTCAGACAATACGGACGCTCTGTTCAAGAAGGGACAGAGCCGTCTCTTTTTGCTCAGGAGACTAAGGTCTTTTGGAGTGCAGGGGTGCTCCTGAAGACTTTCTATGACTCTGAGGTGGCATCAGCCGTCTTGTATGGGGTGGCATGTTGGGCCAGTGGCATCTCTTCCAGGGATAGGAAGAGACTGGACAAACTGGTAAAGAAGGCCAGCTCTGTCCTTGGATGCCCTCTGGACCCAGTGGAGGTGGTGGGTGGCAGGAGAATGGTGGCCAAGCTATCATCACTACTGGAGAACACTTCCCACCCCCTACATGTCACTCTATCAGCACTGGGCAGCTCCTTCAGCGATCGGCTGCTCCACCCTCGGTGTCTGAAGGAGAGGTACCGTAGGTCCTTTCTGCCTGCTGCTGTCAGACTCTATAATCAGTACAACTCCCGGTAATCTACACTTGACTGTCAGTGTGCAGACTGTTCACTACTATACTTCATCTACTGCTGTGCATTATCTTCATACATATATTGTATTCATAATGTTATCTACTTCATATGTTGCTGTGAAATATTTTTCATATACATGTATATTATATGTGCAATATTTTTATCTTATCTATTTGTTCATACTTACAACTGCACTCAGTCACTCTATTATTTATTTCTGTCTATACTGTGTATAGGACTATTTTTCTATTTATTTTTTATTGTATTTCTATATATGACACTTTTGCTGGCTGCTGCAACGCTAAAAATTTCCCCGCTGTGGGACAATAAAGGCTTATCTTATCTTATCTCTTATCTTAATTGAATGAATAACATGGGGAAAAAAAAGTTAAATGTACATATTTTTGGGTGTGGCACTGGTGGAGAAATTGGATTCATGACCTCAGTATTTCTAAAATCCTGCCTGCAGACTGTGAAGGTTTACCTGCTGCACCCGCCGCAGGACTTTCCTGCTGAGACGAGTGTCTTGCACCTAAATGTGATTCAGAGTCATGGAGATGGAGTGTGAGCTGTAACGTCGCAGCCTTCAGTGTCTTCACTGAGCTCTTTCCTCCGTTGTGCCACTGAAAGGCACTGTTGTCCACAGCTGAACTGCTGCGTAACAGCCACTGACGAGGGATGAAGATGTCGTGCTGAACAAACACCCAGAGTGTGTGAGGAAGGTCACTGGTGGAGCATGGGTTAAATATGGAGCCTGGTTTATTAATAATGATGAGACAGCTTCATCAATAAGATATTGTGCTCTGGCTTATGTAATTTTATATTTTCTTACTGTCCATTATTTTATTTGAGTGTCCGAATTCTAAGTGAGAAATCCATGCACTACAATACAGTGAAAAAGAAACTACTTTCTGCTAACAATCAATACATTTATTGATGTGAAAATTACAGTTATGTGACACTACACCTGTCAATCTTAATTTACTGCTCACTATAAAGTAAACTATGTCTACTGAGTGTCTATTATATTGGGAGTAGTGAACAAGTGATTTTGGATGCAGCCTATGTTTATTTCTTTCATATATTCCTCTAAAGGTAGTTTTTTGTGTAAATGATTGTGAAATGTCTCTGAAAATTTAATCAGAAAATAAAAAATAACAGACATGTGCAACCTGTCTCAAAGGGCTGCAAGTAGACAGTCATTCTTTTAGTTTTAAGGGTCAGAAGCCACAAAAGGTTGGGAAGCATTGTGGTAACATATAATATAAAACTGATTACTGTATTTTATGTATTTTTCCACAACTTGTTTGATTCCAACTTTCCGTCTTTTTAAAACGTTCCACAATGAAGCGGTGATGGACTCAAAAGAGCAGATTTTAGTTTTTGTTTTTGTCTTTCTTCATTATCAGGTTTATAAAATAACTTGGTCAACTTTTCCACTGCTGGAAAAGGATGAAAAAAGAAAATAAAAAATGTTGTTTTTGTAAATTTGAATTTAATCTGGGCTACAGGTATTGGATTTTGTGTCTGCTGGCAGGGAGCCACACTCAATAGCAGGCACAGGTGTTGACCAAAAAAAAAACAAAGAAGAAGAAAAAGAGGCAGAAAGTGATTTGAATTATCATTGTAGAATGCATTTGGCATCTCTGCAATGGTAAGAGCTTTAAATAGAGCCACAAAGTTTTATGTAAAATTGATGCATGGATATTTCCAAAATTTATGTTTCTCCATTTCTTTTCTTTTTTTTTCTTTTTTCTCTCTGCTGAAGGTTTTACTAACTCTCGATTTCAAAATGCGCAGCTTGTTGATCAAGAGTACAGATATCTTTGACTTGAGCGAGGGGTAATGAGAGAAATTAGCACAAATGCTCCAAGTAATAGTTGCTGATTTTTTTTTCCACTCAAATTTTTCAACTTGTTTTTGTATCTATGCATAAATTAAAAAATCTGCTGAAATTTATTATTCATCTGAGATGTGATTAATATGCAAAATTATGCAAATTAAGATGCAATTAGGCTCCAATTCTCTAGTGGAATTTTCCATTATAATTTAATACAAAGTAACAGAGTAATTGGTGTCACGTGTAATTACGGTTACTCAAGTGCACTTTCAGGCATGCAAATGATTCGCTATATGTTGGATATCCTATGCAAATGTACCATGTGGTGTTTTATCAAGTTGAGGAAAACACAATGGGTGTATTGGTTACCTAGTGAGGTTGGAACCAGGTAAAGACACCAGGGTGTATTTTATTTTATAAATGAGAGGAGTTGGAAAACTTTCAGCACACAGATTATAACCAGTTAAGACTTCCAGTTACTTTTTTTTCTTTTCGGATTTTGGGTGTATTGTGGTGAGGCGCAGACATTCATCCATCACCAATCAATTAATGAGAGAAAAACTGCTTTTTTTTTTTTTTTTGGATGTGACGTGGGACTCGTGTTTCAGGGAAAGGAGGTGGTTTCCAACGTGAAACTGTTGCTTCAGTTGACACAATTCACAAGAAGTATCACACCACCTCCACCATCCACCTCCACCCTTCCTCGATTCTCTCGGAGCTTTTTGTGTCTTCATTACAACTGTGCCCTGTTTGATCAATGACACTGCAAATGTCACAAGCAATCACAAAACATTATGCGCAAGGGGACAATTACGCCGCAGCTCCGTGTGACAAACTTTGCAGTCGGCGGCCGGGCGGAGAGAAGAAAAGCGATTATGTAATTGATATCTATTTAGATAGAATGAAAGTCCCGTGAACGCTCGGAGGGAAAAATGTCTCGCAGAGCAATTCCTTCTTGGGAGGCAAATTGATTTTAAATTGTTACATGGCTGGTTACATGTCCTGACATCTTGCTTTGCTCGCTCTCACTCTCTCCGACACACACACACACACACACACACACACACACACGCTCTCTGGCATTAAAAACATACACAGAGATACACTCACTTGTACACATACACTCATGCAGACACACACCCTCTGCTATCTGTCTTGTTCATGATCAACGCTCTGAACAAAGACATCCTCCCTCCCTCCTCGTGCACCTCCCCTCCTCACCCATCTTCTCTCTCTCTCTCTCTCTCTCTCTCTCTCCGCCTCCACTCTGTGTGCCTGGCTGCTTGCACAACTCTCTCAAAGAACATAATCCCTCAACAAAATGGAAACACAAAGGAAACTTGAGCTCAATCCTATAAACGCGCGGACACAGCAGACAATGCCTCCTCCCACCCATTTCCCCCTATCCCCGTCCCCCTGCCTCCCCAACAGCCATAAATGCCCCGTGGCACAGATCAGGCTTTATCAGCCCTCCCTTCCTCCTCCTCCTCCTCCTACATCCATCCATCCCTCCTTCCCTCCCCGATTAGTACCCCACCACCACCACCACCTCTACCCCGCCCGTCCTGCCGCCAGCGTCTCCCATACCTCCACACAGACTGTTCTCGTGCAGCAGGAGGGTGGAAGGCCAGTTGGCGATTTGGCTCCTGTGTGCGAACAAATCTTTTCAGTTCTTACGCGTCTTTGATTCCAGGTGTGGAGAGCTGTTGTTAACGTGACGTACGGGAAGGTGTCCGGCAGAAAGTCCAAGTAAAGCAGCAGTTTGACTACTTTCAAGTTTATCCCGCAATTTCACGTCAGTATGTGAGTCTTAATTTTGCAAGATGCTCACTTTGCTTTTGCTTTTTCTTTGGTGTTAAAGCACTCAACGCGCCAGTCACAACACTTTTTCATCTTTTTCTTTAGATTATTTTTTTTTTGTTGATGACGTGTGTCCGTATAGGTAGTGCTCAGCCACGATGATAAGCAACAAATCCTCCTTAATAAACGTACGTAATTAAAGTACGTTGCTTGTCCCTCTAGAATGACACATAGAAGTGTTTTCTGATCTGACGCCACTATCAGCAGGATGACATGATTTTTCTGTTCCTTCCAAAACTGTCAAAAAATCGCTGTTGAAATGATGCAACAATGATATGGGGAGGTTAGGGGAGCTTTGTCGGGTTAGGGAACAAGTGTGGTCACGCTTTAAGAAAAAAACAACTGTCGGTTGGAAACGGGAAACGAACAGCGGTCTCCCATGCAGTGTCCCACCCCGACCTACTCCTACTCCCGACCCATATGTTGAGCTTTTAAACTACGCAACGTAAAATCTGTCACGAGCTTCCTGAAAGCTTGATCGTTATTGTCCCACCTCGGTCAGCGAAAATGAGCGAAAAAACAAATGGTTATCTGTATGAAGATGTTGATTTGTAACTTTGTACTGTAAATATTCATCAGTTTACTTTAATCAGACTTCACAACACTGAACTCTACAGTCACTGTGTGCCCATAATATGAAATTACAATGATGCATGCAGGAAAGATGTGAACTGAAGATAGCTTGTGGGTTTGGCGATGTAGGTCAGAGTCAGTTTCCACCTTAGACTTAACTGTTTTGCGCCCGTTTGTTATTAGAGCTCATCCACAGCACCAGCACCTGAGCACCAGCTGATGCCCAGTCTTCTCCTCCTGAGAGTGATTCCCGCTCGGAGCCGCGGCAGCACCGGAGAGGGAGCCCCCTGGAGGTGGAAGAGAGGTGGGTGAGGTTTGATCTGCTCTAATCTGGTTGTCGGTGGGAGGTGGGGATGGTGTTGGGGAGTTGTTTGGCATCTGTACCGGGACTCTCTGTGGCTGTGTGGTCTTCGGAGAACCACTTACCGCCCCCATGCTCTCCTCCAGTTCCAGGCTCGGGAAGGTGAGGCATGCTCTCTCCCTCCTTAACCTCCCCCCTCCACAACCTGCTGATTAAATCAACCCTACGCAGGGCAAAGCGCGATAACAGGGGCAAAGTAGGCCGCCTTCACTCGCTGTCACAGGAAGAGGAAGTGCCTCGGTGTACCTTCACCTGTGCCTGGTGCCTCGCTGGTGCTGCCGCTACAACTCGTTGCACAGCTGGAGACGAGACAGCGAGCGCGTTAGATCAGAGAGCAGCAAGGCTCACGTGTTGCGTTTCCTGCTACTGCGACTGTGTCGAGTGACCATCTGAGGCCTCAGAACAAAAGAGACACAGAGAAGATGGCTCATTTCTGCCTTAACTGAAATTACTAACCGCTCTTTGAAAGCAGTAGTGAGTCAAAAACTGTACTTTACATTCTGCCTTTTATACATTTAACTTAAAATATTCTCTCCTCAAAAGAACAAAGTAACATTCAAACCCCATGAATGTGTGGATAACTTCATTTTGCTTAAGAAAGAAAAAAGACAGGTAAGTTGTTGTCTCACATGTGGCTCAATAATTAACCTAAATCAATTTGGAAATTTAGCAGCTGAAGTAGTGGAAAGAAAAACAGGTTGGGATTCTTAAATATATATATATATATATATATATATATATTTCCCTGCGTTTAAGATGCCAATGAGCAAATCCCACAAACATCAGAGATCTGGGATGGCGAGTCCTTCTCTATAAATTTCTATAAATGTCTGGTCTCTTTTCATGGATTACTGTCATTTGCCATCCGCTATTGTGAGCGCCTGCCAGGCTGGCTTGCCATTTCTGGGCCTGTGTTTCCAACCTTGATATATTTGCCAAATGAATATTTGAAGCTGTAATTAAATTTATCCCACCTCTACACCTTCTGTAAGACGGCCACCTTGCACATTTCTCACATGCCATATTTCAGCTATTTTTTGTGTGAAAAAAAAGAAAAGAAAAAAAAAACTGGAAAAAAACACAGCTTGTTGCCATTTTTTAATGATTTGGAATGAGGATATTTTTACTGGAATAAATCTGATTTCAGGACATTCATAATGGTCCTGCTTACATATTCAGACGTAAATAGACGAGCGTACAGAGCTGTCACTGGCTTCATAAACAAACTTCATAAAATGTCTGTAAATATGATTAAAAAAAATTAGGAGATGGAATTATAGCAGAATTTAATGCATAAAGCAAAAATCAGGCGCTGCTCCTGACAAACAAGTTACTATTTCCAGACAGCCAAGAGAAGGCGCTTCAAATCAGCATAAATGTGTCCACGTGCAATGATAGAAGTCTTCTCATTAACATTAACGCTGTGGAGTTTCACACATTTTACATGTAAATCCAAGAAAAGTTTATTGTTTGTGTAAAGTGAGCTTTAGACTGGAGGAAAGGTACTGATTTATTAATAGACTGCATACAAGAGGAAGCTTAAACTGTTGTTCATCCTGAGACACGAGGCCTTGACTAAACATTTGATTAATTCATGATAAGGAACAATGTAGCTTCAACTCTGTATTTTTTTGTCTTTTACGCCCAGAGAAACACTTTTTCTAAAAAACACATTAGGAGAGCTAATTTACAAAATGTTACATGTCTGTTTCTAATTCATCACTTCAGACTGTATATCAAAAGTAACAAAGAAGTACTGAGTTAAGAAAACCCTCCTGTCAAAGTTATATATTTTGTTTTCATTGTGTATTTTAATCTCAGTTTGCAGTGAAACTCTCCACGAACACTCACAGTCGTCTTGTCCATCCTCCGCCTCTCCATCAGAGGATCGAATGACTGACGCGTCCCATCGTCTCCCTCCCTCTGAATCCCGTTAGTTAGACTTTAAAGGAGCCCACTCCTCATAATTAAAAATCTCCAGGCCTCCCAATAATTACCACAGGTTCCCCTGCACTTTTGAATTGCACTTGTGGTGACATAATTCATTAGTGTTTGTCCAAAGAAATGATTTAGAGTCTTTAAAGTGCTCCTCCATGCAGAATAGCTATTAAAGCAGCCATATGCACATATGCTTGGAGTGTTAAACGGTTTGTTGAAGTCAGTCGGGGTACAAGCGATGATAAACATAAATTATGACTAATACACTGCACCAGTGGCTTTTTCGAAAATAAAAAATTACTGACACAGGGAAACCACTTTGGATTCGCCGCCGCAGCGCTGTGCCCCCCCCCCCCCCCCTTCATCCGTGTGTGCTGAAGCGAGGATGTAGGAAGCACAACACAAATGGCTCGGGCATCACCTTGAATATTCAGATGGGTAAGCTAATCGTTTATGCCTGGATACACCATTGTGATTACCTGGCTCCTTTGGCATCACTCCTGAGCTCTCTCAAGGCGATGCAGAGTGCCTTTTGTTTTCATTTGGTTCCATTAAAAAGTTTAGACCACACAATGAGACTCCATCACTGAAGCACAACGCCATAAATTTATACCAATAAATGTTATTTCTTTTTGCTTTAGCAACCTGTGATCACTGTGCAAAGTGCAAACCAGTCCCCACTTTTTTTTTTTTGTGACAAACACCCTCGATGAGGAGTGTGTCTCAAATGACAAAAGAGAAAGATGATTTTACCACCTAACAGCTGGTGCAAATGAGCAAAATTTCAGTGACTTTAACACCAACGCTGTCAACAGTGTGTTGCTATAGTGTGTTACTATATACATGGCTCTTTGATTTCTGTCCTTCATAACACATAAAAGCATAAAACAACATCTTATTCAAAATCTAAACATCTTCATCTCATGATTTTGGCTTTTTTAAAATGTTTTATTGACATATTTGTAGCTCTGGTATGTTTCTTCTTATGGCACGGTTGAGTTACTAAAAAAACAACATCAAAATAACAACAGAAATACATTAGTTTATCGACAAAATTAATCCGAATTTTTTCAATACTTTTTCAAACAAAAATGCTGAATAATCTTGGGTTCCTGCTTCTCAAATGTAAGAATTTGCTGCTTTTCTTTGTCATATATGATAGTTAACTGATTATTTTGGGGGTTTTGAAGTGTTGGTCAGACAGAACTTATGATTTGAAGACATCATCTAAGGCTCCGGGAAATGCTGACGGACAGGCATTTATCAGTATTTTCTGACATTTAGACACAACAACAATGAACCGATTAATGGAGACAATAACTAGCAGATTAAACGATAATGTAAATAATGATTAGTTGCAGCCCTTAATGTTGATGGACTCTTACTTTTTTTTCCGTCCTGTTTTGCACCACTTAAACTGCTTTTTTGGGGGGGCACTATATTAGACAGCTTGAGCTAAAGAGACAGACAGGAAACATGCAACAAAGGTCACCAGCTGGAATCAAACCAGTGACGTTGCGGTTATATGGCATGTGCAGTAACCACTTGACTACCAAGGCGCTCCGTGGGTTTCATTATTATTAAACTTGACCTGTCCTGCTGCCACAGCACTCACACCTACACTGTGAAAGCCTCCAGCTCGTGGGGAACACGGCCTGATGTATTACCATACACCCTGCATTCATCACTTTGTTTCCCCTTTGTGTTTCTCCTTTTTTAAGAGAACTGCAGGAATTATTAGCGGCTTAGCACCGAGAGGCCCCTAAGTAGCTCTCGGGGTGTAAGCCTCTCTCCCAAGTCAAGGCCAACAGCACTCTGAGCCCCCGGCCCCATTCAGTGATAATGTACATGTCAGCAGGGACACGCAATGATCCCTCACTTCTCCATGCTAAATGATCGTTTTCATTCTTACACTCTGTCTTTCATTCAAGTAAATCCACTCCCCTAAAAAAAACTAAATATTAACACGCTGTCGAACAATAGTCCTCAGAAAGCATGAATCAGCAGATGATTCCCAATTCCATGCACACAACAGGGGATTGTACTGAGGCTACGTGTGTGTGTGTGTGTGTGCGTGCGTGCGTGTGTGTGTGTGTGTGTTACGGTGGGTGGAGGGGAGCCTCTGTTAGCACAGACGCTCCCATCCAACAAAATTCCAAACCCCCAGCATCAGTACAGAGCTTATGATCTGTGGGAAAGCTGAGGCGAGTTGCGGAGCGGCGGAGCACCTCGCCCAAGTCTCTAGACGGCCTGATTTGGGAACGCCGTGAAATCTGTGGCACCTCTCCTGGCTTCCTGGCTGAACGGCTGCCATATCTTGTGATGGACTGAGGCAGGAGAGAGCGAAGCAGCCAGGGATGAATACGGCTTAATCTTTACCCAGGCCACATGTGTGTGCATGATAACATGGTTGCTTTCTTCCTGTGCAGGGTTATTCTCCGCCAGCTGCCAGGTTAGCTGCCTCGCACAGCCGTGTTTCGCTGCGATATTTGCCCGCTGTAAAAAGAACTATTGCACCTAAGGTGGGGGCTAATGCATGTTTTTGGAATTGGCGGTAATTCCTGACACATTTCGAGAGACAGATAGGGTGTCTTATTGCAAATGACAATATATGTAAAGACACCTAGTTCCCCCCCCCCCCCTTTTAGTTCCTAATATTTTATTTGTGAGGAGCCTCCTTACGCTGGGGATAGAGGTTATTTTTATAATTAAATGGTGGTGTTGTGATCAAAAGCAGCTAGACATGCAGCAAAACACCCAAACACACATTTAAAGTCGGGCCATCGGCCTGCAGACATAAGGAAAATGCTACTTTTGGGGACATAACATCACACTAGGTTCCTATGCAGAATAAATATAGATCTAAATGTGTCTGCACTAAACAGTCCCTAATTTTTCCAATTTTGACTTCTGAATTTACAGACAACAAAGACAACATTAAAACAGCTTTATCCCCCCATTCTTTACCATTCAAAGTGTCTGAATTTATGTATATGTGTGTGTGTGTGTGTGTGTGTGTGTGCGCTACATGCAGGTGCTCTTTACTCCATACATTTTTCCATCATCTACATAGGCTTTAATGCAATCACTCCACCAGCTTGCTGTAAATTTCCCTCTTTTTCTCTCCTTCCCGCATAAACTTTCTCCCCCTCCGCTCATCTGCCCGGCTACACAAAGCCCATTTATTATGATTGCATTACCATAAATGATTTTATAACATCTGTTTGTCAATAATTATCGTACAAATTCCCGTGCCCTCTGACCCGTGCTCTGAATGAACCCCAGGTGTAAGGCACTGTCGGGCTAATGAGTAGCGCCACACTAGCACATTGTCCCCACGTCAGTGCACACAACCACCCAGCCACTTCAATTAGAGCCTGGCACATGCCTTAATATTAGCCGAAAATTGAGGAATCAGGCGCTAATTGAAAACATTGCATTCAAGAAGAGAGAGGCTGTAAGCAAATGGCGAGGATATTTGATCTAATATCCTGAAGGATGCACAAATGGTAGTTTCTCCTCTACAAGGAGACTACGGAGCGTTTCTTCAAAACGTACAGGTTTTTATTTATCTTCATTTGTCTATTAACCACTAGTTTTGGGCATTTGACGACACCAGCAGCAATAATGTGGACGAGGGCGAGTGGAACAAATAAGGACTATTTCTTAAGGAAAAGTATCATGACTTTACTGAAGCAGAATTTCAGAAAACCTGAGCAAAAATAAAAATAAAGTCTAGAACGCACTATAATGTAGTTGTAAGCAGATATAAGGACAATTGTTAAGTGTTCAATAACGTATTTATCAACAACTATAACTTCATGAATGATTGATAACATAGCTGTAATCATTTAAAATTCTATGAAGTATTTATTTGTTATATTTTTTAACCAAGTATTTTTTAATTTATTAATATGTCTTCATTCCCCATGACGACTGCATCCACTGATGAAGGCCATGTGATGCAGCTGAAAGCCCTGGGAGAATTCTAGTAAGTGGAATTTTGTTGTCTAACTGCTATTTGCAAGTTCAAGAATGAACCTTCAACATGAACACATTAATAAACGTGATTGATTTGGATTCATATTGACATGACCTTATTGTAAAGTAAATAAAGTTGCCTTTAAAGTAAGTTGTGTTTTTAAGGTTTTTATAACACACTGTGAGGATTTGTTTGTGTGTAGTCATGTATCAATAAATATGATTACAGCTATGTTATACTGTGTTATCAATCACTCATTAACTGCTTCATAGGAGAAGTTATAATTCTTGACTTATACACACTTAAAAACATCCTTACATCTGCTTACAACTACATTTTAATGCATTACAAACATTTTATTAAGTGTTTATATACTGCTTATAAATGCTAAATAAGGAGGTTAGATCAAGTGTTTAAGTTAAAATAATGTGTTAAAGTTTTTACATAATGAAAGAATGCCAGACAAAGATGACCAAAATGCTGATTTTAGGTTGACAGTGTGTAGGAGTCTACTGCTTACTGTATTTCAGTCATCTACACACCTGTCTAACAGGTGTGCATTAGTTTGTGATAATGCTGCTCATTTATAGAAAATAATGATAATAATAGAGATTCATTCAAGTTTTAGTAAATGTGTACCTTGATCTTTAAGTAAAGCAAGTCATATATTTTGGGACTTTGCCACCCTGGCTGAAGTAATATTTGAAAACCAAAAAATAGTGAACATTGTGTCTGCATAAAATAATTTAAAAATGACAGCAACAATAGTTAATGAAATTCACTTCTTCCAAAAGTACCATACAAACTCATGTAACTGTATATTTATGGAGTAAAACGTAATGAGCGAGATCTTAAACTGAACCAAACAAACCATCCTCAAACATAATGAAAGCAACTATCTAATATCAAAATTACAACAAATACCCGGTACACTCACTTTAATGCCACATGCTCACATTACAAACCATTATTCAAGTGCTCAAAGACACTGAAGTGCATCAATCTATTACAGAAGTCTTTTTCTCCCTGAACAGCAGTCTGGTTGCTCTATAGCAGACACAACTGCAGTGTCAGATGCAGTCCTAATTGAAAAGTTAATTAACTTTTTGAAGTCATCAGCTGTCATTCCTCCAAATCAGACTCCAGTCTGGCCCCTGAGACCAACTGTATATCAGTCTTAATGGCTGGGGACCGACTGCTTGGCTATATGGGAACATTTGGTCATTGAAAGAACCATTTATAGAGTATTGTTTAATTAAAGTCTAATTAAGAGAACTGTATGCAGAATTTAATTTCTGGTATGAATTATTGTCGAAAACAGAGTGCAACTCAGATAATCAAACTTTTCATTATCTTCTCCTCCCTCCTGAGGTGCCTCCGTTGGTTCTTTGTTGACGACTCCCTAAACATAAATGAGAGGAAGCTACCCACAATGCATTGCATATCTGCAAGTTTTCTCTCATACATCAACTTCCTTCTGTCGAACATTTTTGTTTTAAACCAACAAAAGCTTCCACTTGCAGCCCGTCTGGAGCAGATAACTGCCTCAGAAGTGTTTCTATCAGTGTGATATTTGAAATTCCACAGATATTATGAGGACCACCATGAGAACCTCAGTGGTCTGTCAGAAACTGTTTGTTCACCGGTGATATCTCTATGATGGTAGACTACGCCCAGAGAAACCAATACAGTCTCAAAAAGAAGCATGAATTTTTAGATGTGAACTACATGTTTTGGACATAAATCAACAACTTCCATTTCTTAAGATTATTTTTTGACATTTTGTGCACATTTTTGAGACGTGAGGACATATTCGAAAAGTGAACACATTTCTGAAAAGTGAACACATTCTTGGAAAGTGAGGACATTTTGGAAGAGTGGGGACATTTTTGAAGAGTGGGGACATTTCTGAAAAGTGAGCACATTCTTGGAAAGTGAAGGAGAGTGAGGACACTTTAAGTATTAAAGTACTTTTTTTCTTTTTTTTTTATACATAAGCTGGGAGTTACTTCCACACCCTGACTGCACTATTTCAATACATTTCTTTCTGCCACAGTCTGTCTTTCTCCTTTTCCCCCAAACTGACTTCTGAATTCAGGCCAGTTTTGTCAAATTCAGCGGGACATGAGTTGATATTCAGCCATACTGCTGTTTCATTTTAGAGGTTCCGTGTAGACGAATCCTCCCGTGTTTTTTCTGGGGGTCAGCGCAGGTTTAATTGATTCTCCTTCTCCCTCCATCTCTTATTAGGGCCACAGCGCCTCTCCATGGGAACTGCTAATTGGCCCTCCCCAGTGGCCACTTGGAGAAGCAGGCAGACGTGGCCCGGTAGACACTTCTGCCGGTCCACAGGGATGACGGCGAATAAGAGATTCACGCCGACTACGCGGCTCTGTGGATCTGGTTCTTAAGGGACGACAGTCTGACGTCTCCTTCCTTCACCATCTGGACACCAGATTTACTGACGAACCGATTGAGACCAGAGAGACTCCACGTGATTTTTAGAAGATAACGCTCCTGTATGTTCAAACTGGGGTGTGTGTGTTCTTGTACTTCTATCCTTGTGAGGACCAGTTTGAGTTTTAGACTTTAAGAGTGATTTCTGAAGACTGAGGATACTCAAAAGTGGGGATGTTTTTGGAAAGTGATGGCCTTTATGAAACGTGTGGACAGTTTTCGGAAAGTGAGGATGTTTTTGAAAGGTTAAGACATTTATGCAAAGTGAGGGCATTTAAAAAAACAGGACATTTTGAAAAGTGAGGATATTTAAAAAAAAAAAAAGGATATTTTGAAAATTGAGGACATGTTTTAAAAAACAGGATATTTTGAAAGTGAGGACATTTTTAAAGTCAGGACATTTTGAGAGATGAGGATGTTTTTAAAAAGTCAAGACATTTTCAAACAAGGACATTCTTGGAGAGTGAGGACATTTTCGAAAAAGTGAGCAAATTTTTAAAAACAAAAAGAAAAAAGACATTTTTGGAAAGTGAGGACAGTCTGGCCGGTCAAAGGGCTGTTTGAGGGTGAAGAATTGCTTTTAGTTTTAAGTTAAGTTTAGGTTAAAGTTCGGGGGTAGGGGAATGCATCATGTCAGTGAAGGTCCTCACAAGTCAAGAAGTACAAACGCGTATGTGTGTATGTGTGTATGTGGGTGAGAGAGAGAACAATAGAGACAGAGATATACAGAGAAAGTGTGGGAGTATATGGGATGATTTAAAGGTCGTGTGTGTTGTGGGCTTGGCGTGTGCCTGTGTGTGTGTGTGTGTTCATGAAGTTTCATTAGTAAGGAGTGACAGTTGTGGGTTTACTGTATGTGTGTGTGTGTGTGTGTGTGTGTGTGTTTGCAAGTGAGTTTAAGTTTGTTAATTTAGGTGTGTATGAGTGTTTTTTTTTCATTTGGAGGAAGTGGGAATTGGGGGCTGTGGGGTGTTTGCGTGTGTGTGTACCTGTCAGGTTAGCGCACGCTCGTGTGCACATGTGGCGAATAGAAAGTGTCTGCAAGTGTATCTGTCATTTGTTTTTGTTTGTGTGTGATTGCCTGCCCATGGGTGATAGGGCATTTGCGTGTGTGTGTGTGTGTGTAACTGACCTTGATGTTTGCTACTCAAAAGTGAAGATGAGCAGATAGGCAGCAGACTCTCACCTCACTTCTTTTCTCGCTTCCCTTCAACCACAAAGACACAGAAGAACATGTTCCGTTTATTCCCTATCAAACTGAAGTTTACTGCATCCTGTCTGAGCTCGATATAAAACCAGCATGTTTCCTCGAATATGACATTTAAATCTTTTCAGGTAAACTTTTGAGTGTGGAGTGCTAGAAGGCAGTGTAGGGTTTTTTTGTTTTTTTTGTTTTTTGCCTCCGGTAAAACCGATTTTCTTTTCACACTTTTTAAAATAAAGCTAAGCAACAAAGCAACACCAAGAAAAGAAAATGGTTTCATATGCACACGTTGAGATATTCTCACGGTGCTGAAAGGCTGAGGGTGCATAATTTTTTACAGTAACTTGAATAATATCAAAACATTCACACCATTGTGACTCAACAAGTGCCCGCGGCTAAAACTTTGTCTTTCAAACTCTTTGTTGTGGCACGTGTTTTTAATGAAATGCCCCAAATTTACCTGAAGTGCTTGTCACCACTTTTTCAGTTTCGTTTTTTGTAGACCATGAAACGGAAATCAACCGAGAATAAAAAGGTTTTCCACTGTCTGCTTTAACATCATCAAAACACCTTAAATAATAAAAAGAAAACCTGCAGTTTATTGTGGTTTACATATAAACGTGAACGCTGTTAGAGCAAAAGGTGTGAAAGGAAATAGTTTTAAAAGATATTGAGCAAGGAAACATCCTGTGCAAAAAAAAAAAGAAATCATATCTAAACTCACCAGTCATAACGGTTGTAAAACCACAGCGAAGTTATAACTGTGCAGGAAGACTGGAATTGAAAATGAATCAGGCGTGAAGTTTCTCAGCGTGAGTACAGAGAAATCACAGTGGATTCCAGAGAGCCCGGGAGTCAGGATTAGCGTTTGAAGGCTAAATGGTGTTATCGGTTCTGATTAAAGAGCATGTACATGGTACTCGCTCCACCTCTGAGACAGCCATGGATGTCAATAGGGCTAATTGGCTCATTAGAACAGGTATTTAACTGTGCTATAATCATTCTGTGTCATCACTTAAGCCCTGGTGGAGCACGAGGGGCTCTGGCGATTGAATACCCCCCTAACCTCTGAAATAATTTGAGATACGAGACGGAGAGGAAGAGTGCAGGGAGGCTCATGATATCTTCTCCTGTGTGGATTTTCAGTTTTCCTTTTTTTTAAAATTTTTTTTTAAATATATGAAAGGGAGAATCTACCCTGCTTTTAAGACTTTGTTATTTGATGGTCCAGTTTTTGTATCGCCTTGGATAATGCGCTGAACGTGATGTCCCATCCAGAACAGAGCGGAGGACTAGAAGACTAGACACACCACATACAACAATGGAATTTCCCCCAAAATACACCAGTGTTTTAATCTTGACAGTCATAAAAAAGCACATTTTCAACAACAAAGTAATTACAGTGGGCGGCACTGAACGACAGGTGCAGTATGATTAGAGATCTGGAACAAGGCAAGCCCGCAAAATCTTGTGGGAACACACGTTTTTGCACGTGACTTTAAGATGGACATTTATATTTAAAAAAAAACAACAAATAACATTGATTATTCATGTTTCAGTTTTTATGGAAAAGAAAAGAAAAAGAGAGGTGGACAACAGTCAGGGACTATAGAGTCTGGAGTTTACGGTATGAGAAAACTTTGAATGCTCTGTCTCTGTGAGTCTCTGTCAGTCACAGCACATCACACCATTTTTCTGTTTGCTCACTCATTTTTACCCCTCACACATAAATGTGATGTTGAGGGTCCCAATTCCACTCACAAAAATGCACGTTTAAAATAAATTGATCCAGCGGGCACAATGATCCCTGTAACACTACTGATCCTTACACAATTCATGATTTTATCTCCTGACTGTGAACAGTAACTGGTCCAGACTGGAACAGCACAGTCCAACGAGGTCCCATCGTGACGCCTAGAGTCAACTTTATTTATATTGCACTTTAAACACAACACAGTGCAATACAGATTAGTGATGGACAAAGGGATAAAAAAAAAATACAGAGACGCACTCACCCATCACCTCCATAGTCCCACTACAGTTCGTCAAGGGTCCACTCGGTTCTGAGGAACTGAAACCTGATCCTGGACCCGAGACCTGGACCGGGTCCAAATTAAACTCAGTCTAGTCAAGTCGGGTAGCTTTTACTGTCACTATGTGTGTTAAAACATATAAAAAAGATCTGAATGGATCTGAGCGTACTCGGTATCAGTTCTGATCACTTCATAATCACTGTAGGCAAAAATATTTACTTGTAAAAAATATATGCTACTAAATGACAAATTATCTTTTGGAATTTTATTCACAGATATTGAATCAGTTAGAAAATGATTATCTTCTATCTATCCATCTATTGTCCAGCTGACTACAGATTTGTATATTTGTTGGTGTATGAAGTGAAAAAGAGGTCTTTATATTTTACCTATAAATTAGACTGAAGCGTTTAAACAAATTACTTTTGGAATTAGTTTCTATGACTTTACATTCGTTGGTAAGACATTATTCTTATATTGCTTTCTAACTGATAGCACATCATGCTGCTACCACGTTGGTGCTCTCTGCTCGGGTCTCCTTCGGATCGTGTCTCTTTTTAAAAAAAATGTATAAGGTTTTCCACAGGTCCGTTTCAGATTGGATCCAAAGTCACACTCCCAACAGTAGCATACAGCTAAAACACAAACTAAGATACAGTTAAAAGCCAGGGTGTAGTGGTGTCTACCATAGGGGTTAGGACGCATACCATATGACCATAACGTCCCCAGTTTGATTCCAGACACGACCCTTTGTTGCATGTCACATCCCTCTCTCTCTCTCTCTTTTCCCATGTTTCCCATCTTCTATATCTTCACTGTAAGTTGCCAGTGAAGGCACAAAAAGAAAGAAATAAGCCAAAGAATGAACGTGTGTTTTAAGTTGCTTCTTAAACATCAAATATTTGGAAAGACGATGCTCCCTAATTTTGGTGCGGCCCCTGAGGAGACACACCTGTAATTGTCCCAACAACTGCAGTGTGTGTCCACCTCTTAAGCAGCAGATGAGGTGGGTTAGGGAAAACTAAACAGGATTTCACCACAAAAGTTTTTCTGGAATGCATTGAACATTTTGATGATACCTTTATGGAGTGGACAAATTGAGGTTTCCTGCAAGCCTTGAAATCTGCAGTCTGCATGTGCATTATAATGTGCTTCATCAAAGTCAAATGAAAAAGAAAACTACAGCACAACTAAAATTATACAGAAAAAAAATCTGAAAAGTTGAGACCAAACACATCTTCCCACTTTGTTTGTTTTCCCATTTGCACGGTTCCACACATCCGTTGGAAGCTCGTGCCATCACTGCTGTGGTCTTTGCTTAAAGGAGGGGGGGAGCAGGATGGGGGGGGGGGTGGGGGTGTCCTGAGGGCCTGTGGAAGCTGGCATGGTGCTGACCACACCGCCGTTTCCTCTGAAAGGAATGTCTGGTGTGGCATCAGTCACTGCTGGCATTCTGGAGATGGTCTGCCAGTCCCTCATCATTGTGCCACTGCTGCATACACACACACACACACAGAAACAGAAACGCGTCACACTCAGCTCCCACCCTGTGCATGGCAGTGATAGGCAGAGGACGAAGAGCACACATCCTTATCGACGCCAATCCAGATGAACCTACAGACACGCTTCCCCAACACCCCAGACCCACTCGCTGCACAGTTGGCCATCATTAGCCTTCTTTTAGCTATGACAGTCCTAAGGCTAAGGGGAGGTGGGGGGCACCATTGCCAAGGTGCTCCCCTGATTTGCTACATTTCCCAGGGCTACGGGGCCTCTAGGCTTACTGGCCCATGGAGACATAAGCCCCGGCCTCCCTGGAGGCTCTCGGCCAACCCAGATGCTTGGCATGGGCCAAGCCGCCCAATGGGAGCCGTCCAAGAGCCGTGGATGGCTATGATATGTTTCCACCGAGGGCAATTTCAATCATTTGGAATTTCGATGGATGAAAGGAATGTGTTTCGCTGGGGGTGGACTGAACGAGAGCAAGTCGGGGCTGCAGCTTTCACACATTGCAACCGCCACAGAGCAGAAATAAGAAGGTTTCCTTCATCAAAATGAGAGTGAATTTAGGGCTAAAACATTATGATTTAGAAAACAATTACCCAATATAAAAGGCTTAAAGGGTGATTCACCTAAATTTCAATAACATGATATTTGTCACTTATCTAGTGGAATGTATGCATGCAAAGAGTTTTGGTTTTATTTGTCCAGTTTTTGAGATATTTAGTGTGTGGTGCTCAAAGCATTGAAAAATGACATGACATGACAGGGTCATCCAGGTCAAATATTACTTAAGTAAAAAGTAGTTCCTAAGAAAACCCTTGACCGTGTGTTTAATGGCACCATTATATATCTCAACATCTTTTAGTGGGCATTGTTATTTGCTTTTTCAACTAAAATAAAAGAAAATCTGCATATAATGCTGCTCAAACACAACACCAGACAATAAAGTTCAGTGACGCTTCTTTTATATTTGATCCTACAATATCCATGCAAGGTGACTACGGTATGGTTAATGTAGCAGCTCTGTTTAGAGTGTCTGTCTGGAGAAACATCAGATAATGTAGAGAATGTAGTAAAAAGACAACAAATGCCATTTTCAACAATCAATTCCAACTGAAATGTGTCCATTGTAACATTCTTTTAAAAAAATGAAAACTCATAAAACAACATCGTTAAACCCACATTGTAACAGCTCACACAGCCATTGGTGGTTTGTGAACGTGCTAGCAGAGACTAGCCCGCTAGCAGCTCGGCTACCCCTGTCGATCACGAGGGCCTCGCCTTGCAGGCCGTAGCGGTCCCTTGAGAGTCTACCTGCTACATGAAGAGCACACTACTTCCTGTACTGGCGCTGAGCGTCATCATTGGATGTAAACTGAAATATTCTTTCTTAGTTGTACCAATGCTCTTTGTAAGTGTTGTGAACCTTAAGCATTATCAATAATCTGTGTTCTGCAATTCATAAAGACATGTCATAATGTCAAATACATTTATAAAAGATGACACACACCAAAACACACCCCCAGTCAAAGGGTTAAAGGCACACTGATGATGGATTACGGTAATTTTTAATCTAGACGTGTTGTTTTTTTAATTCGCTCCGACTGCTCTGCCTTGATGGTTTTGATTAATACGGCCAGGAAATGTTTGTGAGCAAGACATATACTGCGATTCATCTGCAAAATAATCCAATCATTACCAACTAATGACGGGGGGGGGGTGAAAAATGATTCAAACCCACCACGGCTCCCCAACATGCATCAGGGCCCCATCGACGCAGAGGATTGGAGGCCCCACCTGTCACAGCGATGCAGTAATTGCATTGTGGGCTCTCTCCTCTCCTCAGCTCGCACTCCTCTCTTCCCCATCCACCGCCGTTCAGCTGCACAGACAATGCTCGTCTTAATGAAGCCGTCTGACGAGGTGGCAATTACAGACTTCTGTCACTGTCACCAGGGGCAATTGTGGAGGAGGTGGAAGGGGGGGCGGGTGGAGGATATCTCACCCCTGAGGGTTTCTCCACACCCGCTGTGTTACACTGGATGGCGGGGTGGCTAAGCTGCTGTCAAAGGCAACTCGAGAGTGCAAGCTGGGTTAGAGGTTTACTGTATGAGTGATTGTTAGAAGTGAAGTGATGCATCGCAGCGTATGGAGATGCCGCTGGATTGATGGATGATCCGGTGACACCTCCATGCACACTTAAAAATGACGCAGTGCTTCACCCAACTGGTCTGCGGTTGTTGTTGTTGGGGTGACTTTCTTTATACCAGCTGAATTCTCTCACAGATGTGTTGAAGGGTCAGTTCACCCAAATTAAAAAAGACATGTCAAAGTTGCACAGATTTTACAAATGAAGATCAGTTTACTCATCATGGTTAGTACTACTCACCCTGTGAAAACAGCTGTACAATCTCTTCTGTGGCTCTGGAAGAGCTTTCTAAAGTCTTGGATTGGATTTGAGACTTGAGATCTTTTACAAAAAGCCTGTGTTACAAACAGGGGGCATGAATGCTGCTTTCAAATGGAACTTGAGCTCATGGTTACTACATGGGAAGTCATGTACACGATATTCTTGAACACCGCTGCTAGGCAACGGCAGCATGGACGAAAGACAAAAGACTCTGCCTTGTTCTCTTGACATTCTTCGCTTCTTTCCAAGAAGTGTTGACTTACTTTCTATTTATATCGACATTTTCCTCAGACACATTATAAAATTACGAAGACTAAACTGACAATATATTAACTTAATATTCACCAAAAAATGAACTTCCACGGCCTCCGCCATTTCTGAAAACGTCAGCAAACACGTCACAACTCGTGAACTCTGAGTTTTCAGAAAATTTCCACTTCCGAGGTCGTGAATACCACAAGAGGGGTGCGTTCATGTGGACTCTTCTCGTAATAACAGTAAACACGACCCCATTTGAAGGCACCAGTTGTTTGAAAGACAGGCTTTTACCAGGCATGAAGGGTCTAATGAAAGACACTACTTAGTTGCATTATGGGAAATGTAGGATCAAGCTTTTTTTTGGAGCTTGACCCAAATTACAGACTAAAAATCCCGTCCTTTGCTGCATCGAGTTTCTTTTAATCTCTCTTGTGAGTCCCCCAACATTATGGAAGTGCAATAATAAATTGCTGGAGTGTCCCTTTAATTCGATTGGTAGCCACGCAGATAGCTTCAGTTTTAGTTGCTCAGGTCTTGAGACGTCTGTCTCTGAGATTTCTGCCTCCACCTCAGTACAATACAATACAAGGTGAATGGACTATTTCTTCAGTAGAAAGTAGTTTGATTGAAAACTGTTCGGTGAGGTCTGTGGATTTAGAGATGTTGCTGTTAAATAAAAAAAAAAAGAAGCAAAGAATTCCTTTGTCTCCGAGACAGATAATTTGTGTAATTTGCGTGAACTGGCCCTTAAACTCAGTGCTCATCATTGATTCAGGGTCAGACATGGTTGAACACACAACTAACACTCTTATGCATTGACTTACATTGTTTTTTTGAGTCTGGTAATTGGTTCAGCGGCTACATTTTTAGCATTTGTTCCACCTTATCCAGCCACATTCAGTGGAAGCTCAATGTTACGGCTCGCTTTGTTCACAGCTTCGGTAACCGAGTCGCAACAGTGTGCATTAAATCGTACTCTCAATTCATGCACAGGTGCCATTATAACTTAGTCACCAAGTGAATGAATTACCGTACATTCCTAAACTCACCTAACCTGCTGCGTCTTTACTTGTACAGCAACAGACATTAAGAACACAATTAGGTTAGCCAAGCTTTGCAAAGAAAAAAATGTTTGCAGAATTAGCGATTCCTCTGGTTGCAGTGGTATCAAAAAAGCCATGGTGGCTAAAAGGGAAATGTGCATAAGAGGCTTAAAGGCATTCCAATTCTTAATGGTGACGTGATGGATGCACCAGTAGTAAATGGCATTGCAGGCCTGGATAAATGGTTCAGTACAGATATAGCCCTGTTAAAAGATAGACACAAGCAGCTTCTATGTTCCATGTTAATGAAAACAAGTTTTACCAAAGTTGATTTAGAGGCAGTTAGTGTGAGAAACTATAGTATTATATAGTATTATATATTTAAAATGTTTTTTTGGTGTTTTTTGTTGCTCCATAAAATCAAGGTTGATTAAGTGTTTCTTATAAGAAATTTTTCATTTTAACAAAACACACACTAGTTACATCCATGCAGACTTCCTCTAATTACAGCTGCATGACAACACAATGTGTTTTTGGTGTCCATAATTATGTAGTCAACATACATTAGAAGAAACGACTTTGTATAATTTAAACCTCTCCAGCAAACATACTGTGCACCTAACAGCAACATCTGTGTACTTAACATTCCCCACACAGCAGTTTAACACTGCTGTGCCTTTAAAGTATCTCCTACTTGGACTAAAGTTAATTGAATCAGAGTCTTAATGCCGCGCTTCAGTGTTTTGACGTCTCCAATGAAGCTTAAACTTCAACCGTGTTTGCAAAGTAGTTCAGACCACACACACTCTCTCAAAAACACACACATACACACTACTCCTTTCACTCCAACACAGGTGTGCCCTGGTGCCTACAGATGTTGCCATGGTTATATACACACATACATAATTATGTGGGATATCATGACATGCTACACAAAACAAAGTGGCGTAAATACATCATCCATCCCTCCGTCTCGCCTCTTGCACGTCATTTTGGAAAAGACATCACTGTCTCCTCTTAATCTGCTTTACTTTGCAAAGAAATGACAGTAAGCTGCAGAGCAACTTAAAGATTTCCACCTCTCCTATATGTTTTTGGATATTTTGTCCGTTGTTTGTATAATATATTTGACTGTGACCTTTTTACTGCCGAAATACTACCAAACATCTGTTTCCCTTCACACATTCGTTCTCATCAGGATGCAAAAGCCTCTGAAACAGCATTTACACCATCACGTGACACTACACTCTCCACAGTGAGCTGTTCGTGCTACGTAATGTTGATGTTGTGCATGCAGCTTGGTGCAACTCTGCTGCCGAGGCTTCCAGCTACCTCCCCATCTACAAACCCGTGCTGTACTCAACAGGTTGCTGCTATCCACCCACTCTAATCTCATAGTCAAATAGAGCGGCTTAAGATAGAGGAGATGGTTAGCAGTATATGACATGGTTAGTGTTGCAAGTTTAGCTAAACTCTTTATTGGCCCAGTCCAGATAATAAAACTTTGAAGCTGATGCTGCTCAAGACCACTCTCTTAACTGTAACCACAATAATATGTTAATGATGTGCTCCTTGGCTTAAGTAACGCTAGTTTATTACTGAAGGTAGTAGCCTACACTAGTTAGCTGGGTGTGCTAACTCCATTCCTTTCACTTCTGCTCTTCTGCTTTTGATTTTGGAAAGGCGATTAAAAAGAGAGACAACTCTCCAAACTCTTTGCATGTCGAATATTGCGTGTGGAGAAACCAAAAGCTTGACTGGCCTATTGTGCCCAGTTACGGTTGCTAAGCTACGATTGGGCAATCACTGTTTGAGGGAGGAGTTTAATGAATGGTCAACTGAGGCTGCCTGAAAGTACTTTAAGGGGTATTTGCAAGACACACAACCAAACAATTACATGAATAAATAAAATGCTGAAATAAAATCCAGCTCTGCTGCAGTTTTTAATGACTGCGTGTAGATGTGGTCATGGAAGAACGTGTTTGGACGACCCTGTTTATATTGTGAACAATGACAGGACTCTATTTTCAAAAAAAAAAGTTTGAATGGATCATTTTAAATGAACCAAACACGAACTTTTTAAGAAACTATCGAAGGCCTCATTAGTTTGAATTGGCATTGATCCAATGACATATCGGAGCCATATTACCTGCAGTGGCTCATCAGAACCCCTCAGTTCACTCAGACATAGACAGACCATTGTTTTAAATAGCACTGCCCTGGATATCTAGGCTGTCTGTGATTGAGTAACGAGTGCACAATCAAATTCAGGAGATGCAGAGGGCAGAGAAAGTTCAAACGTTAACTTAGTTTCTGAGATTCTGCCTCTTCCAGCTACTTGTTTCCTCAGCTAAGTAGTTCTGAGTAGCAAGTTGTATTTTTTTGACAGAAAGAGTTTACACTTGATGGTGAATTGAAATGACTCAGAGTTAAAATCCCCCTAAAATATTAGCACATGGAGTTACTTCAGTTTCTCTCTCATCTTTCTCTGTCTCTGTCAGTGATTCATCATTTACAAGTTAGAGAAAATTTCCCTGTTGCTTTCCACCTGGTTACAACTGACAGCCGTGGCTAAATCCCACCCACACATCTCCCACTAAATAACCAGTAATCAACCTGTTATTAGTTCCCGTATTAGTATCCTGACACTCCGAGCTTCATTTTCTCTTTACAGTCAACACTAAACTGTGATTGACAAACTTCAGAAGTGGACCTGAAACGTGGCTGCACACATTTCTCACACGTTAACTCTGCAGCTCGCCGAGGTGTGTGTTAGTGCGTAATAGGCGCTATTAATAAAGCCAAGCCATGCGTGACTCGACTTTCTCTCTGCAGCAGCCTCTCATGGCTGGCTCCTTACCGGGGATTCAGTTGTGTGAGTTTGGATCAGTCTAATCACATTTGTTTAATTAAGCACAGCTAATAGACTCTCCAGGAGATAGGGTGTCTCACTGTGACGGCGGCGCCACGTTGAGATGCATGTCAAACACAGAGGCCTGGTATCGCTGCGGCTCCCACGGCTCTGTACTGGTTGACGTGCCCGACATCCAACCATGTTTGCAAGCCTGACACAAACAAGCTGGAGGTTAAATGCTGAAGGTTACAGATGGTAGAATGGATGGATGTCTAACGAGATCTTTCCTTGTAGAAGTTGTAGTGTGCAGTTGACTTTGTAACATCTTGAACTTCCTCTTCCCTCCTGACGCTGCCATGACAGAAAATGTAAGGGTTTAATGTCCTTAAAGTAAATAATCTGTGATGTTTACATAAAAATAAATGTCTGCTTTAGTGATTCAACATATTGCCTCTTCATGAAGCCCCTTTAGCTTAGTAGCTCTGAACACCTGTTGTCTGGTTGCTCCTCTGCATGAAAATCAGTTTGTTTGAAATTAACTGGGAATTCACACTGGACGCATGACGTAAGCAGCACATAAGCGCTACTGAAGCGTCCATTCATTCAGTCCACACTGACTCTAACCTCTGTTACAGCGTCATTATCCTCTGAACAGCTGTGGACCAACCATATTCAGTGGACACAAATAGTTTTCAAGTAGGCTTTATAAGAAGAATGCAAGAAGAAAGAAGCGTTGTTATTATTTTTCTCACTCACTGTAGCTCTACATGCCCATAGTGACACCAGATAGCTCATAGTGAAACTGGAGGCCTTGATAAATTATTATAGATATACCGTAGGAAATAAGTTCACAATATATAGACAGTTTTGGGGTAATTTGAATGGCTACCTTTGGAGAATATGCTTCACATATCACCCAAGAGAAAAAAAAACTCTCAGTGTGGGTGTGGATTGTTGCATTGAATAAAATGGATGTGTATTTGTAAGACGGATGACATATATTGGCGTACCGGACCTTTGTCGTCATGGTAACAATAATAAACACGTGGTTAGGTTTAGGCACCAAAACTGCTTGGTTAGGTTTAGGAAAAGATCATGGTTTGGGTTAAAATAAGTACGTTAGTAAGTTAAGTTGCATCACGTGATGTCACTTTAGTAAGTGACTAACGTAACGTAACTTAACTTACGTACGTAACTTAAGTTAAAATAAGTCAAAGTTGACTTTTGGTTTCACAGCGGCCTCCTGGGTGAAAGTCCTGTGTGTGTTCGCTCTTTATACTACCTCACCAGACTTCCGCCTTTGCTCCCATCATAATTACTCTGTCCACTAGAGGTCGCTGTAAATACAAACGTAAATATGGGTCGAAATAAGCTGCTGCACAGACGACCAATATGGCCATATTTTGGGGGAGGACAGTCTTGTTTACGTGGAAGTGACAAAGCCCTCTAGTGGTCGTAGTATGAGAGGAGCAAAAGAGGAAGTTAGATGATGTTATAGAGTGACAAAGTCCGCTTAGGGAGGAGGTCAAGGTGGATGGATGGGTCTCCATCGACAGTCAACATTGGTTTCTTTAAAACATGACCACGACTGTTCCCCAAACCTTAACCAAGTAGTCATGATGTATTTTGTCATTTAATTTAGAGGACTTGGTGGGGGTAGGATTCAGTGTTTAAGAGAAATCATTACAAGGGAAGAATTGCTGCCCAAGAATTAACCAACCAAGAAAAATCAATTAAAATTAAATTTGAGGGCTACCGCTGCGGCCCACCAAGGCAACAGTTGATACATATCATCAAAATTTTAATTCTCTCTCGACTTACTTAATTTCCCCCCTGGGGATCAAAAAAGTCTTGTTTTACACCATGTGACACAAATTCACAAGCAGGTTTCACCAAACTTTCAGCTCAAGTAAGCTTAAAAATTATCCTTGTTGATCCACCTGATCATTGTGGTCAAGAGGTAAGAATCTAAAGGTAATCCAGGTTTACAGTAAGAAGGTTGGTTCAATTAACAGGAAACTAAAGGAAAAGACATCACAGTACGGCCCTCACAGTTCGATTGACAGGTGATTGAGCGGTGAGTGTGTTACACCTCAGTGTACCTGAAGAATGAAACCAGCAACTTTCCACTCACAGAGTCCTTTAACATCTGGGCAGCTGCCACCCGTGTTCAGCTGATGCTCTCCACATGCAGTAATGTACAAAGTGACATTAAGCTGCCACAGCTGATGGGAGAGTTCACACCAGACAGTAATTACACTTCTGGGCTGTTTCCTTTCGCCCAGCTGACTGACATCCCATTAACATCTGGAGGCGTGTGCGCTTTGGAGGCGCCGCTGTGGGTCAGCTTTTATTGTTCTGATTGGCTCTCATCTCCACTGTCCTCCTTGGCAGCACGCAAATGAGGATTAATAGAGTTTCATTTGAGAGGTGAGCTGGTGGAGTACTTCTGTTTCAAAATTCAAAGAGGCGCTGAATGGAAAAGCGAGGAGGAAAAGGGAGAGGAATCCACACTTCAATTTTAATTTCTGCTGAGGTGATCTGAGAAATCCAGCTCTTACCTCGGATAAAGCCAGGAGACAAGTGTTAGTCTTCCCAGGAATCCTTGTTAATTTTTTTAAAAAGGTGAGCAATTATAAAAGAGCTACTGAAGAAAGTTGCAAAGGCTAACCACAAAACCAGAGCAAAAAGAAAAAAAAAAGTGGCTGAGCATTCCAGATTTAGACGAGACGTCTGTCTTTTAGCTCTTGGGCATCTTTCTGAGACAAATTACTTTCAGTAGTCAATAGCCTGTAATTAAAATATACCCACTTGATGGAGAGGCAACAGTGTCTCTCTATTTAGTTATGGGTTGGAAAGATTAATTCTGGGGTGTATAACCCTTGTAATTTTCCAAGTGCTGTTTATTGTTTTCAGAGGAAAAAAAGAAGAAGATTGAAATGTCTGAGCTCAAGGTCTGCTTTGATTTGTTTACACTTCACACACATTCGGTTCTCTCTCCTTTTTTTTTTGTGCTTTACACGTGCCCTCTTTATGCTTCAGCAGCATAGATGCACATTATCAATTTGCATGTAATGTTTTGGAACCCGTCCACAGCTCTCACACGTCACCGCCGCACCAATAATGAGTGCAGAGGTCAGGGTTTGCAGCTTTTGACAACATGTTAAAACCCAAAGTATAAAAAGTGTGTTATAGAGAGAGGGGGGGTCATCATTAGCTGCCCTCCTCTCCTCTCCTCTCCTATCACTCTACCCAGATGAGACTCACCGGTCCCCCTTGTGGTCAAAGGGATAACTGCAGCACATGTGGGCTCGGAGGCAGCAACATGAATTGTTGGATAAAACACAGGCTGCATTGAAATCACCAGCTGTTGTCTGTAATGATGAAAACATCCCTAACTTAGCATGAATTTATAATTATGCAGAAAGCAAATTTGAATCTCTTTAGTGGAACTTTTCAATTCCCATTCAATCTCCCAGGAGAGAGCATGGTGTGAATCATATGCAGAGATTGCATGTGTGTGTGTGTGTGTGATTTTTTTTTCTCCCTCTTTTTTTTTTAAATGCAGATCTCAGATGCTTCATAATGAAACTTTTGTGGAGTCCCAAAACCACAACAAATGAACTTTTCTGAGAAGTATTTGTACGTATCAGCTTACAATAAGAGCTCCAGTCCTTCTGTATCTTCTCTGATAAATAAACTCACTGCGGACAATCACAATCATTTTCATGATTTTTTAAACTAAACATTTCTTTCGGCTCTCACCTTCTGTTGTCTCATGTCTGCTTCTTCCCCCCCCCCCCCCCACACACACACACACACTCACACACTAATTCTATTTTCTATGGGACGTGTAAATTAAGTGTAAATGTAAATGGATCAGTGTGTTATTTATGCTAAACCCGGTAAGAGAAACACATTCATATTGTAAGTAAGCAGCTGCATTACCTGTGGGCTTCTGCACACCTGCTAGTGCAGAGCAGTTAGCCTGTGTGCAGATGCAAACTGTCAATCATTTTTACACACACATGCACACACACAAACAAAGGCACACACACACAACAAATGAGTATAAATGTCTGCATGGGGTGCACACAAATCCAAAAACACAGGCATGGCACAAATAAAAATGTGCGTTCAAAACACAATATGTGATGCACACACACTCACAGCATAGGCTCACATATGTAACCACATGTGCAGGAGCTGCTCACACACACACACACACACACACACACACAGGATGGACACAGACATGATACAAATCAAACAGAATGAGTGAAGGAGAAATTCATTCATGCATGAATCTATTTCATATTTTTTTCTGGAAGGTAGGAAACATTAATGGACATGTAGAGGTACATATAGCATGAATCCCCATGGAGAGACATGTCTTACTCTCCCTTCATTGACTGTAATATGTTCTTCATTAAGACTATTTAATTTAATTTACCACTCTCTGAAACTTGAGATTTTTCCCGTGTAGTTTCAGACTTTGGCAGGAAAAAAAGCGACTTATATTCTGCACTTTTCATACAGCAGTCAACATGGCTACAGCTGGAAATCAATTAAAATAGCACAAATACATTTAGACACTGTGAGGGCGAAAATAAAAGCGTTTTTTTTTTCTTCCTCCGTTATCTGTCACTGTCCTCTGTGCCTCGGCTGATTCTGCTTCAGGCTGTGTTCTTAAAGATGTCCAAGAAAAGAAAAAAAATCAAATTATTCTGCTCTCCACGTAAATTTTTTTAACAAATTTGCATTCCTTAAGCGTAGATTTTTATTTTTATTTTTTTGGATAGGCCTGTGGTAGGATTCTTAAATGTGACGGAGAGGCTGTTTGTGTGTGTGTGTGTGTGTGTGTGTGTGTGTGTGTGTGATAGCCGGAGTTAAACTAAGTTGCAACAGCTTGCACTGATAAAATAAAAGTGAGTGTGCAGGTTCAATAATGATGCATTAAAAATGTTCACTGCCGAATAGTCAGAATAATAATTATTTCCCACTAAAAGCCTCGTTTAAATTGGAGAAATTAATGGGAAAAATAGCTGTCGGCAAACACAGCAAGAGAACAGACTGCAGTATTAGCCTCTCTTTCAACAAGCATTGTTCAAACTTTATTATTCTTGAAAACTTTCTTTTTAAATTTTATTTTTGCACACTTCGGCTTTCAAACAAATCAACCTATTTTAATAAACAGCTCTTTGTGTCGGTAAGAGCATCTGATGTATGCCAGACTATACCGGGCTGCATGGTTTCATATTCCGCTCAGGTGTGCGGGGAGGAAAGCTGGCAGGTTGCCCTCCGCTGTTAAAACAACAGGCTTTGACTCTATAAGGAGCAAAACGCACGCCGCTGCGCGCAATCGACTATTTACCAGACTCCCCCCCCCTTCTTCTTCTTCTTCTTTTTGACATGCAAACATGTGGCGTGTAAATATGAAAATGAATGAGTGTGAGAGCTCTCCTGGCACTGACTTCTCTCTCTCTCTCTCTCTTCCTTCCTCCTCTCTCTCTCTCTCTCTCTCTCTCTCTCTCTCTCACTGTGTGTGTCCCCGGAGAGCAGCGCGTCGGAGAGGAGCGGCTGTAAAAACCAAAGTGGGGCAATGAGACAAGCTGCGCCGCAGCTGGCAAATCATCGATTTGAGCATCAGAAACGGGGAGGGGCGGTTCGTTTACCTGCCACCCTCTCAAAGCAGCCCTCCTCACATGCCGCTACTCTCCTCTCCTCTACTTCACCCCCGCTGCCCGCAGCGCACGGTTGCTCACATTTTCTGCGCTCCATCCGCCGTGTGCGCTCCCCAACTTCAACCTCCGCCACTGCGGCTTCTACAAGACGACTCCCCGCCCCCCCCCTCCCCTCTCCTCCTCAAACACAGGACTTTTGACTTTTTAAAGCAGTTTTTCCTCCCACAGAGCAGTTGCCTATTTTTGGATCTCTCGCCGTGGAGCAGTGACAAGAGGGTTGTTCAACTTTTGATGGAAAACAAGAGGTCGAGCGACTGCTGACTTTAAAGGTACGATCCTATAATGATCTGTCTCTGCTGTCATCCTGTCACATCCCTCTTTTTTTTTCTTTTCTTTTTTTAGCGTTTCTGCGTGTTTTAAATCACATATATATTTATTGCACGACTCATAAAAATAAGGTGCATCTCCTTGGACTTAGAAGAATAAACGACTCGGTTCTAAATGAATTAAAAGCAATTTACAGACCCATCTTCCAAAATCACTTAAAACCCACACAGACCAGTAGTGGCTGCTGGGATTTAATATTTCATAAAGAGATGGAAAAAAGAAAATACAGAATATGAATGTCATGCTTAATGGTAAACATAAACGCACGCATTTAGAACTTTTTTTCTGCCATCTAATTTTAAATGTGCAGAAACGGGCCTGTGTGATTTCTGCACGACTAAGCAAAGCACTCGTGATATTGGCGGGGTTAAGTACATCCATCTCCTCTAATTCATTTAACAACTTATTCCTCGCGCAGCAGAGGAGCAAGAAGTGATGCTGCCACCGCTGCTTCTGACCTGCTGATTTTAGGAAGCAGGCAGCTTTTGTGGCGAATAAAGTTTCTCACAGAGGTCATATTTTTCTCCTCAATTATGAATCTTAAAGAAATAATTTTTTGCATCTTTGTTTGTCAGGTTTGTAATTCAAAACTAGGCCTTCACTTTCTTTTTTTCTTTTTTTTTACTCATTATAATGAAGTGTGTGTTGACAAACCACAGTTATCAAACCGCTGACATGTCTATTAGACATGCTGGAGCTATTGCTGCCCATCTGCTTTTACTACTTTTTATTAGGCCATTAGAGCCACTTCATTTATTCTCTCCATATACTTAATATTTAATTACGTGTCAACTTGCTTCAGCACTTTTATCGCTGTGGCATGTAATACTTTGTGCAACTCTCAAAAATACACTGCACTGACTGAGTAAGGTACAAAAAAAAGGTGTGACAGACTCAAAGGGAAACAAACAGTTAATGAATTTATTGCTTTCTTTCTTTCTGTCTGGCTTGGTGTGAGGCAGCCAGATAGATGTGATGATACAGAAATGTTGGGAGTAATGCTGCTTGGTCTGCCTTGTGGCTTTTGTCACAGTGCTGATAAAGTAATTTCAGGTACAACCAGACCTGTATGTGTGTGTGTGTGATAGATAGAGATAGAGAGCAGTTATGAGAAGATGGATTGCCATCTTAAAACTGCGTGGGCACCGATGTTCTGTGGTTTACAGGTTTTTAAAAAAGGTTTCACTCTCTGCTCCTTTAGAAAATAGCTGACATTTCACACACCAGCATGGCCAGTGGCTTTCATTCTGGTATTTAAGATTATTTATATATAGATATCAGACACAAATACACTCATCTAAGATAGACTAGAGTGTCTATTGTAGGTATAATCTGTTTATAAGATTATATTTGTTATTTTAGTCGTGATGCACTATGAAAATGACCATAAAGTGCAAAGAAAATCGCATTAAAACCTGCTGAAGTTTGCATCAAATCAGAAACATATAATTAAAGGGCGATTACCCTGATAAAATCTTCAGCCCTCAGTGTCACCAGTTGTTCATTATCTTGCTGTTGTTGTCAGGTTGTGTTCTTTGCTCGCTCACATGCAATTACGAGGTCAAGCATGGCACCTCTGCAAGGGAAAAAACAGGCTATGGCACAGCACCGGTGAGTCTTCTCCTTTTATCTTTGCAGATCTGTGGCAGTTCAAGGTGCTGTGGCTTATCTGGTCAGTGCCTCTGACAGCAATGACACAAACAGCCCTTTTCCTGTCTCGGGCTGCCATGTGTCATTTCTTGTAAAAGTCTTCAGACAAGACGAAAGCCTCAACGGCAGCTCGCTAACGCTGAAACAAAACTTCTCGGTCTTACTGAGCCTTCATTACAACCATTACTTTTTTTTTTTTATCAGTTTGTGGTTTGTGAAAGTGGCACAAATAAAAATGCACATGTACGTTTCCACAGCGCTGTGCCAATCTGTTTGGCAATATGTCTCCACGTAAACTTGTTTGGCAGGAATGATAAGAATCAGAGTTTGAGGACGGCGGCGGCGCTGCGTATGACTGCCAGGTCACACAGATCCAGCAGTAAAGCCTAAACATCTGTCGCAGCTTATTAGTGTGTAATTAATTCCTTTGAATGCGTTCTGTTGTGTTCACACTTCTTACAATAACCCCACTGTGACTTACAATTAGGAAGAGATCAGGGAAAACACCTTAAGTGTTTCAAACCTTTCTACCTTTATTCTTCTAACTTACAGGTTTAACCTTGTTGTACTCAGATTTTTCTTTTCCCCCAGCAGAGTTTTCATTACATCTAATCGAAACTAGTGCACGCTGCATTTACTGTACTGTAGTAGTGTAATAGCAGGAAACCAGCTTGTAATGTTCACAAACAGTATAAGATCTCTTGCTCTCTTTTCCTCGTGTCCGGTGACACTTTTGTATCACAACTCCTTTAATTGTCACTTCAGGTCGGCCGGGTGTATGTTCGGTTTATCACCATTAAACCTCATACCCCTCCAGCGTAGACTAGATTAGTTAAGTACGATACAGCGGCTGCATGTTGGCGTGCCGAGCTCTCACTCAGTCTCAGGTTAACAGACGCTGAAGAGCAGGTTGTCAGACGAGAGCGAGAGTAGACGACAAAGTTTGTTCTGTGACCCTGAGAGACCAATTAGTCTGCACATTGGAGAGCACAGATTGTGATTTTCTTTTTTTTTTCATTGTTGTTGTTGTTCTTGCTGTACAGCCTGATCTGAAAATTATATTAATAATGCTTCATCACTTTGATTTAAAATTGAATTGTGCTCTGAATCATCACTTTTATTGCTTACAGGAAAGCAAAAAAAATTTGCATGTTAAGTGCTGTCGCTATACTAAAAAAGAAACCTCTGTATGTGTGCAAACAGCTGCACCATCCTAGCCTTGCGTCTGAGTTGTGCTTTGAATTCCCGCAGCAAAAGATGCAGATTATTAAAACCCCCTACTGTTAAATATTTGCTGGGAGTTTAGAGCTGGGCTGTGCCTCACTTTGCTGAGACTGATATCTCGGCTAAAACCATTAATCGTCCTTCTTTACCACCTCGATAATTATCGCTGTAGCAAAATAACAGCTCAGCAAACAGTGAAATTATACCTGTGGTAGGGAGCAGAGTAAATACCTGTTTAGCTGCCAGCAAATGTATTTATTAGACTGTCGCCAGTAAATAAGAGGCCTGTCTCGTTTTTTAATGTGTGGCTCTTTGGGGATTCCACCCCACCCCATCCCTCCTCTGTATGAAATAGCTCTGTTATGATTGCTAATAGAGGAGAAAGATAACAATGATTCCCAGCGTTTTTTTTTTTTGTTGTTTTTGATGACATGTTGAAACTAGTTTGGAAAGAGAAAAGCTTGGTGTGTTAATAGGGACCGCTGCATTCCAGGGCTCAAAAATGTAAGAGAGCCCCCCCCTCCGACAGTTACAGACATACCACCCTGGGTGAGTGCTTAGTGTGTGATTCGGGAGTTACAGCTCATTTTGTCATTATCTGGAAAGTTCTTTATAAAAAAGAAAAAGAGATGTGGGGTGGGAGTAGGGGGGGTTATGTTGTCCCAGCATGTTCGACTACATTTATTCTGGCATATCCTTTGCATACTGTTGATCCAGATTCCTTGGTTTAGTGATAAAAGCGTCACATTGTTTTTGGGTCCTGACAATCAGCCTCGTTTGTCGAATGGGTTGGCGTGTCCTCGCCGGGAGATGAAAAAGCCCAAAGTCCGTCATATCGGTTTTGTCACGCTTTTACAAAATGACATCCCTCATATGTTTAGATTTTTTTTTGTGTGTGTGTTGTTGTCCTTGTTATTTTGCGTGCTTCATGCTACCATAGCGAACATAATTTAAGAAAGCATATACATCTAAGTTTTCACGATTCAAATCACATTATTACAGGTCTCAACGTATGTTTAAAAAAAAATGTATTTCTTGTGAGGGAAAAAAACCTCATTGTCTTTTATTCCGATGCCTGTCTTTATCCAATCTGTGTAGGTTTTTCTGAATCCTTTGTTCAAGGAAAAAAAAAAAGAGAGCGATTTAGAGGAAAGCGCATCCCGCTAAGATCAGGTTGTTAATACCCACCCACATACTCCAATGAAACAATTTCAACAGATACTGTATTCTCTCTCTCTCTCTCTCTCACACACACACACCCTTGCCTTATCAACTGTTTTGTTCGTCAGTGGATGGATGATGCATCCTTTGACAGGGGATTAAAAATGCAAAGAAAAATATGTAGATAAAGGACCACATCCTTAAGTCTGCACCTCTTATTCAGTACTTCTGCCTAAGCCTCGATATTAAGAGTCGTTTTCCCCACAAGCTCATATCCCATCTCTCCTTTCATCTCAGCGTATAAGCGTCACTTCTCGCACACTGAGGCGAGTAACACCATCCCAGCACCTGCCTTCATTTCTTTAGCACTCCCAAGAACTCCCCACAAGGCCGGGGTACTGTGCCCTTCACCGCTCTCCCCCACCAGTTCAGGAAAGACCCAGCAGGACGTGGCGAACCTTTCTCACCCCTTCAGTCTGTCCTCTCTCTGTGCCATCTTCAGTATCTCTTTCTCTCTCTCTCTCTCTTGCACACACAAACACCCCTGTCTTTCTAACTCTATTAATTGTTTATTTGTTGCAATCCACGAGGCAGAAATTAGAGTTTAATTATTTGGTCATGTGACGACTAAAGTCCAGCGAGCGGTGACAGAAAAGTAATTTCTTTAAAAACGGCCCTGCCTCTGATTCCCGTTGGTTGTTCTGTAACTAATTGGTTTTATAATTTGATAAAGGCGAAGAGAGCGTGAGAGGGAGGGCGTGATAAACAAGGCAGTGAAAGGTCCTCTCAGCGAGGGATGTTGTTTTGAATCTTTAATACAAATACTTGTGAGGTAGACTGACACGGGCCTGAACTGACCTGGCTTGTTGGTAATTACGGCCGATGTCGACCTGATGACACCGAGACCAACTGTAGCGTCAGGGTTCAGGCTGAGGCCTGGTCCCTGAGAGCAGAGGCCTTGTTTGACACAGCACGGAAGCACGCTCGCCACCACTCAGCGGATGTGCATGTGTCTGTGTGTGTGTGAGGTGTATCTTTGTGGGAGTTACATTATGTACAGTGACCACACGTCGTGAGGGTGGGTGTCGAGAGCGGAGTTACAATGTGAGAACAAGCGGTGTGAGTGGAGCAGTGGCTGTCTTTCATACATCGCCGAAGGGGAAAACAGCGTTCTGATGTTTGCCTTCCACGGCGACGCAGAGACCCGCAAAGGCCAGCTGGTGTTAGGCCTTCCTGTCAGCAGACCTGAGGTGGAGACCACTCGCTCCGCTTCTATTTCTGTCGACTTCATGTGATTATAAAACAATTAAGCACTTAGGAGTCGACTCTCAGTTCATTACATCCCCCTTGTTCTTTCTTTCTCTCTGTTCTCCCTCCTCCCACACCGAAGCGCGGACATATGAAAATGTAGAAATCACCTTATTTCACAAGTAATTGAAAGCCACACTCGCTGTATGAGAGGATAATGGAAAACATGAAACTAATTTGATTTGGAGGATATGTTAATAATGGAATATTTAGTCTATCTGTGCTTACCTCGTAACAACTGATTAAGCAATTTTTCATGCATCTTCAGATGTCCTATGAGGGGAACATTAATAAAACACCTCAAACCTGAACTCCATATAGAAGTGAACCTAGACTGTGTTTCTGTGCAACAGTTGTGCAGGGAGATTAGTCATTAAAAAAGAAGAAAGTGTCACTCACAAAAAAAACGTTTGCATCTCTGAGAAGACAAAGAACAAAGTGAGACCTTAGCCGAGAAAATGATGACACATTGTGCTTGTAGTAATCTGTGAGCATGTTGGATTTCTAGACTTTCCGTATTGTTTTTTTTTTTTGTAGAAAATTTAATAATTTGTTTTAGTAGTACATGCTTTGGTTTAGTCTGGAGTCTACATTTTGAAAATCATTTGCCCACATAATGACCTACAAATGCCAACGGCGCTAAATCATTTATTTATTCCAAAAGTCAAAAACTCCCTTTTGTGTGAATTCATTCATAACAAAAAATAAAACCGGTACTTGTTAATACATAAAATACTATCTACACCTGCATCAAATCAGTGCTTTTGTTTAGACGAGTGATTGATTTTATTTTTTGTCACTTTTACTACTCATTTAACTGCTTGTTGGTTTTGCACAGCATCTACTGTATGCCACCCTCATTTTCCTTTTTTCCACTGTACATGACATCTTGCGTCTTGCTGAGTTTCATCTGTGCGCCCACACTGACGCAGGCGTGTTTTGACACGTTTCCCCCGACAGATTATTAAATCCTTTGCAGCCTCTAATAACACTATTATGTTTATGTGTGTGTGTTTTTATTGTGGGAGACACTTGCAGAAAGAGCTCAAAGTCAAACCAGTGACAGCGTTTAGCCCCATGCTGTTTGTGTTCGCTCAGACTGGATGCGCAGACTAATTTGTATTAGTAATCCAAATAATCGTATTAATGCCCATTAGAAGCATCACAAGTGGCGAGCATGAAGACATCACTGTACACCTACGTACAGTAAGTGATGGCGCCGGCTTCGTCTGACACAGTAAATAAAGACGCTTCCCGATGTTGAGCCAGCGATGATACATTTTCTTATTCATTTTCAGTCTTTTCCCCCTTTGTGTGTTGATTATTAGTGTCTTTTTTTTAAAAAGAAATAGACATATTATTGCATTCCTCCTGAGACATAAACATGTGGTTTGAAAAGCAGAAGGCCAGATGTGATAGTTTTGATAAGTGTGTTATGATGAAAACATACAGTACCTGTGGTAATACACACAGTGAAGGTGAAATGCATCTGCGGTGTAATGCTATGACTCCTGACATTTAAATATGAGGTATCTTTTGTTGCAATTTAGCATCCAGTCTGTCATGTTTCTCATGTCATTTTTTCATGTTTTCTTTACAAATGTAGCCAACAGGCACAAAATCTCGCTGGAACAATTACACTTGTGCACATGCATAGCGCACCATGTACTGTATCTCCCCAACACAAAGCCGCACAGGCTTGTAAAGACCCACCTTGAACAGAGCTAAATCTGTATTCAGCAGATGATTATAACAGAACACAGCTAGTATTTTTAAACAGGCTTTCTGTGTTTCAAAACCCATTTTTTCCCTCTTTTCTGTGTGATACAAAACGGTATATGTTAATTGATAATCAGCAGTGTTGATTCAGTGGTGCATTCAGTGCAAATCTGTGCCCTTCTGGATGTCAGAGGGTTTTCACAGCCACGTCTGTGCCAACCTAGCTGGCAGTGCCGGCACCTGTTGGCGGTGCCAAGGCCTGGCAGGGGTTATCGATGCTCTCTGATGGTGCCCGACAATCACAGTGGAAATGACTGCGGCTGCTTGCGTCATGCCAGATAGAAAAGAGCATTTGCCGACAATGGCTCGCTTTCACCGTCGCTCCTGTTTTCCGAACGCCGCTAACTGCGGCCAAGGAAGGAAAAAAAAACAGAGAGAGAAACAGGAGCTGCAGTGAACATCATGTAAAACATGTCAACGTGGAAAACATGTCAACATGCAAAATGTTGTGCAGCACGATGCTGTGCAGGTCTAGGTGATGCAAAGTGCTGAGGAGAGAGGAGAAGGTTTGGGTGTGTGTGTGGGGGCGGGGGGGCTGCAGCCTGTCTGTGCGATTCATGTTACTACATATCACAGTGACACCAATGAACTTGAACAGTAGGCACATTCTGGAAAAATGAAGCACTCTCTAAAATGCTGCACATCCATTTCAGAGGCAAAATATAACCTAATATTCATTATTAAAAAATATCTAAATAACAGTTGCCGGACAATCTTTAATGTACCTATCATGTAGCAAAGAGCTCAAGATAGACAGTAACTTGAGTGTGGTTCATTTGTGAATTTTACTTTCATGTCTTCAGAGACTTTGTGGAAATCTTTGTCACATTTTTCAGAAGCTGAATAATATCTCATGTTGGAATGAATCTCTGAAAATGTAGTAATTACTCCACAGTTTGGGTCTTTTATTCAGACACATAGCAGAGCCATTTAACCACACTGCACACCGCAGCTGTGTTTAGTACACAGTGTTGGCAGCTCACTGAAACCCCGAGAATGGTTAAGATAAGAATTGATCACTGAATCTGTGCAGCAGCCTCTGCTCATAAACTCAAACATGTCGGGGTCTTATACAAGCAGTTTCAACAACTGTTCCATTTCCTGTTGAGAAACCACACAAGTGGGACCCTTTTAAAATGCAGCCGCCCCCTCAAACCTTACACCTCATGCAAACTAGGTGTCAATATTGCAAGACATTGTTCCATCTCAGGTCCGTAAGGTGAGTTTCACATTGTTTTTCCGTTAAAAGCTTCTCTGCTGGCCTTCTGCAGTGAATTCCTAATGCAGCCTTTTTGGACACGAATGTATTTTAAAATGAGCCAACTTTTGACCTCACATGGGTGGGTGGAACAATGGTTTGGTTTCACAACTAGGGGTTGAATGGGAGGTGTAACTGTACTGTTTCTACTGCGTAGTGAAAAAACATACCATCACTTCTTCCGTGATTGGTTCTTTGATCTGTTCCAGTTTCACTCTTCTTTTAAAAGGACTCCAGTATTTCTTCCCCTAAAACTGAGGTGTAAACACCTTCCGTAAATCTGAATGATTTTCTTCATAGTTGTTCCGTAGAGTTTTTTCGTCACCTGGCAGTGGTTCCTGTCAAGCTAGGCTGGGGAGCTCACATCTGTGGCGTTGCATTGTTTATGAAACAACAGCTTTGTGTGGGACGATGTACCATTGCCGTATTTATAGTCTCACACAGAGGGGGTTTATGAGCCCTGCAAAGATTTTACAGTAAGCAAGTTGTGTCATGTAGCATTTCACATGCGCCTGACCTCCACGGTCGGCTCACAACCTCTGGCTCTGTCGTCTTGATAGGTGTACACACTTCCTGTTTTCTGTGGGTTTCCTGTTTTTGTTCTTACACAACCTGGACAGATATGGCAGATATTGGCCAGATGAGTCGGGGCTTAATGATCAATCTGTGACACAATGGTGATGAATTAATAAATACTTCTTTGGTATTACTTTTCACTGCTTTCATGCTACATACTATTTATAGGATATGAGTATGACTATATTTCACGTGTGTGAAAAAAAACACCTGTGGTCTCGACAATGAACTTTGCCTCACACACTCACCCCTCTGGCTCTTCATAGGACCTAAAGATGGAGAGCCAAATACATCTACAGCTCACACTAGCAGACAGCATTGGTGCATTTATTGTCACCTGTGTGTGTGTGTGCGTGTGTGCGTGTGTATCTCTGATATTAGTCTGGCCTTTGCTCATAAAGTTAAAGTGAAACAGTTATTATTAGGCCACCTTAAGGGTAGGTACAAACGTCATATCAGGCCTTTATTGACAATATCAACAGAGATTACCTTGTCTGATATTTTGCAGTTTGCTCTAGGGCAACAAAGCCCGCCAGCAGGGAAAGGTTCATGAAATAATTACAAAATAATAATAGCTCACACATCAACTTGAGAAAATCTTCCAGCTTGCTATTGTTTGCAGAGACTGTGTCGCTCTCCAGCCTCTAAACATCCCTCCTTTTCCTTTCTTACCACTTTGACAGTTCAGGGTTTTGTTGACAATATCAACAGAGATAAGCTTGTCTAATATTTTGGTATAATCCTGTTTGACATAATACAGTATGACCTGCCACGGAGGTAAAGTTTGTGAGATGATAACAGTGCAGAAGCTAAATGCTGAGATGGGAAATCACTGCCATCTTTACAGTACAGAGTCTACATAGATGTAGTTTTAGGAAATACCCCCAAAATTAACTTATTTATTTGTAGTATAGACATGGTTAAACTACTTTTTTTAAATTTTTTTTAGCAAACATCAACACTAAGTGCTAAATTATATGACTATAAATTATATATAATTTTTGTCTTTGGTGATTATATTTTGCCAGAATATATGTATTTAACCATATTTACAACTGAATATTAGACTGAGACATCCTTGAAACTTGACATTAACGTCAGTTGTCTACTGACAAACCACCAACCTACAACCAGGGATGTAGCTCTCCACTTTTAGTGTGCAGAAAAATAGAGCCTTCCCACTTTTTAAGGCCGTCATAAATATTTATTAGTGTACATTATTGCCAAGATGTAAATTTATACCTACTTAAATATATAAATATTTAGTTTTTGTATTATCGTCCATGAGGATGGACATTAACTGGAAGTTTTTTTTCCCCATTTGAATAAAACTATTACCCACTTTTTAGGCTTTATGATTTGTGATATCAATTCATAGCATATATAATAAGAAGTAAGATGCCTATATTCTGATTGTACAAGCAAAAATCCCCCTTTTTAAACAAACAGGTGTAGGTTATCAGAGGTTTTGGTGTTAGGGGACACATACAAGCTTATATGTAAATGTAACATGTATTTTTGGTTTCCCTTTAGTTTATTGTGATGTTTGTTTATCTCAGAATGACTTCCACTGACTGGAGGTCAAATAGTTCACCTTAACCACTTAATGTAAAATATTTTGTAAAATACAAACTATTTACTGGGCAAAAGTCAATGTAAACCCACATGGTAAATTTTAGGTATAGTGTGTGTGTGTGTGTGTGTGTGTGCATCTGTGTGTACCCGGTAATAAATGCAGGACCGCCTCACTCTAATCAAGCTGATTAAAAATTCCTGCGCGCACAGCCGGAAATCGCACCACCGTTCTCCTCTGTTGTGTGTGTGTGCGTGTGTGTGCGTGAGTGTATTCTTGTGTGTGTGTGTGTGTGTGTGTGTGTGTGTGTGTTCTCTCCCTGTCCACTTTCTCCACTTTATTTGTCTCCGCCAGGACTTTTCGGCCTGAGATGCGGAGGAATCATCCGTTTTCTTTCTATAAAGGGGATTATTTCTCTCCTCCTCACGCACGCACACCCCTCCTATCTTCTATTTTTTTTTTATTTTATTTTTTTTTTATCCCCTCCATCTACCACGCCATTTGAAATGAGGAGGAGAAAGGGGAAGCACAAGGAGCAGCGGCAGCACCAGCAGCGAGGAGAGGAGAGGGGGGAGTGATGAGTCAATACAACTAATAATTTAATGGGGACAGAGAGGGAGAGACGGAGTGAGAGGGGGAGAGACGGAGAGGGAGATAGAAAGAAAGAGGAGCTCCGTCCGGACGCCAATCCCCAACCAACAGGACACCTCCTACTATTACTATCGCAGGCAGCTCTCTTATGCGTCCACAGCAAGCCTCATTTATCCTCGACACCGGAAAGTAAACCGCACTTTTTGACCCCCCTCTCCTCGTTTTACCTTGCGAGCCTGTTCCGACTGTCCGCGTACCGTCTCCACGTCGCCTCGGCGGCAGGCTCTCACTCGGTTATCATCATTATTATTATTATTGTTATTATTTTTCTCTCTCAGTCAGCCTCTGCCGGTAGTCAAATCTAGCTAAGCCGACGTTAAAGCTATTTCTGTGTACGTTGGTCCCGTCGTGAACATACACAGCGAGGGGGGGGGGGGGGGGGGGTCTCCGCGGCGGTTATTAACGTTACAACTGTGTCCGAGGTGCTGTGGTGTAACACCGGCGACGGCTGCCCGCCTGCCGACGGAGCGATCTGGATGTTGTGGTGCGAACTAAAGCAGAAGTCGCCTTCACTTGTAACCGATGGACGCGGCTAAATGTCGCTGGTTCTAACGGTTTCGGTTGCCGTTTTTTTTTCTCCTCCAGTTGGACGGAATTAGCTAACGTTGGGGCTACACACACACACACACACACACACACACACACACATAACCGCTTACCAATGTTCGCCTATCACGGTCCATCTCGACCTCGTCGTCTCTCCCACAGACCCCGGTTGTTGTGTTTTTGCACCGCCTGCCAGTCCTCTGCGAAGAAGAGCAGGAGAAAGCGTCTGTTTAAACACTGATTTTTTTTGTGTTTGTTTTTTTTTTTTTTTTTGGTTTTTGTTTTTTAAAATAACCGTTTGCTGTCATGCAAACGTAAAGCGAGAGAGAGAGAGAGAGATAACGAGAGAAGAAGCGGCAGTTGTTCTGGGTTTTCTTTTTTTCTTTTCTACCCTGGCCAAACTTGAAGAAGACTCGTTTTCCAGGCGGTGTTATATGCTCCCCAGTGCTGAAGTGCTGCGTTTCAGGTTGGTTTGGAAGATTTTTCTCTCAACTTGCCCTCCCTTACCTCCCTCCTTTTTTTTTTTTTAGGGGTAATGTGTCCATTTGAACTATTGCTCCTGTTTTTTTTGTTTTTGTGTGTGTGTGTGTGTGTTTTAAGGTCATTTAAAAATCCTGACCTGGATCTGGGCTGCATCCGGGTCTGGATTCCTTTGGCCCCTCATTTGTGGGGAAATTAGTTGCCTCATTGCATGTTATGAATGGGGGAGTTCATGATCTTTTGCGTGGGGGTGGATGATTTTGCCCTTTTCACTCTTTGACAACAGCATTCCAGTTCATCAGCAGCACAGCGCATTAACCTGCATGCAGAATCAGCCATAATTGCAGCTTTATAAATGAACACATCTGATATTATGATTGATCAGATCTCAAAGTTTACCCAGGGAGTATTAAATAATGTATGAATTGTCAGCGTCAGCCTCAGTCAGTGGCATTGGATCTGTGCACTGAAGCACCTGTGGTTAAAGCTGCCACAGAGACTCCATCTTTCCCTCCCATCTATTTTTCCCTTGTCTCTTCTTTTCTTTCTCAACTTTTGATGGCTATCCTCATGAGTCAGCAGCTGCCTGTTTTGAAGTTTTCTGAAGATGCTTACAAACTTACAAACTTGCTTACATCCCTCGCAAAATCTAAAAATAAAGTTCACACCTGTAAAGTCATGTAACTGATTGTGTGTGCGTGTCTGCCACAGCGAAATTACATTGCGGCCTTTCGCCTCCCTTTTCCCTTCGAGCTGCGTCATGAATGTAAAGCCACATGAAGTGACTCAGAAACCGAATTACGTTAGTTTCCCCCCTCTGCGTGCGCCGCAGTAGAACCTTGTTCCTTGAACTGCACTGACTGTATTCATTCAAGTGGAATCTCCCAGCAAATGAATGTGTTTGCACTAAAACCGGAGCATGTTTGCCCCCCTCTCGCATGGGAATCTCTAGTGGGACACCCATACATAATACATGCGTTGAAAAATGGGAACATTACAGTGGCACAAAAACGTCACCGTGGCCCGAGTCGACATAACTGAAGCGAAATGACAGTTATTGCCGTAATGGGTCTGTTCTCAGTGGTTTCAATTACTTAAAGCACATTTTTTTGCTCTATAAAAATGTCCCTTCACGTCTTCGCACGTCAGTGATATCACCACAAAAGATTTTGTGTTCATTGCTCCCCTCGTATCACCTTTCAGCTGCTCTTTTTATGCCACACACATATCTCCGCTGACGGCTGAATCATTCTGTGTCTGTCTCCCCAGGTGATAGTGAGCAGAGAGGTGCTGAGAATGATGGACCATCTCAGCGAGGCGTGTTTGGGCAAGGAGAACTCTGAGCTGGTCAACAGCATGGGAGAGGCCAAGGCCCCGCCGGCCAAGCTGCCCCGGCTGGAGCAGAACGGCAGCCCCCTGGGCCGGGCCAGGCTGGGCAGCACCGGGGCCAAATTAGCCGGGGTCCCTTACAAACCCGCCGGCCACCTGCTGAAGACCTGCCACAAGAGAGGTAAGGGGAAGAGAGTTTGATTCAATGTCTGTCATTCAGAAAGCAGGAATGCCAAACATTTGCAGCTTTCAGCGTCTCAAATGTGAAGATTTACTGATTTTCTCAATTTCATATGATTGTAAATTTTGGAGACTTAACCTTAACAGTCAATTTGAAGACTTAATCTTGGATTCTGAGACATTTGTGAGGGGGACCTCTCAGCATTTCTGATTAATTGATTGACTGATTAATGTTGGGGAAATTAATCACCAACCAACAAGTCATTTTTTGAACAATAATACCAAAAATGTGCTGCTTTTCTTTGTCTTATGTGACAGAAAACTTCAACATTTGAATGTCGCTTTTGGCTCTGTGATATTGCCATTAACTTTTTTCACTATTTACTGACATTTTATAGACTTTTAATCAAGAAAATAATCGATAATAAAAAGTCATTAGTTTCAGCCCTAATTTCTGACATCTTATCGACTTAATGATTCATAAATTTATCGGAAAATTCAGGAAATAATCAGTAAAGGAAGTATTCGTTAGTTGCAGCCCCTAGTCTGTGCAAAGTGGTCATGAAACAAATATAGCTGAACTAACTTTGCACACGAGTAAGAGAAGAATAAACCACGTAAATAGAGGAACGCTATTTAAATGCAGTTTAAATAGACCCGCTCCCACACCTTCAGCCCAGCACCACCACCACCACCCCCTGCATGCTCTCCAAAACTCTTAAACCTTTTTACAATGCATCTTTAGTTATCGCAGCACACACTCCCACACACACACACACACACACACACACACACACACACACACACACACACACAGTGCACACACTCCCACTTATTTGCCCAGACAATAACTAATAGAAGAGCACAGTGAGAATTATTCCTGTGTCGTGCTGCATAGCGCTGTCACTGCTCCTGCAGCCCTCCTGCTCCGACATTTGTTTATTAAGGGAAAGTTTAAGTCCTTTAAGAGCCATTCCTGTTTAAAGGGAGCCTTTACTTTGAGATTATGAAATAGCTTTTTAATATAACCGGCGGTGTCTCGTGAAAAACACGGCAGGCAAAGCTATCCAAAATATGAACCTTTTTATGATTATGTTTTTCTTTCCTTTTTTTTGTGGGTTGGAAATGAGTTTGAAAACCTGCAGGTTTGGAGTTGTAATAGCACTTGGCAGCTAAGGCTCGTCTGTTTGTTTGTTTGGCTGGTTTGGTTTTCTTTGGGCAAGAGGGACTCAGGAACTCTTGGAATGTGGCTGTGTGAGTGTCCTCAGATGGGCCGTTTCTCTTACTTGCTCCTTTAATCTACGTGTTGCACTCCAGCTGAGAGGACCTAATTTTTCACCTTCATCATCTCTGCTTCTCTTGGCCTCCTACCACGTTTGCTCCTCCAAGCCTCCTCACTGCCCTCCCCTTCCCTCTCGTCAGTTTTTCTTTTTTTTTTGTTGGTTCCTTCCTGGGTGAAGGGTGAAGTAGCTGAGGGAGGCAGGCGGTCCGCGGCGGAGGCTTCGCAGAGGGCCCACAGTGGGCATTGTGTCCGAGCCCGAAACAATATTTACCGCAGCCCTCTCTGGGCTCCCTGGAAACAAAGCCAGTATTGATCCCCCAAATGAACCTACACAGCAGTCTTTATTGTTAGATCTTTATCTATTAAAATCAGGGGAGGAGAAAAGCAGCTCTTTCAGCACATTCCCTGGCATCTGTCGGCTTATTGATTGTTTTGCCAGAGCTGTGTGCATCTTCTGGAATGCCTTGTTTGGAAAATATTAGAATGTGAATCATTTTAATCGGCGAGGACAATGAATGTACAGAAATTTGTTCAGGTGATAGTAGAGTGGAGACATACTGGAAAAGTAGGGCAACAGGGCACGTCATGAACTGCGTAGGATTCACTAAGTATAGTAAGCTATAGATGCCCTCTTCATCTACACATTTATTACCGCTGTTGGTTTCATTCAGACTGAGACTTCAAAAGGCCAAGTTGTCCCCATGCCCTTAAACTTTCTTAAATTCAGAAAAAATGGCATATTGGATGATATTTGCACAGCGGGTACCTTGAACATTCGGCAGTCTTTGGACAAGGATTGCTCATTCCACCTAAAAGTAGAGCCACTGTTGACACAGACTAGCAAACCTCAGGGTGCAGAGAGGTGGCTCGGGATTTGAAGCGCTGCATCATGGGAAGATGATTTTGGGGTTGGCAGGCAGAAGGAAAGGCTAATGTGATACCAGAAACTTTATAGTGAATAAAGCGTTTATTGTGCCAAAAGGAGACTTACGAGTTGAAGGATTTCTGTGGCTGCTTCATGTTCACGCTGAGCTAAAGGCGACAATTCTCTCAATAATATATATATATTTACTTATTAAACTCACACAAAGCATAGTCCAACATCTAATGTAATATTATATCATCATCTTAAAACCTGGAAGATGAACTCAAGATTGCAGGGAGGAATCCTCTAACAGTTGTTAAAAGAAAAGCTTCTTAAAAAGGGTTTACAGATGGAGAAACAAAATTACATGACAAAATAGAGCATATTATATTAGAAAAATAGGTAGAACAAATTCAGTTTCTCAAATTGTGCAGGTTATTGTGCACCTAAGGAGTGTTTGATACCTCACGTTGATGTGAGAGTTTGGCATTGAGACAAAGAGGTAAGGGTTTAGACAGAAATTGCCCTATAAAAGGTGAAAAATGCCTTTGCGGTCCAAACTCATCCTTTACTTAATTTCTGTCCCGAACTTCCACTCAGCAGCAATCTATTCACTCACTCATAATCCCTTGACACCCAATCTCAGTGTAACTTAATCGTCCGCGTGGAATATTAATCTCCGCAAACACGCAGAATACTGAAGGTCAAAGTTTGCATGTGAAGAAACATTCAGTTCTTACTTGTGTCTCTTGTGTCTGGATGTCCTCAGGCAACATGCTGCCCGTGTTCTGTGTGGTCGAGCACTACGAGAATCCCATGGATTTCGACAGCAAGGAGGAGCACGCCGAGTTTGTCCTGGTGCGTAAGGACATGCTCTTCAACCAGCTCATCGAGATGGCCCTGCTGTCACTGGGCTACTCCCACAGCTCAGCGGCCCAGGCCAAAGGTAACCACTCATGTCACTCATTGGCTCTCAGCATCATGTCTCCATTTCCTTCTCTGTTCTGCCACTTTATCTCCCTAATGCTCATTAACATCTTCTCGACAGCGTTTTCTGACACGCTGTTTCTTCGGCACACACTCAAACACACACTCTTTATGCCTCACTCGCACACACATGCTACACACACACACACACACACACACACACACACACACACACACACACACACGCACGCACTGTGTCCATAATAGCCTACCGCCAGCAGATCTGAAGCCACAGTAACACAACCTGACACTGATCCCAGAGAGGAGATGCTCAAGTCTCAGGGTTCACACACACATACACACATTCCCACACAGATACAGAGTCTCAATACACAGGCTTACACACTAAAATGTTTACATGCACATACACATACTATGCATATAAGCAAGTAACACACACACACTCGTACTGTATACAGTATATTTATACACACATACACTCAGTGACTCAGTGGGTGGGAGGGGCAGATGGAGGAAAGGGTTCTGCTAATTGCACTTGATCACACGCAGGCCGAGGGTGGCTGTTTCAAGGTGCCTCTTAGCATACTCTTTTATTATAGCCTGTCCATCACGCTTACACACACACACACACACATATTGTAGTCTACCTCTCCTATAAGCTCACCTCCTGCTGTTTGTGGCTGCCACTTTTTTTTAAAGCAGTCTCAGGAGAAATTCTTTTATAATTTTTGTGATTTCTAACAAATAAAGTATATGAATGGCACCAAAATGCTTTATTCATACTGTGCATGTGTTGCTGTTTTAAAATAAACCTATCCTGTGTAGTTAGTAACAGCAAGCTAAGATGCTAAAATGAACTTTGTGCTGATGTACTCTCTTCTTTTTTACGTTTGCTCTTGTGTGTTACCTTTGTGTGTCCATCCGTCGTTATTCCCATGTGTGTCCACGACGTTTACCCATGTTTATGTGTGTGCGCATCGTCTAGGTATGATTCAGGTGGGGAAGTGGAACCCCGTACCCCTGTCATACGTGACAGACGCACCGGATGCTACAGTGGCTGACATGCTGCAGGACGTCTACCACGTGGTCACGCTTAAGATCCAGCTGCACAGGTAAGAAACCCAAACACACACACACACACACACAGGCACATCATACATGTGTACCAATCCAAAATGTGTGTACATGTTCATACAACTTTTTTTTTTCACCTGCCTACCACCCACAAATGTGCAGTGTCATCACCTGAAACACACACAAACACACCAGTATTGGATTGCTTTGATACACATAGAGGCACAGTTTTACCTGTTAGTCTTTGCTTCCAGCTCTCACACACACAGCACGTATTGTTTACCCAGAGGCAGATGCCAATCTGCCGATGCCCTCTGCATGTTTGATACTGAGAATAGCAGTATTACTCACGCTCAACAGGCTGACCTTTCGCAGGAAATGGAAAAAAAGGAAAACATTTGAATACCGAAAACTTCCTCGACTAATGGTGCCAAAGAAACACAGAAACTGGTTCATTTTTTGATTTAACCGTTAAGTGATGGGAACACAGAAAGCAATGTCCATGCTAACATTTTAGCTTATACTGTGATGAGTGATCAAGTAGATTTATCTCTGCTCTACGTTTAGCTGGTAAGTGATGCTAACTAATATGCAGATAACACTGGCGTTTTTGCATTGGAGATTGCTAAAATGTCTTTGAAGCAAGTTCTGCTTTAGCTCTTTTCATGCAAAAAAAAAAAAAAATGAATGTGGTGGGCAACTGGAGACCGCTCACGGCTAAAAATGACTGCAGCAGATGAATACAAGGTTGTTCACCTGAAATAGTTCCATAAATAAACCTGGCTGCACCGGCTATTTTAAGTGATATATATATTTCTTCTGAATCTACATTGCATATAATAAAGAAGACTAACAAGCTAAAACCTTCTTACACTGAGCATTGCTAGCTGTCTTGTGCCGTCACTCACCATATTGTATGCTAAATGCTACTCTGTAGGTGTGAGGCTTCGTTGTATTTATACACACAGCGAGAGCATACGAGCATTTATAGACATGGACGCAAACAGGCTCATGTGCTCATAGACACACAGATGCACACACACACACACACACACACACAAAGCCGTGTGGCGCTGGTGTGGAGGCTTGTGCCAGCTGCTGTTCCTGTCTTTTTCTACCTCGCTCTGCCTCTTCCTTCTCTCTCCCCTCTCCTTCTGTGCCCCCCACCACCACCACCGCCACCACCCACCTTTACCAGTGAAGCACTCACACACACACACACACACACACACACACTGATTGATGTGAACATGTCCACCAGCCAAAATACAGAAGGTTGTGTTTATTTCCGGCATGCTAGCCCTGAATGCATGGATAGCTGTCTTTCTCCACTACCCCTTTCTGTCTCTCCCTCCTTCCCTCCTCTTGTTCACTTCCTTCTCCCCAGAGGCTTTCTAGCTGCTGGAGCAGTTTAAGGTGTTCTGGAAAATCCATTGTTTGTCTGTGTGTGTGTGTGTGTGTGAGAGAGAGAGGCTGTGTGTTTTCCTACAAGCAGATGTTAGCCTCGACCATTGCACGCATCCGTTTCTATTCCACTCTCCCGTTATCTCCTCACTCGTAACGTTGCCAACACACCGACTGACAGATTTATGGACACACACACTCTCTCACACACACACACATACACACACACACACACACACACCACACACACAATGTCTCATGCACTTGTACACTCATCACCCCTCACTCAGTCTCTCATCTCTCACTTGTCAAGTGTCAAGGCAGGTTTAACGAAAAGTAATTCAGCGATACGTGCAATGCGAAACACACCGAACATATGTCTTGCACACGTAAAGTGTTTATCCAGAGCGAACTGGGCGCCCTCACTGGTGCTCAGTTTAGTTACTCCACACTGCCACCCACCACGTAAATGTATTTCTCATTTTCAAAACTCAGAAATCAGAGTGTTCCTCAGGTAGAGCTGAATCCCTGCGGCACACGACTCTAGCACCAGCTAACGTCAAAGCCAATCTATTTGATATATAAATCTATTTTGAATTTTGCTGCATATTGTTGTCAGTATTGTTATTGTTTTGTATTTGTCTTTCCCCTTTCCTCTTCCCGCCCCACCATCCCTTTATCCCTACCACCAACCCCCCCACACACCCACCCCGCCCCGACTGCCGCAGAAATCTAGCCAGTAACACCTTAAATTGTTTCGCCGAGCACAACGAGCCAGGAAGGTAGAAGTAACACGAAATAATAGTCGCCACATGCAGCTGATGTATAATTCATGCATCAATCCAGCAGATGTGTTGTATAAAGTAATTAACTAATCAGAACAATCAGGAGAGAGAGAAAGAGAGAGGGAGAATATGAGAAGCGAGCAGGCAGAGAGAGAGAGAGAGACAGAGCAATCTCCAGATGCATCTGCTTGATGCGCCAAATGAAATCTGTCTGTCTTGGAGGGGCGCTTGCAGCAGGAAAAAAGAGCGGGAGCCCGTGTGTGTTCAGCTCTCTTTCTCCCTGGTTTCCTCGCTCTGTCTCTACCGCTCTGTCTATCTGATTGTTCCAGTGATTTGGCCAATTCATCATTATATATTTTAAAAAGGCTTGGGCTAATGTTGCAACCCTGTTGGGCGAAGTAAGTTGTTCCCAAATTGCCTATTTTTAACCGAACACTTTAAAACAATTAGATGAATAATCGATTAGTAGATTGACAGAAAATGTACAGACAATTTTGATCATTTGATGATCAAGTAAAAATGAATAACATTCATCAGTTTCAGCTTCTCATGTGAGGATTTTGCTGCTTTTCTCTGATTTATATCATTATACATTGAATATCTTTGGGGGTTTGACTGTTGGTTGGACAAAAAGAAGCAATTTCCAGATGTAATTTTGGGCTCTGGTAATTGTGATCTTTTTAAACTGTGTTCTAATTGACCTAATAATAGGAAAAACAGATTAATCGATAAGGAAAATAATCTACATCTTGATGTTTTTATACATTGTTTAATTATGCAATATGTTTTCCATTTACCATTTTCAGTCATTTTTAGGATCAGGCTGTACTGCCTGATTCAGTCCAAATCTTTTTTTAAATGAATGATGTTGGATGAGGAAGTGTTGCAGTCTGGTGTTAAGGATGCTGCAGGATAACTTCTCTAAGTTGCCTCAGTAGTTGTTTGGGGCAAATGTATTTCCAGATTCAAAGATTGGTGTTATTACCCCTTTGCTCCATTTATCAGGGAAATGTCCAACCTTTACAATCAGATTAAATCATTTTAATATTGTGTTGCTGAATTTGTGGCTTGTGTATTTTATCATTTCATTCAAGATACCATCAGGGCTGCTGGCTTTCCTTTCTATCTCTGTCTCTTCTCCATCTGAATTGTTTCTCATGCTCTGCCCTCACCCCTCTCTCTCCCCCCATCCGTATCAATCCCTTCCTCCCCCCTCCTCCCTCTTTCCTCTCCCTGTCTTATCTTCCCTGTCCCCGTCCACCCCCACACCCCCGTATGTCTCTCCTCTCTCTCTCTCCACAGTTGTCCTAAGCTGGAGGACCTGCCGCCCGAGCAATGGAGCCACTCTACAGTAAGAAACGCCCTCAAGGAGTTACTCAAAGACATGAATCAGAGCTCTCTGGCTAAAGAATGTCCCTTATCACAGGTGCTGAAGCCCAGTCTGCTTATTCCAAAAAAAAAAAAAAAAGATTTAACGCCCAACCTCACACCCCCTGCTACCATTCTGCACAACAAAACAAACACCCCTATCTCCATCACCTCTTGTATTTTATCCTTTACTTATCAAATGCCCTGAGTTTGATCAAGTGGGAAAGAGAATCGGCATAGAAAATCCAAATCAATGGCTATTGTCATTTGTTTGCCGCATGATATTTTTTTTGTTTCTTTTACTGCGCCTGACACACACACACGCACACACACACAGAGACTTGTATGCAACGGCAGCCAAAAAGCAGAGGTGTTGTTGAACGTATGGTTATTGTTAGATAAACACTGGCCCAAACCCAGAACGATCTGGATTCTTTTTGTTCTTTTTCTCATTTAGTTAATTCTCAACATTTCACAGCATCGGGCCGGAGATATGCACGTTCACATGTTGGGTGTTTATATTCTGTGTTTTGTTTTTTTGTTTTTGTCGGCTGGGAGGTTGGATAGAAAGCACTAGCGCAGATATTGTATTAACAGGCAATGTAGTCAGTATATCATGGAGGCAGCTCTGGAGTGAATGGAATGAAACGGCAGTATATCTCTCTCACAGGGGCCAATAATGTGTGTGTGTGTGTGTGTCTGAGTGTGTATTTGCTTGAGTATGTTTGTGAAATGTATATCAACGTACAGGATGTGTGTGCGAAAGTGTTTTTTGTGTTTTGCGTTTGTGTGTGTGTCTGTATTTAGATCCAAGCATGTGCGTAGGTGCCTTCAATGTGAAGCCAGCTCTCCTCCTAGGCCACCGTATGGTCACCTGGAGACCCTCATTTGCGCTGTGTGTGTGTGTATGTGTGTGTGTGAGCGGCTGCTCTCAGTGTGTGTGTTTGTGTGTTTAGCCGGGCATGAGCAGTGCGCTGATGATGTAAAGAGTCCCTGGGTGGCGTTCAGGCGGAGCCCAGCCCGGTCTGGTAATCACCCTGTTTACGGTCCATATGTGAAGACGGCTCAGAAGAGAGCACGCGCGAGCTCAGTGGATCTAACACACAGGCGCACACACTCTTCTCTGACACACATTTGCTATTTTCACACACACACACACACACACTAGTCTCAAATAAAACTGAAGATTGTTTTAGCTTTCCAGTGAGGATGAAAGAAGGTCCTGAAAATATCTTGAACTGAATCACTTTCTTTCTTTTATGTATTTTAGCAGCTAATTTGGTCCGGAATTCAGATCTAAATGGTCTTACATTTAACTTTCATGCAGAAAATCTTGCCACCCATTGTCAATTCTTGGTGGCTTCAGTCACTGCAAACACTTAACACGCTATTTTGTCTTTCTCTTGAAGTGTGGTATAGTTTCATCCTTCTCCTCTGGTGTCATTGTTATGCATCCCTGCCAGTAAATGGTTTAAATCAGAATCAGTTTTTAGTACTGGCAGATTTTTCATGGTATAGTAAAAACACTCAGATTTTATTGCTCTTGAGCCAAAGCCTTGATTTTTAAAAGTTATGTTGTATCAGTTGAATTTGCCTAGACATTATTTTATTTATTTATTGTATTGCCATGTCTGTTTTTAAGGCAGCAAACTTCAAAATACTTAGCCAGTTTTTAAGTTTATGTAGTATAAAGAAAAACTAGCAGCTTTGCTACGTAGTTACTTCATACCCTGATGATCTATGTGTATCTGTATCTGTCTTGTTCAAACATGGCTGCCATGATGGTGTTTGACATCTGTTACTCTGTGGGTTACTTCATGTGGCCTGCTACACCCGTGGAGCGGTGGTTTGTTCCTCCTAAACCCAAATGGTTCAGTAGACTGGTTGTCACGTTTGAGGGATGTCCCCGCGTTGCCTCGATACATGGACTCCCTGCCCAGTGACTAGAGATGTATTCTGATGAGAAGGTGAGAAGCCAGGAAGCACTTGGCCCACCCTCTGGTTCCTGAGAAGACCTTAAAAAGTGAAATGAGTGGGAGAGGAAAGGGGCGTCGCAGAAGGGAGCAGAAGATTGGCACCTTTTTAGGATTAATGTTTCCTTGATATTCTGCTGCGTAATCCCAGACCGAAAAGAGAGGTTAACAGATGAGAGGATCACAACAAGTGAGTGAAAGAGAATTAGCCCACTGCTGAACAGAGCTCTGAAGAGAGAGGGGGAGGAGGGGTAGTAGAGCAGGGAGGGGAGGGCGGTGGGGGGTTATTTTGTGAAATGCTGCTTTTGTCCGGGGCCTTGTCAAACATTTAGTTTCATTCGTTTGTGGCGGGGAGTCATGCTTTGTGTGTTTGGCCTACAAATGGCACGAGGAAAATGTATTCACTCATGCCCCTTGTCGCTCCGCTAGAGGAACTGATTCTGACCTGCACACATATGAAGCAAACTTAAAGATCCACAGTTAATAGCTTGGAGAAACCTCGCCAAAATGAAACTTCTCCTGATTCTGCCTCAATAAACCAATCAGGCTTTTTTTTTTCTGAGGTTGCTACCAAGCTTAGCAACCCCCTTGCCCATGTTCTCAGAAACTATGGCAACAAACGAGATCCCCACCCCCCCTCACCCCACTCTTTCCCATTGCCACCACCTCTTCTTGCCCACCCCCTGCTCACTCTCACTGGGCGGCCCCTGATGCACCAGCTGCTGCGTTGCGTAGCAGCAAATAGTCATCAAAATGCCATCTTTGCAGGTCTTCACCACCACGGCTGCCATAGGCGCAACCTGGTTGCCAGTGTATGTGTGTGCATGTTTGTGTGTATATATACATGCGTGTGTGTGTTAGACTGAAGGGGGGGGGGGGGTCATCCCAGTTGAGCTGGGTATGTGCCATAATTGAGCTGTGTTAGATGTTGGCGAGAGACAAGGCTCAGTGTTGCAAATGGGATGTGCTTTTTCCCCAGCTGATTCAAGACATCAGGCTAAGTTGGAATGTGTGCGCGTGTGTGTGTATTTAATTGTGTATGTGCATGTGTGTTAATCTGCATGTGTGCATTTGTGTAACTGCACCATGTGTGTTTGTCTGCAGGGGTTGTACTTTGTGTGTGTTTGCATTTGCCAGTGTGTGCACCACACTCTAACGCTGGCAGCTGGGTGCCTACAGTACCTGCCTGCTGCACCACTATTCTCACGCACACACACACACACACACACACACACACACACACACACACACACACACACACACACACACTCACTCTCTCTCTCTCTCTCTCTCTCTCTTCCTGTCTCCCATGATGGGGAGTGGAGTAGATGTTGGGGACCGATAGTAGCCCAGTGCCACTTCCTGGTCTTGCTGATAAGCTCTCTGTGCTGCAGATGGCTATCACTTAAAGGGTCCACACACATGCTCATGCACACACACACAGACACACACAGAGCCATGCTACCTGTTGACAAGCCCTAGCACAGCCCTCCTGCTGGCACCGCAGTGGCAGCAGAGGCTCTGGTTATCTGCTTGATTTCACTTAGTGCATATGCATGTGTGTGTGACAGAACAGTGGGGAGAGCGAGAGCGCGAATAGGTGTGTGTGTGTGTGTATTGTTTCGTTCACACATACACGCAGGGCCCCCTGTGAGAGGTAGAGTGATGTATTGAGGGAGAGGGCTGATTAATGAGGAGCGTTTATTAGAACATCTGTGTCAAAGATGGCGGAGAAAGAGGGAGCGAGAGAGATAGAGAGAAAGATGGGAAGAGAGAGAGAGAAAGGCACACCGTCTTCTGCAGGCCTCTTGTTTGTTGCCTGGAGCCGCCTTAGCCCAGATATACTGTAAATAAAACATGGCAGGCTGGAGGAAAGGAGTTCATTATCCCACCGACTTAAAGGAGAATTCTTCTTACTTTGAATATATGGTTTTCAGATGGGTCTTTGGCTTGGGAGTTGGCAACCAGGTTAAACTGGAACGTGTGGTTTGCTGCTCTACCAATCATCATCCCAAATATTCACTTGTTTTTCCAAGGCAGTAAATCAAAAACAAACCAATTCATTCGGATTTACACCGGCCTTTGCACATCATAAGGAGTAAACAGGAATGATCATTTTAAGAGCATAGCAGGTTGAACTAGCAGTTACTATTTCCTAATGCCAATATTACATCATTCCAAAAGAAGGAGCTGCTTCATGCATAAATGTATGACCCATTAAAAGGGAAATTCTGACTTCCTAACCCTAACCTGGACTATAAGGGTTTTTATTGAATGATGGCTTTTCAGTATTATCTATAAAAGACTGCTTTGTTAGACCATGCAAGTCCAAAGCAGACCTCTTCACCCTCTTGTTTCATCACGACGGCGTGATGAAAAACTGCATCTGCGGTCTCCAACGTGACTCTCGTCTCACTTGCTTATATTTGACTTAAAAAAAATAAGCAGCTAAATGGGTGTGGCAAAGTGCAACCACAGCTGACTCTACCTGGTACATGCAGGTATGGTGAGTCACGTCCATGATGATGAGTGGCTGTGGTTGGTGTCTTTTTGTGACTTCGGTTGAAACAGCGACACATATAAGTGAACTCTTCCTCAACATTTAATTGTTTCCTCTCAGTTTCATTTTAATACTATTGCACCAAGACTTGGCATCTAGCTCTGTCAATGTCTTTGAGAACTCTAGCTTTTATAAACTCCATCTTGCTTCTGTTGGACCATGAACTTTGCCCGCATTTGTTTTTTGGTGTGTTCTGGTTGAACATGTGTTAGACTGAGGAGTGGTGCCATCGCATATGGTGCATACGGCTTTAATAGGGAGGTCAGGAGTTCAGGGTCCGATCGCCACAGCTGCTGCCCTGTACCTTCCTTTTATGCAGAAAACCAGAATCATCCTGTACCAGTTCATTGTGCTCGCACTGCCATGCTGCTCTGCCAGAAGGTTCCCCCCGCCATCCTCCGAGCGCATATATTACTGAAAATGATAAAGATGGCATACCTGTAATTTGAAAACAGATGGTTTGGTTCTTTTGAATATTTATAACAATCAAAAACAATTTCTCCTGCACCAACCTCGCTATTTGCCCGGAGGCCGGCAAGGTGTTAAAACATTCATTTTAATGAAAATGCAAGGGGGAAAAAACCATCGCCTCTTTGTTTTTCTGAGGCGAAGGAGGGACGGTTGAAGTAAATGTAGAGAGGGCAAAGTGTCGACTGTAAAGGGGGAGATGGGAGCACACGTACGTCGGAGAACGTCATGCTCAGTGCGGTCCTCGATCTGCTTGAAGTTGTTGTCTTTGTATAAATAAAGTGCAGAAAAATAAGAGGTTTATCTGTTTACATCGCCCAACTCCCCAGATGCTGATATTCAGTAAGCCGCTATCTCCTTTTCTTTTGAAGGTAAATATCTTTCCTGCCACCTGCTTTTCATGTCAACAGACTCAGAACTCAGTTGACCTTATAATTCACCCACTCTGAAATAAAAAAAAATGTTCAAACTCAACGGCATTTGATAAAAAAGAAACAGATAAATTGTTTGATTTAATTTGTTTTACCTTTTTGAAGAGGAGATCCAAAAATTCTGCATGTCTGATACTTTTCATTTGGCTTTTTTTAGTGCTGGGTTTTACCGTGTCCCTATCTTTTATTTGTTTTGACAAGCTACAGTGTTACTGCATGTTTCACAAGCTTTAATATTATGTCTGTATTTTCCACAATGAGAATCTAAAGTCTCTCTCTCGTTCTCTCTCCCTCTCAATCAATCTCTCTCTTTCAGAGTATGATTTCCTCCATTGTGAACAGCACTTACTATGCAAATGTGTCGGCGGCGAAGTGTCAGGAATTTGGGCGCTGGTATAAACATTTCAAGAAGACAAAAGATATGATGGGTAAGCAAAACGGAGGGGCGCAAAGTATGGCGCTCACACTTTTGTCTCTTTGCACACACACATACACACACACATACACACCAGTCGCCATTACAATATGTTCTCTAACCAACCGTTTCTTTGTCTTCCTGCTGTTGCATGAAGCAGAAATACATTTTTATCTTGTTATCTAATAATTCAAGATTACTCTCTGCTGTTTTGCAGTTGAACACAGTGTTATCTTTGAGTTATCCATTATTGCTTTAACTAACACTAATGCAAGAGCCAAATTGAGGCCTCTTGTTTTATTTTTTATTTGTGAGCGAGTATAGCGCTTTCGTTTTCCATGAACAAAAGGCAGCAATGACTACGACCGGCCACCGCCTAGACTGAAATTCAATTAGATTTTCTTATCAACTCTCTAACAACCAATGCTTTATATTATCTATAAAAAAAATGTCCCCTTTGACCCGCCAGGAAATGAGGTTATCTGATACTAGTAGCACCCTAGCTGGAGATAGAATTATGATATATCTTTTTTGTCTTTTGATTAAGCAGAACACCACTCTGTTGCAAGGCTCATAAGGCAGTGTAATGTTGAGATATAAGCTTTAACAATCTGTTGAACAATCTTTTTTCTTTGCTAGTGCACTACAGCTTGCAGCAATGACAGATGAGATATTGTATCAAAATGTTTTCACAGCCTCCATGCAAATAGCGTGTTGTGATCATATCTTATCTGATGTTTTTTTTCTTCTGTTAAAGTGGCAACATGCGCTGGGAACATTATTTACTTCAGACCTGCTGTACTTGTGTATTCTCTTGCATACTCCTACACATTTTCGGTCATAATTGTTTTCTATCTGGTTTTCTTTTTCTCAAAACGGGGCTGCTGCAGCTGCCAGTATGGCCTTAGTGATGCTGGTGTTTTAAATGTCATATTTCTGCTTAGCTGGAGTGGGAGAGACATACTGTAGGAAGCCTTAACCCTGTGTTTCTTTCCTCACAACTCTCCACTGTGTGCTGCATATGTTTGTGTGTGACTGTGTTTGTGTGTGTGTGTGTGTGCATGTGCGCGTTCTGCCATTCCACTGTGCAGGCATGCGCCAACCCTCCCAGCTGGAGGGCTACCTGGGGACATGTGTCCTCCGTGAGAGCCCGCGTGCCAATGCACTAGGTATGTCGCAACATGGGCACACACACATGCACACAAACACACCCTTGGTTTTGTTTTTTCACTTTGGAGGACATTGAATTGGCATGAATGAATTCCTTGGAGGCTTAGCATAACTTCTACACGCTTGACCCAATCGTTACTGTAACTTTAAACCAAAATTAGACCTAACCTTAATGATAAAACAAGCTTTAACCCTAAAACTTAGTGCTTATCTTTGTGTGGAGCAGGTTTTTGTCGCCATAATGTGACTGTGTGAACAGATCTAGGTAGATTTGGGACAAAAGTACATAAACACACACAGATTCTTTAGCTTGTGAGGAGCTACATTCCTTCCTTAATACCTAAACTTACTGCGTAATAGTAAATGCCTGTCTTGCTTAAACTGAATCTCAATTAAAATCTTAATCTGAAAACCAAATAGCACTGTAAAGTCACATTAAAATGAAAAATAAACTTTTTCACTTTGTTAGCTCATACTCTATTTGGAACCAGTCCTTCCTTCACCCTTCTCATCTCATATAACCAGGGTTTGTACAGTCTTGAAAGTTTGGAAAATGCTTAATTTTAACCGTTATGTTTTTAAGGTTAGGAATATGCTTGAATTTGAATATACTCCTTGAAAAATGCTTGATTTTCCACATAATCTGGTGTTTCATCATCGACACAATCACTCATGTAAAAATCTGAAATGGAACGCGTCCTGTCGTCATATGTTTGTTGTCTCCTGGCATTTATAGTAACAATTTAAATGTGATGATAAAGGCTTCGAGAGTCTGGAAGGTTTTGGTTTAGGTACCTTGAAAGTGCTCGAAAAGAGCTTGAATTTTACTCAAAAAGCTGTACAAACCCTGTATAACCTAACATTGTCACCTAAAATGACACAAGTGGCAACATCATGGTCACACCCTTAACATAACGCCCCTTTTCAACTAGAATACATTAAAATACTATTTCCTTTTGAATTTAAAGAAGCATAAACTGATAAACAGTTTATTTTAAAGGGGTTTTTTGAAGGGGTTTTGGTATTACTGTATCTGGTGACATCAAGTCCTGATAAGAACAAAACCACACAGATGCAGTGATAACATCTCGAGATTCATACAAACTCTAGCACCCACGTGTCATGTTAGCCAAACCTCAGACACAAAACCTTGGCATACAAGCTTCAGGTGCCCACCGCACGCCTGCGGCAACTCCCCCAACCTCAATATTCATGACGGGCTGCTGCCTGCTGTACGTGGCCACAAATGGTGAGACGCCAAGTTTGAAGGCTGGAAGAGAGAGTGGCACGGTCATCCCTTTGTGCTTTGGCAGTGGCATCGAATGTGACTCTGCATTTACTTCACCACGCTGCATTTAGCAAGCAGTTTGAGCCTGAAGTCAAGGGGAATAAGTACCTGGTCACAGGTACTGGCAAGCTCCTCTGCTGCTCTGCCAGCTGAAGTGGTATTACCGGCCGCCAGCGAATGTCGTGTCTCTTCTTTTGACGTGGCAACGCTAGTGCAGGGAAGCCAACACAGGAGAGAGAGTTGGGTCACTCTGTATGTCTCTCTCTCTCTCTCTCTCTCTCACAGTTACACACACACACACACACTCCCTCCCTCCCTCAGCCCACATCCCATTCCCATTGTGTGTTTAATCCGGGGCTCTTTTGTGGCAGGATTCCACACGAGGACTCCCGCTTCTGTGGCAGCCTTTTTCTCCCAGGGCCTGCCATGCTCTTCTGTCACCCCTTCTCTTTTCAATTTGCATGGAAATGCCTCCGTGTGCCTGTGTGTTTGTGTGTTGTGAGCATGCCCCCCAGCAGTCTGTGCGAGCGAGCATATGCACACACACATTCACATATGAGTGAATAGACACGCCATACCATCAGAGCCAGGGAATGCCAGGGATTATGGGAAGAGATGTGATTATTACCAAGATTTTTTTGTTCTGTCCCCCCCCCATCATTTGTTTTCGACAAACGCTCAATAGACCCGTCTTGGCCGGGTGTTTTGTGCTTGCTGACAGTTAAGAAACAGGCAGCTCAAACACATGATTATTGTGGGTATTTTTGGAAAACATCCATGCACTTAATCTTTCATCTGCTGAAAAATTCAGCTTGTTGAAGACCCCCCCCCTTCCCCTCCTCTTCCCCATAACAGCTATTTACTCTTTTCAAAATTTCCTACGATGCTTTTCTGTGGGATGTGGAGGCCGCAGCACACTTTTAAGGTGTTAATGTTGCCATCCGTATGAATTCTTAAACGCTGCCCCCTCACTCACTCACTCACCATAGTGTACACAAAAAGCCTCAGCATATGTGAATTCCTTAAAGATAGGCGGAAACCCTGAAAACATTCAGCTGCTCCAAATGCTCATTCACTTCGCTGTGGGTAGTACTTTGAATGTTAAATCATTGTTTTCATCCTCTAAGCACATAATTTAAACCTATCTTAAAATATTCCCTAGCAGCCATTATGGACTTAAAGATACCCAAAGCAAGAGATGCCGCAAAAATCTCCAAAATGCCATTAAATGACGGCACATAGATTTTTTTTTTTCTTTTTTGTCGTACAGACATTTCAAGTCAAGCAAGGCCGTTTCTCAGGTTACACACCGTATCCTCCGATGTATTTCGTTCACTGCTCCCTATGTTTATATTTAGACCATCCTCCCCTAAAAATGTCACATTTGCTAGCTTGTGTTCCTTATTTTAGAATAAAGGATGTAAAGAGAGAATCAGATTTATCAGCATTGCATCTGCTTTTGTGGACACACACAGTCATTAATCCTGTACCTACACATACACACACTCCACTGTCTCTCCAAGTTTTTTTATTTATTTATTTATTTTTGACATGATGAAGCCACAGATGTTCTGAACTTAATTTTGAAGGCATGGGTTGTGGAAGACGTAGGTCAAACACAATGAAGCTCTTTTATCTGCGTTTCCATCCTTTTCCTTTTTTAACCAGTGGCTGATCAGCTGTTTCATATCCAGGAAGAGGCCTGTGAAAGGGCACTGGTTAGGAAAAATACACTGTACCCCTGTATCTTTTTGTTGGTGGTTTGGGTTTCTAGAAATGAATATGTGCTGGCTGCAAAAATCTCTTCCCATAGGTCAGGAAAGTAAACGGGAATGTTAGCTGACAGGCTAAGATACACTCGATGCAAAAGTTTGATCTGATGCAGAGCAGATCTGTTTCATTTATTCTGACTAGAGACTATGGCTGTGGTGACATTAAAGGTTTATCTTTTTTTCGGATTCTCCAGCACTTGTAGTTTTGTTTTTTCCTCTCTTCTACATTCTCCTCTCCTGTGTTTTCTTTGTGGTGTTTAAGGCAGACTTTTTTCTTCCTATCTCTGTCTCTGTCCCCTCTGCCCTCCACCTTTGCCCTCTCTTTACCCATCTTTCTCCCCCCTTCTCAAGCAGAGATGGATGGCCTGTCCGACCTCTCTCCACCCGGCTCTAACCACAACCACAACCACAACCATAACCACAACCACCTGGGCTTCTCCCAGCAGCAGCAGCCCATCCCCGGCAGCACAGCAGAGCAGACTCCTTCCTCGCCAGTGCCCCCGCTGTCTCATGCTCCACCATCACACGGTGGCCAGACTGGCGGCCGACAGCCCCAGCTTCCCGGTCTGCACCACCCGGGTCTGGTGTCCACGCCCATCAGCCCCCAGCTGGTCAACCAGCAGCTTGTGATGGCACAGATCCTCAACCAGCAGTATGCAGTGAATCGGCTGCTGGCGCAGCAGTCCTTGTCGCAGCAGTACCTCAACCACCCACCTGTCAGCCGCAACTCCCACAACAAGCCCCTGGAGCCACAGGTGGCATCAAACACAGAGGTGTCCTCCGAGATTTACCAATGGGTGAGGGACGAGTTGAAGCGGGCCGGCATCTCACAGGCTGTCTTTGCCCGTGTGGCCTTCAACAGAACCCAGGTGAGGAGGGAAGACAGATGGGCTAGAATAACAGGGACTCTTGTAACTTTAAGTTGTCAGTACTAACTTTATTGGCAGTACTAAAAGTCACTTCCTCAGTCTGAAGCGTCATTCCCCTTCTTGCTTCTTTTGATAATGAGGTTCTGATTTGGCTTCAGGTTGAGACTGAGTATTCTCAGATTTAACCAAATTAAATAATAATACAGGTCAATGGAGTTGATGTTGGCCATGAACTTTGATATCAGTCAAATTTATGAAAACAAGTGTCATGCGATAAATAATGATCAGCTTTGATAAATGCAGGAATTATTTTATGTAAACTGGTTTTGAAGTGTTATAATCATGGAAAGCATCCAATATTTGCTACATCATTTAAGATTGATTTAATTTATTTGTTTGTATAATTTCATTTTAATTTCATTTTTTATCTTTCATTTAATGCCCCAGTCTGACTCAGATATTCACAAGGTAATAAGACATTGGGAGAACAAACGGTATCTTCAAAACTCCCATAAAATGGGCACTTGAAGTTCCTGGAAAAACTGCTGCTTCCCGGAAAACAGTGCATCGTTGGTGGTGACATCTTGCAGCACCACTAAAGCCAGAGGGTGTAACCAAAAAGTCCTACATTTTTCAACAATCAAAAAAAGAAATCAAACTGCACAAAACACTTGTGTCCCTCACTGTTTGAAAAGGAAATGCATCATATTAGGTAGTCCTAAAACAATTTCATAGGACCACTTTACTAAGAAATACTAGTGTTTGAATTGGTTTATTTCCACAGCTTATATCTCATTCATAATTCTCACTCCAGTAATCTCGCACCTCTACTGTACTTCAAGACAGCTGGCAGCCTGCCATGTGAAAGACCCAGGCTCGGCCATGGCGTGCATTCTCTCCCTGCCAAAATATGTGCTTTCACTTCATAGACAGAGGCCTTGCGCACATACCCGCACACACACACAGAAGTTAGTGATAATGTCTTAAGATGTACCGTCTGTATTAGAGGAAGGGGGTGGAAGGACGTGACAGCAAACCTCATTACGACTCCATTTGCTTTGAAGACGCTGTGTATGAAAAAGGAAAAAAAAAAACAGAAGCTGATAAGGATCTGTTAGATTTAAAACGTACAGCAACTCCACCCCCCAAAAAATAAGTGTGTGTGTGTGTGTGTGTGTTATGGTAGACTCACACAGTGGTGTTTTTGTGCAGATTGGCAACCTCCCACACAAACAGTCTTATCTGTGGCTGATATGAGGAATTAGCCCAATGTGCCGTTGGAGAGTTTGCCTTTGGAGGATTATTTATTAGGCGTGTTTTTTTCCATGAGTCTGTATTAATAAAAGGGGGTGGGGGTGGGGGGGGTCGAGTAGTGACACTCTGTCGATGCAGGAGGTGGATCAGAGGAGGAAGCTGATTGACCAAAGAGACAGACAGACAGACAGTAAGGGTTGATAGCAAAGAATGATAAGCATGCACACACTGAAGAATGCAGACACCGACAGACAGACGCAGTACAAACATATGAGCTATGCCACTAACCTGTCCTCTGAATACTTACTGTGCCTGTACATTAAGTGCACAGTCCCCCTTCGCCATAAAAACATCACTCATGAGTCGGATTTCATTCTGTTCACACTTGTCTGGATACCACAGACCTGCCTTTTTAAACATGACACATAGTTGTATACATTTTAATAGTCAGACACCAAGCGCATATTTGCAGCTCTACTCGTTTCTCAAGAGGACTTGCATGCTCAAAAAATATATAAATAAATAAATAAAACTAAAAGCATGAGCATGTTTTCCCCATCACTTTGTTTTATTACCAAATCACACCTATTGATGGTGAGAGAAGCGGAGCGATGGTTTGCACAGTGTGTGGCCAAGAGCTGATGAAAAGGCCCAATCACGCATCTCTGATAATGGAGTCATCGCCGTCTCATAATGATGGAATTGAGCGCTATTGAAAAGTAAACAGAGGATCCGCTGATTGCCCGCCGTACAAGACTTTCATATTTCAGGCGAGTTAGCTGCGGCTCTTCTCCAGAGCAATGTTCGGCTCCAAGAATATGTCCAAGATCTGCACACTTACACGCAACAAAGTGTTACGGGTCCAAAGGCCACACAAAAGTTTCAATTGAACACAAGAATGAACACAGATGAAGTGCTATGAACTGACAGAACACAATTATATATTTTTTTACTTCAAGACAAGAGTTTACTTTGACGTCATGGTTTTAAGGTAGAGAATCACTGCTGACTGTAGAGAAAGCTGAGTTGGAAAGCATGTGACCCCACCTGCCTCCACAGAAACACTGCATGGAGTAAGAACTGTGGTCTAAATAGAGTCCCTAAAAGGCAGAATTAGTTTACAGTTTAAGTGGGTGTAAAAGTGTCACATCTCCATTGTCATTAGAGTCTCTGGCTCTCCTTTACTGTCTTATTTAAGAATCCTCTAATGTGATTCTTCTTCTTCTTGCTTGCCATCCTGACCCCCACCACCCAACGCTTTCCCTCTCTGGGAGCTCTGGTCTTATTTTTCCTCTCGTTTTCCTTTTCCTGTCATTCTCTCCATCTTTCTCACTCTCTTTGGTTTCTCCTTCTCTCCTCCCACCCTATCACGCAGGGCTTGCTGTCTGAGATTCTACGCAAGGAGGAAGACCCTAAAACAGCGTCCCAGTCGCTGCTGGTCAACCTGCGTGCCATGCAGAACTTCCTGCAGCTGCCGGAGGCTGAGCGTGATCGCATCTATCAGGATGAGCGAGAGCGCAGCCTGACAGCAGCCTCGGCAATGGGCGCTGCTCCGCTCATCAGCACTCCACCCAGCCGACCTGTGCAGGTACCAGAGGTTTTATTCCTCCCTGTGCATGCTTTCCTGTGGTGTCCCTGCGTTTACGTTGCACATAACTTATTGTTATCTTGAATGTTACTCAGTAGGATCTAATTTTTTAGCAGTAGCGTTAGAATTTCAAGTCTAAAGGGGGTAAGGCAGATTTATCCTTCTCTGTCAAAGTTTTCTGGTGATGCTGCTAAAGATGTCCACAGTATAGGATCTGATTCACAGTTTGGCCGATCAGTTGTTGTAGCAACACTGCATTATAACACAGTTTTATGCATCTGTTAAGCACCTAAAGTAATCACATTTACATTCTTTTATTCACTTTCTAAAAGAGAACAATAATCAAGGAGAGAAGAACTGGAAATGCTTTTCCAGATCACTCAGTCCAAATTTGTATGGTGTTACTGAAAAGGAAAAGATTAGCATTTGTTTAGCGTTCTCCAATATCAACAAACGCTGTGAGTGACGGAAACGTGGTGAAAACACAAAGCAGCCCAGATGACCAATCACAGTTCTCACAGTCTCCATGTAGCCCAGATGTGTAGTTTCATTTCTGAGGGATGCACATCAGCTGTGGTGGGACCCTCTATGCAGCTACGAAGGGAAGCCAGATCCAAGTTTGGGGAACAGGACCCGGTTACTAGCCAAATTAACTAACAAACTAATTAAACCACTTTGGGAAAAATCCTCTAATACACAACCATGTTACCCACCTGGGCCATCACATACCGTTCAAGTTTGCCAGCTAGCTAACTTGCGCTATGAAAAATTTTGTTGTTGGCTCCTTCGATGGAGAGTTAATGAGAATTTCTCCCTTCAGAGCAGCTCTGATCGAGAAAAATATTTAACGAGACTTTGTTGTGAAATAAAATCTTGTTGAAAAGAGAGCAAGATTTTTCTAGACAATATCTCTATATTGGGAATTGAGCAAAAGTGCAGCCGTAGTTCAGAAAGCATGCAACAAAAAAATAGATGACAACAGTTTTTAAGAAGCTGGAATTTACTATCTGCCACTTTGGTGGTGTCATGGACTTAATCCAGACACGTGTAACAAACCTAGTGACATCAGCCATGTTTCATAGATGCTACAAGAGGTTAAACCAAATGTCATTCCTTTTTGTTCTGTATTCAGTAAAAAGTGTCTATCTCTACGTTTTGTGTGGGGTTACAAGACACACAGACACACTCATGCATTGCTCTCATTAGCTCACTCTCTTTACATGTGACGACAGCAAGTATGCATTCAAGCACCACCCTAACATTGTTTTTATACACACCTCACATTCCCCTCCATTGTATCAGGCTACAACCTGTCTGGGAAAACATGTGGAATAATCAACATGCACACTAGAGAACATACTTTACATTCTCCATGCATGTAAATGAGTTCTGCATCCTCCCCGCCCTCACCACACAGGTGAGAATGGTGCGCAAATGATAGATAATTTTTGTGCTAATTTTGACCTTTTACCATGCATTAGGCAGCATTAACAGCCCTCCCGTTTTAAAAATAAAGCTCACTCAGTGATGACAAGCTCCGTGAAAGATCAAACACCATTTAGTCAGTCCCTGCTTCAAAATCCCTGCGTACCACAGCACAACTTTCTACCCTCACCGCAAATCGGTGTCTCTCATTTACAAGGTATGCGGCAACTTTCTACGACTTAAGCCCATTTGAAGTGCGGTCAGCTGCATCTGGGAGGTGAGAGGGGCGGACAAAGGCCTCCTCTGTCCTGTCCTCGGTGAAGATTTGGCTTTTATTTAGGTGAGGGGGAAAGAAAGACAGCACAGGCCCACGCCTCCCCCTGAAGCTGCTCAGCATGAAGGCAGTTGCGGTCTTTTAAAAAATTTAAAAGGAAGAGTTGCATTCTGAAGCAGCGGTGCTGAACTTAAGCAAGGCCACTTTTCACAGCTCGTCTTTACAATCAGAAGCTGTGTCAGTGCAGGACAGAGATTCAGAGTTAGAGTAGACCTTTGTACAAGAATGGGGGGGGGGGGTTCTTTGGCTTAATAGCCCACCGTTAATGTTTTTATTAACAGAAGCAGAGATTGGGATTTGGAGCTACAAGTTTTTACATATTCAGTAATCAGGTGAATTAGAGATCCACTTCCTTACAGAATTAATGTACCGAGGGTCTTTTAGGATATCTGAAACCAGCTTACAGAGCCGTAGAGATACATAAGAAAACAGAAATAGATTTGCAAGCTGAACAATAAACATAACATGGCATACAATCTGTAACTATTTCAAACATGACCCAAAACCCAAAGCTTCGTGGTTTTTATATTCACATCACCCAGAAGACTGTTGGCACATCAACAGAATATCTTGAGGCATAATATACTTCACCTGTATGACTTAAACCCATTGACATTTATCATGTAGACCTGTTCCTACACAAGGCAATTCTCACACGCACGCACACTCACAAACACACCCGTTCGCACACTCATACACCTGGCCATCTGCCAGCCTCTCCTATGGAGCAATGCGGTGTGAATTTAAGCACATAAATCAGCCAGGGTGGCAATTGAGCCAGAGACAGAGGAGGGTTTTTATTGGCCTCATAAAAACAGATGCAGAGGTATGTTTCTCTCACGTGTGCTGGTGGCTCGGCTCAACTCCCCCAAAGCCAAGTTAGTGCACGTCCCAGCCTTAACAATTAGCTTGACATGGTAACCTACTGCTCTAGACTGACAAGCCCATGCCGAGCCGTTGTAAAATGGGATGAAAGGCCCAGAAATGCTCCGACATTCCAGTTTCACCACAAATTTGAGGATTATGGGATTGTTTTTTAACACATAAAGGAGCTCGTATTAGGTGTCTAGACCAATACTTGAATATATATGTTTTTTGATCACAGGCTGTATCGTGAGTTAGTAGCTGTTGGTGTTATTATGGTTTATTTGAATGCCATGTACTCATACCCAACCCTGTCGATGTCTCCTTTCAAAAGGGCTCGTATGGAATGATTCATATGCTAATGCTTCTTGGGTAATGCTTTTATTAGGATACTTGTTACCTAGTCAAAGGATTTTTGTCAAGATGCAACAAGCCACTGAATGAAGATGATTTGATTTCACTTGACTTGCATTTATTTTTTAATCACCAGCTTGACATAAGAATAATAACATTTCGTACAACACATCTGAGTGTTTTTGAGCAAAGTAACACTGGAGCCGTGCGTGGGTGTAACCTACACTCCAGTGTGTGTGTATGCTTGTGTTTAGCCAGATTACCTTTTTTTTCCCCCTCATGTGAGCCCGAATAAGTGTGGTTGTGTTGTGTTCCCGACACTGCAGCCCCGGAGGGAAGACTGTAACAGCGTAAGGCCCGAGGACTGGAATCCCCGAATCCCCGTGGGCATTTCCCCTGTGAGCAAACAAACTCCATCCACTTCACCTCTCGACCTCCACCACCACCAATCTGAATGCACACATTCTCATAGACAATACACACACTAGGGCTTATCATCTCCCAACATGCAATTCATTGCTATTTACAGTATTTACATCTTTGTGGAGCAGGAAACATTAATAGAAGCAGCGTGTGAATTTATCTTTCAAGTGCATGGCTAATATTTGCATTTTCTATCAGTTTTGGTTTGAAAAACTGTCAAAGATATATCTATCTATAGAACAGTAATACCACACTATTTTACACTATTACAAAGCTTTAGATTTTAATTACATCTAATGTTGATAACCAGGTCTGGGTCAAATAGTATGTGTTTTAACCTAATTTGGTATCAAACAGTCGGGAAAAATAAAGAGAAACCTTGTTGCTCAGTCATTCAGTATACCAACTGTCACACATGACTCTGATAATATTAAAAAAAAAAAATCCTCAGGTAGAATGCAGTGACCGAGTCCCATACACACAACCAAAATCTATCAAATACGAAGAAGCACTAGAGTTTTAAATGGAAAATGTGTCTGATTTTGTGCCGGATTTTTGTAATTTCCTTTGTCTTCACTCCTCTTTTAACCAGGTGAAACCGTCGCCTCTGCCCAGCGAGTGGAACGGCAAAACGGAGAGCTGCATCCTCAACATCAACTCCACCATCTACGACGAGATCCAGCAGGAGATGAAGAGGGCCAAAGTTTCCCAGGCCTTGTTCGCAAAGGTGGCTGCCTCCAAGAGCCAGGTACTGACATACACACACTAAACACCTCACTGAATTTAAAAAAGAGGCAGAAAGGTTTGTTGCATAAGCAAAGCTCTGATGCCAACATATCAGCTTTTGGTGTTTTGTGTTAGCGTTGTCTTCCTCCAGAAAACTTCATTGAAGATTTTGGTTCAAGCTTCAATTACAAAATACAGTGAGTTTTCTTTCTTTTGGAGCAATGTGGTGTCAAACAAGGATTTCACTTACCTACTAATGTTCATACAGTTAAAGGCAAATAAGCCTGTAGCCAAACTTGCCTCAGAGCATCACTGCAATGATTTATCGACATAATGACACATGTCCTCCTTATTGTGGGTTTGGAGTTTTACAGTCGACACTGTTTCAACACCAAACAAACCTGTTTATATTAGCTCCCCTCAGTAAGACGATGTGGCCCCTGTTATCTTCTCCCAGAGAGCTGGGCGCTCACACAATAAAAGCTTGTGTGTGTTGGAAACGGGGATAAAAACACACACCACCAGTTTAACTCTTTATTAAAAGTAATTAAAAAAATTTCAGTACTAAGGAGTTATTATTAAAGGTTTTCATGTGTCTGTCGGAGGCAGAGTTGGGAAGATTTCCACAATTGTGCTTGATGAAGAAGATGGGGAATAGATCACCAAGGGCGGAATAATCTTGAAATATCTGCAAAGGCTTTCTTTTTTTCTTGCTGATTAGGATGATTATACCCCCAGATAGCTTTGTTTTACCAAATTGCAGTTTGATGCACAAACCACTGTTTTTGTTAAGGAGTTCAAAGACTCCTTAGTAGGATGGAGAAAGAGAAAGGGGGAGAGCGAGGCGGTCGCAGTATTAACTCGCACATGTCTCTCTCTTCTCAAATGAAGGTTTGTCTGGGAACAGGTTTCCACGGTGCCTTCTCCACCTCGCTCCCATCTTTCTGTGTTGCCCCTCTACCTCTCTCGTTCCCCCCGAATTCTGCCTCTCTTTCACGTTCCATTCATGGCAGGCGGGTGTAAATGTGAATTGAGCAGCAGATAAGAAGTGTGCTAATTATGCCTGTGAAAGGGGGCCTGGGAGAGCACTTATCTCTGGCTCCATCTCGTAATGGGCGCTCCCCGGGCAGCTGGTCTCCCCCCTTACTACCCAGCCGGCATTGCCACAGCTACCAGCGCCGCCAGGCCAGGTCTGCTCCTCCCCATCAGGACCCCCAAACCCTGACAATCAGAGACCAGCACCCAGTTTTCAGTTGCCGTTTGGACACAAATCTTCTAAAATCCAGCATTTGCCTTATTTATTTTTAATTTGAAGTGGGACGAGATTGTAGTTTTACTTATTTAGTTTTATGCTGTGGGCAGACAATTCTATGGTGTTTTTGATTTTGCTTCCCAGAAATCACATCAGTCCAACGATGCGGCTGGAAATGTTTCCTTCAATGTTGTGTCTTTTGTCCTTTCCATACATACAGCAGAAGCCATAGGACTCCCATGTTATATTTTGTTGACAGCAGTAGAGCTGCAGCAATTACTTGTCAATTAATCCATTGGTTGATCGACAGAAAATTAATCTGATACTATTTTTTCTAATCAGCAATCATTTGTCACTTTACAAGCAAAAATGCCTGATTTTTGCCGGCCCCAGCTTCTTAAATGTGAGTATTTGCAGCTGTTCTCATTGTTTCCACTTTTCTGTTTTATATCATTGTAAATTGGATATGTTTGGGTTTTGGACTGGTCGGACAAAACAAGACATTTGGATATGTCACCTGGGCCTCCAAATTGTGATTATGATGCATTTTTCACAATTTTCTGACATTTTTGTTGGGAAAGGACATTTTCTCTAGGATACTGGGCGTTGAGTATGTCAGTGTTTATTGTTCATGAGCTTACTATAGTGCGAATCTGTCAGCCAGGAGAAATAGCAAAATGTATATTTAAATGACATGTTGTAAACGAGGTTTGCAGCCTTGAAGGGAAAAATAATAACCACTGTCCAAGCCTGGGGTAGAGTACCATGCCAGCAGAGACTGCTGGTACTGAAGTTGGGAGTGCAGTGTGGATGTGGTTGGTGATGAGGATGGAGGATGGGCTGGACTGGCAGGATGCCCATATGGGGTCCAGGGAAATAATCGTGGGGGGAGGGTGGGGGAGAGGCCTCATCACTGAGGCTGGCACCGTCCTGTCAGCTTGGTGTGCAGTTCAACCTCTGCCTCTGTAGCTCAGCTTAGGATTTCCCAGCATGCTTACGCAAGCACAGGATCAGGTGACCAGGATCCATCAGTATCACTCCTGTATTTGTGTGGGTGTGTGTGTTCACCATGTAGTGTTTCTTAGTGTATTTATCATTTGTGTACAGCTTGTTTGCCTCATTCACAGAGAGACAGATGATACAGCTGAGAAGGGAAGGAGGAGAGCGATGGAGATCTGAGAGTAGAGAAATAAGAGATGTGGAGTTGAAGGAGGTCATAGGCAGTAGTGGTCCCGTGGGTAGAAAAGCAGTAAACAGGAGTTTACTGATTACTGCATGCTCCAGTGAGTGTATGCTTAGGTATGTGTATATACTGTATATAGATGTGTGTTTGGGTGTGTGCATCAAGTATGGGTTTATGTGCAGTCACATTTGAATGTGTGTGTTTGTGTCTGTTGGTGTGTGTCTGTGTGTTTGGGGGGGTTCCTGGAACGCAGCCATCCTGTCCTCTCTTAGGGCTCGTAACCACAGCAGTGCACAGCCACCCCTTAACTGCCCCCCCCCCCCCCACACACACACACACACACACACACACACATTCAATGTTGCATTTCAATCACTCTTTTACTGCCACATATTCAGAGTAGTAACTATAGAGCAGTGAATCTAACCCAAGCCATATTACTTTATCAGATTAATGGTCGCCATTCACTTCAAGTCTGGGCACACGTATTTTTTAAAGTAATCCATGCAGCAATTCTGATTTATTAGGACAGATATTACGTTTACTCCTTGATAAAATCTGAATCGTTATTCATGATCCATTCCTCAATGATTCAAACTGATTGAATGCTCCAAGAATGCTCCATCTTCATTTAGCTTCAGGAGGTGTCAGACTTGGAGAAAACATCTGTGTGCTACTGGTTCAAATCCAGCGATGACACTGCCAGAAGTAGCTATATTCGCCAAACGGCCCATTTCATTTTAGCCTGCAGAGGTGCAAGCTAAGATCTGGATAGGCTGGAGTTGATGTCAACATTATTAACTGGCTCAGTAGGGCTGGAGCGCTATCTAGCAAGTTACTGTGCTTTGTTTTCATTCACATTAACAGGGGAGGCTTGCTGTGTTGGCTAGCCTGGCAGAGAGGGCGGCTAATGTTCAGTTGAGCGATGGGAGGTTAGCCGAGGGTGGGGTGGAGCGGGTTGGGGGCATTCCTTTGACACGACTTTTATGTCCAAACATCCCCGACACTTCCTGAGAGGAATTGCGCAACGGATGGAATCAGAGTCCCTGCTGTCGTAAAACAAGCACCCTGGGAGCCCTGCGCACCGCGGGGCTCAAAGCCCTCCGACTCCTCAATGACCAGAAGAGTACAGAACGCAGTCACCGCCACCAACACTGCCCTCTCTCCCCATCTCTCTGTCTCTCTCTCACTCGCTCATTCTCCCCTGGAAGAGGCTACGCTAATTAGCCAGGCTCTAATGAGACAGAATGGCACTGATCTGGTCCGCCGCTGCGCCACCGGGGGGGGCAGGCGGGGGGGCTGGTGCAGTAGGGGGGAGAGGGGAGAGCGAAGGGAAGGGGGGGGGGGTTGGTGTATGCCATCTGTCACCCTGCACCCGCCTGGCACGGCAGTCCCTGGAGTGGAGGGTGGGGGGTGGTGATGACGGAGGGGGGAGTGAGTGCCTTGTTGGTCTGGAGAGGTGGGGGAGTGGGTGGAGGTGGGCGGGGGTGGGTGGGGACACTGATGAGTAGGAAGGGAGGGTGACAGAATAACTGGAACTGCTTCCTTAATGTTTAGAAAATGACGAATTTCCTGTTAGGGGTGGAATCTGCTTAGTGGTCGAACAAGTATTTGGGCTTGAATGCTTTTCTTAGCTTTAATCTCAGATATTTGGCACATCACCCACCCAACCAGACCAACGACACACACACACACACACACGGCACATCTATCGCTCTGCTCCATCCAATGGCTGCTTAACAAGAGGGGCAGATGGCTGACCTTTTGGGTGTCTGTTTCGAGATTGTGACCGTTCAGAGGTTTGTCTGTTACTGAGAAGCCACTTGGGGTCATTGCGTTAGAAGTCATGTTTTGCATGAAGAGTTGTGTACAAATGGCATTAAATGACATCCTAGGATAGTAAAATTGATACAGCAAGCACGTTATCAGATATTTTTTAATATCCGGAAGTTCTAGGGATTGTGTTGGAGCGGCACAGTGAAAATTTGCGCCACTTTTCATAAGTTGCACGCTCTGTGCTATGGCAGGGCAGGCATCAAGATGTCTTAATTTTTTGTTTGTGAACTCACCGTTCTCCACACCCCTCTCTCCCTCAAATTAGGCAGATTAGAGAGAGCGTATCACAACCCCTAGGGATCTAAAAGGGCCGTGACTGTTTATTAATTGATTTATTTATTTATCTCCTGTGCCTGCTTGGTTATTAGGTTGCCATGGGAAACAGGCTAGGCCAGATCCTCTCTATTATTAAAGACACAATTTCTTGAACTGGAGACCCAGCTGTCTGAATAATTAATTTAGTGAATGAATTATCTTGCAAACGGTAAGTCTTCCCCTCCCTCTGAAATGAGCCTTTCTCTTATTGTTTAATGGACAGTGGAATTCCCACCAGCCTGTTTTCTCTCCACTGCCTGTTTCATCGAACCCTCCTCCTCGTAGCTGGAGCCCGGGGTCTCACTGAGCATGCTCAGAGCACTTTGTGTCTCTCCTGCCATCTCTCTCACTTACGCCTTACATGCCACCTCTCACCCCATCTGTCTCCAATTGCACAGCCCACTCCCTCCTCCTCGCCTGCCTCCTACCCTGCAGTCCAAAGTAGGAATCTGTCCCGACTGTCAGGACTCCAAAGTGTCTCTTCGTCATCTCCTCTAATGCATTATTATATGACAAATGTTTTCTACTGTGGAGCAGGTGTTAGCCAGTTTGCTAGTTAACTGATCAAGCACTTCTCTAATAGTTCACAAGCCCTCTCGCAATTAATAATTCTCAAGGCCTAACCAGTGCTTATCCTATTAGCCACATTCCTAACCTTACTAGTCCTTACCCTTTGCTAGCTTGTTTGCAAATGCTACCCTTGTCCCAGTGACAGGCACAGTATTTTGCTAGCTTTTTCTTTCCTACAAATGTTCACAAGCTCACCCTCTCCCACTGTCTCCACTTCTCCTGACAGACCACACAGGGCTTGTTCTGAGGCCCATTCTCGCTAATCTGATCAGGCAGGCAAATACGCCGGGAAAAGCGCTTTAATGATCCCCCTAATTACCTCAAGTCAATACCAACTGTATTATTAGACTCGGGGAAAATATTCCATTAGGGTGCCCCCCGTGGGAGTCCCCCCTGTGCGCGCTGATGTCACGCGCTGCGCGCCCCCTACGCTTGTAATTAATTTTATTTACACACTCAGGAATGCACAAGGTCGCACCTGCAGCCCGGAGCCGCCCGACTCGGCCCGCCTAATCAGATCTGTCATAATTATCATTCTGCATGCTTCTGACACACGCCAGGAAATATTTCAATTTAACTACAGCCACTAGCTCCGGCAGATGCAGTCAGAGAGAAAGAGAGAGAGTGTCTGTGTGAGTGTGTGTGCATACAGGAGTGTGTGTGACTGAGTGAGGGGGAATTGCATGGGGAGATATTAGGACCTATCCAAGTGCTCATGCTGGTGCTTGTGCACACTTGGTTTTGCTAGCATTATTTGCTCTCTCTCTCTCTGTCTTTCTCCTCCTCTCTCTGAGGGAGACTGAATTTCCATCCTCATCACTCTGTCTGCACCATATTCTTCAGTCACTATTTTTACAACATACTGCATAAATTCAGCCTGAAGGAGGCCATATATAAGTTGCCTTTTCAGCCACTTACAGAGAGACATTTGAGATTTGTGTTTACTTTGTTTACACTTGTGTAAATATTCTTTTTTAAGTTCAAGATGAATTTCCAAGTTGAACAAGACACACAGCACCGAATAAACAACTGCATATGAAAACTTCTATTTCAGAACACTTTTTTAGGATGAAAATTTGTTGAGTTTCATTAGTATCTAAAGCAAATTTGTAGGCCTATTAAGAACACTTATTTAGCTGACATAGACAATTTGCAGGTTCTCCGCTATTTCAATCCCTAGTTCAATAAGATCAGTCATGATTTATCAGCCTAATTATGCTTTGATATTAGCAATTAAACCCCAGCTTTGAATTAAATCTCAATCAAGCTCTTATAATTGATGGAATCAGACTCCATGTAGGTGCTTTCTGTGTTTGTAATGTTGCTGCCGTTGTTGTTTATCTCTAGTTCATCTTCAGTGTGTTTGTTGTCTTCTGTGCATTCATCCTCCATCTGCCTCGTCAGTATTGAACAGAGAAGATAATAAACATGAGGTAAATTTATGGTGGGAGAACAGTGTTTGAACATTCAATGTAGCTGTGAAGACAGGGCTGGTACCCAAATATCAGTCCACCACCAGGCTAAACTAGATTATGGTGCAATTTCAACAATACTAATATTTGATACAAAGAGGCACATGTACTGTAGATCATCAGTGACTCGATTTTCAGCCATTTTGTACACATAAACAATGTGAAGTGCTTTAGTGGACAAATTGAACGCAGCTTCACTAAAATGTGATATCGATTGATATTTAAAGTGATTTTTTTCGTTCTTATGAGATAAAATATGTTGTCTGCAAATGTTTTATTAGTCCTGTGCACAAATACAGAACATATTAAAAAATATTCTGGCCAAAAATATTTTGTAGATATTCAAATTAGATATGTTCTCTTGCATCTTTACTACTGTTCTTGAGCAAGGCGCCTATCCTGCTGAGAACACAAGTAAGTGCACCGGGTGCAAGGGGTTGCACCGGGGAACTCCCAGTTTCTATTATTGTTGCTATGCTATGTGCAGTTGTGTGTGAAGAACTTTGCTGAAAAAGAACAAAACGTGCAGTAAAAAAAAAAACCGTAACCACACAGATGTTTAATGTGCTCCATTTTAGATGGACTGGTCATTTGCCTTTGGCTATTCTTTATGCTCCATCTGCCTCTATTTGGTTGCTCAAAAATTCCCCACACACTTTATTGGTTCGGCAGCCATGACGTAAACGGCCACACAGAACTGGTTGGTATTGTTTGTGGGAGCAAGTGCTGACACAGAGGGCCATTTCCTGCATAGTCATGCCTTGCCTCCACAATGTGTGTCGTGTTAGCTGTCAGTCTGTTATTGTTGTCAACTCGCTTATTGTATCTGGAGAGGTCGCGACCCCTCTTCAGAAAACGTTCACTGTTTGGCTAAGACTTGTCCATGTCGCAGCTCGAATAGAGATTAATTGTTTGGCATGTATGATTCAGACTGGCAAATTTCTCTCCTAAAGCTCAGCCACTGACATCCTCACAAAAGAGGATAGTGACACAATCTGGCAACCACAATCTGGAAAACATCCACTCTGACAAGACATCAGAATAATATCAATGTGATTTTAATAACCAAAAAAAAATTTTTTTAAAGGCAAGTTTCAAATGATGTAGATGACTCAGTTTTTAATCCTCAAAAGCTTTCCTTAAGAGAGAAGCGGCTTCGTGATAGATACATACATACGAGAAATTAAATACTAGAAATTTCATCATCCATTACTGTGGTCACAAATCAACCATGGGCCTATCTTTCATTTCCAAAAGATGTCCGTTTGATCCATCTGTTTTGTAGTATGCCTCTTTATGAATGCTCAGGACCAGCGTGTGAATTGGAATCAGATGGTGAGGTTATGACGAATGATGCGGAGGTAAATAAAAATGTGGCTTAACAATAAATTCAACTCTTTGATCACCATATGGTGAACAGCCTTAGAAATGCTTCTAACAAAGTAGTATATTTTTAGAAAAATGTTAATTTCCTCTATCTGTAACTAATTCATTTTTTTAATACGTTGTCATACCCTCTGTTGTGTTCTGTTGCTGACGTCCAGTCATGTATTTGACGATGGAAATGGTTAGAGAAGTGAGCTTGTGACCAGTGGGTCTCTAGTTTGAAATCCCAGAATTGATGTGATTGTGTAAAGGCAGATTCACTTTTCTGCACTGAGCTCCGTAGCACTGACGTGGTCCTAGTCAAAAACGTAACTATACATTCAGGACATGGAGACTAAGTGTAGACTAAGTAGAGACCGCATTATAAATACAACAGCTCAGAAATCTTCTTTTCAGTAACGCTATATAAATTAGTATTTTGTGATCTAGCAAAACCATTTCCAGCGCAAACCTTCTCCTCACTGCGCTCTTAAGTGAATGAAAAAATGCAAACACGATTACTGTGGCTGTATAATAAATGCATAGTTCAGTAATCTTCTAAGTTTCTGCAGCGAGACAAATTTGTATGTTAAGATCTTGCTAGCAGTCATTTTTTAGTGCAAACCTTGCCCTCGGCGTGATCATCTCCCTATCACATACTCAATGAAAGAGTATAAACATGATTACTTTGGGTATATAATGAATACACGACATAACCACCGTTATTCATCTAGTGTTGCAGTGGTGCTATGATGATCAACGGGTTAAATCCCACCTTGAACTATAAATAAATTCCTACGCTTTAAGCATTGATGGTGCGACCACCAGAACACTTCCACAGAGGAGCATTAATTTGGATTAATACTTGTCCCATCATTAAAGGACTAAACAGACTTTTCTGGGGGCTTTTGCTCACCTGACCCATTATCTGATGAGACAAATGGCACCAAAATCATCTCTGTAAGTTGTTATTCGTTCACTCCAATGCTCATGTTATCCCTGTAACAACTTTCATTGGCTGTGTAGACGTTAACAGGGTTTGTACAGAGTAAAATTCAAGCACTTTCAAGGTACCTAAACCAAAGATTTCCAGACTCTCGAAGCCTTTGTTACTAGAAATGCCAGGAGACAACAAACAAATATGACAAAGGCATTGTTTCATTTCAAATATTAAAAGATTTTTGGTTTACATGAGTGATTGTGTAGATGATGAAACACCAGATTATATTGAAAATCAAGCATTTTTCAAGGAGTATATTAGAATTCAAGCATATCCCTAACCTTGAAAACATAACGGTTAAAATTAAGCATTTTCCAAACTTTCAAGACTGTACAAACCCGTTAAAATGTTAAAGAAGAAAGAAGAAGACACTAATAGACAAATAAATAGGACTTTGTGGTGTCATGGTTGGTCTGCGAGCAGGGTACAATGTGTACAATTTTTTTTTTTTGGCATATCATTGCTGTCCTTCTGATTGCCATTGCAGCTCAAACACGGCCACTGACCCCATTTCCATTGCCCTGTCTTCCTCACAGTACACCAAAGATTATTTCCACAGTCACTCAGAGCTGTTCTATTTGCATATAAAGACTTATGCTCCCCAAAAAAATCTGGCCCCTGAATTGTGCAGTCAATTATTGCTTATTGTTGCGGGAGATTCACATATGCCCGAGCATCAGGAACGTTTCAACACTCCACTGTCGTCAGCAGATGGGCGTCCACCATGGCGTAATGTTTTTACAACACAGCACACGTTACCTTGCGGGGTGAACGCGCACGTGTAGCCGCCAGTTTGGCTTGCTCAGGGAGGAGGAACATGTTATCGGCTGCATTTATCTGTACAGTGTTGTCTGCCAGTGCTGGGCCTCTGCCAGGTTCAAGGAGGAGGAAAGACAATAATGCATTGTCTTCCCCCTACTTTTAGCTCTCTCCCTTGTTCAGACACAGAAGAGGTTTGTCTGGCTGCCTCTGAAACCATCCTGTCCTCCAACCAGCAAGCCACAACAATGGCCACAATCATTTCTTCATCTCTTCTGTTTTTCCTTCTTCATTTTTTGATGTGTCATCGTGGCCTTTTTTTTTTTTTTGTCCGAATGGTCCAAATCCAAAATGGTGCTTGATACATACTCTGTTTCTGCGGCTGAAACTGAGGCATTATTTTTGGTCACGCAGTAATCCGAGGAAGGAAAAAATTCAAATGACAAATTGATGGACATCTGTTGGCTTATTTTATTTATTTATTTTTGCAGTGGCCGAGGTCAGCCTGATGGGACTGATAACAAGCAAATGAGATTAGAGGGAAGGTGTTTGCCAGGCTGTGTGACAGTCCTCTCTGTCTGTCTGCCTGCCTACTGTCCCTGTCTCACCGCAGAGCCAGTTGTTTATTAGTGTCTCTCTGAGCTTCCATGTTGGGGGTGTTTGCAGTGGTAGTTTGGTGGTGAATGGGTGGGTGGGTTGGGCGGTGAATACCATGCTGTTCTCTGACAGAGCAGGCCTATGCTCTTATTGGCAGCTTGTGACTGCAGCACTCACACACACACACGGTGTACCACATTGCATAGCTGGGTGAATCTCGCGCATGAATTCAACTATTGTGTTGCGAGGAAAATATTTTTTATCAGAACACCCGGTTGCTATTTATACCAGGACTATACAATAGCCTGCTGAAGAGTTTATTACCCTTTTAATTTGCCACCTTATGACCCCAGAGCCCCGTGAGCCTCTGGTCAGATCTGTGTCTGCTGTAAAACAAGAAAAGGCTGCTGGTTCTTGATTGCCAGTCCCGTTGTTTCAAACTAATTAATAATTAAGAAACAATGACCTAGAGGCAGCGGATTATTGTGCAATATTGTCGCAGGTGTGTGCCAACATAGCAAGATAATCCTATGCCTGTCAGTACTTATTGCTTCGATGAACCTGTTTGCAGCATCTGTGAGTTCAACTGAGAGATGTATTTAGCATCAAAATAAACTGGCTTTCCAGTTGACTACTTTATGGTTCCTAAGGTAATCTAGGCTGGGATAATGCATTGGTTTACTTCCCTAGGTCAGCTGAAAGGCTTATCAGTATCTGTCTCTGGTATAAATGTCCTTAAGTGTGAAGAAAATGCGATTTCTATCACAGACTCAACCACATTCTTGAGTAGTTTCACGAGGATGTCAACCAATGACCAGCTGATACCACTTTGTTTAAAAAAAAAAAAAGCACTAGACGATTTCTAATACCATCACTATTATACTTGCAGACTTATTAGGCTACCAGGTGTACACCGATTCATCAGTCAATGTCAGTTAATGTCAGCCACTAGAGTTTTTCCTTCACAACAGCTACTTAAGCAGTTTTATTATTTAAGCACTGAGTTTTGTCTTTTATTGTGTCACTCCACCTCAGAAGTAGCTAAATCCTGTTAAATAATTTTAAGAAACTTTTCTGTGTCCCATAACGGTGTAAATTATGGCTGAAATTATGTTCCTTATCAATTAATCTGTTGGTTATTTTTAGAATTAATCCATTAATTGTGTGGTCTATAAAATGTCAGAAAATGATTTTAAAAAATTGACTAACTAACTGATAGTGGAAGATGCTGATCACAGCTTCTTAAATCTCAAGCTGACGTTTTCAAATTCCTTGTTTTGTCTAACCAACAGTCAACAGTCCAAAATTCAAAAACACTCACTTTAAAGTGATAAAAGCTATAAATCCTCACATTTGAGAAGCTTGAACCAGCGATTGTCCAAAGTAAACTCACAGAAAACCGGTCTGATACACCTTCGGATTGTGAAGTTGTTACGGCTAACATGTTAGCAAACTATTGTCTACTTTATCTACTATCTGCTCGTCTGAGCTGATTTGCTGGAAATGGCTGCCTGTGGTTTTGTGTAGTGAGGGTTGATGAGAGGTGTGAGACTTAACCACACAGTTTAAGTCCTATCTTAATAAAAGCAATTCTATCCATCTCGTCAGTCATAGACTTTCTTGCAAGTATCACTAGTCTGGTCCCTGCTGCTGTAGTACTTGGCGGCCATGATTTTGAACTGTGACATGAGAACATTTCTTTACTGAACACAAGTTGTTGTGAAACACACTGAGTGTGTACTATATTCTGTGTTGGCTGGCAACTAGGCCTGTTCTGAACTACCTGTTCTATTTATTTATAGAGAGCCCTTAATGATCTTCAACAAAACACAGAGTACACTGGATTGAAGAGCCCTAGATTTTTGTTTTCTGGACCGTGTTGGAACACTTTAGCAGCAGGGGCAGCAAGTTCCATGATCCAATCAAGAGCGGTTAGGTGCTTGTCAGCTGCGGTGGAGAGGCTCAACAAATTACATTAAACAATAAAAGGGGAAAACAGATTTGCAGCAGTGTGGTAATGTTGAACGGGAATGTTGAACAGAAAATCATGTTGATTTAGTTATTCTTAGGAAAGAATATTGATATATAAGTTAGTTTTACATCAAATAAATTCCATGCTGCTTAACATTTTAGGAGAAATAAGTTTCATGCATTTACTATAGCCCTGTTTTTGTTTTGTTTTTTAAGTTTACTGAAAAGAAGGGAGTCAGATCGCTAACTTCTCTCACTCTCTCTTTCTATTCCTCGCCATCTCTGTCTCTCTCTCCTCCCTTTATCCCCGCTGCCTCTGCCTGGCCTGTGGAAGCAATGCAATTAGACAAACACAAACAAAGCTCTTGAAACTGCCATGGAAAATGCTGACTGTCCACTGTCCACAGTGCTGGCTGGGAGCAGCGCTAACTGCTGTTTGACGTACATCACATAAAAAAACGTTGAGCAAATGTTCTGGGTTTTTTTTGTGGCATATGATTCTTCCTTCAACTCTCCTATAAAAGCTAAATATCCGCTCAAAAACTGTAAGAATACAGGCAGCAAAGTAAAAGGCAACACAACCCAACATTCGTACTTGTGAACTAATAAACTCTCTGTACTTTATTCCATCAAATGGACTTCCTGGCATTGAAATGGAGTTCACGTCGTGCCTTTGTTTGATTGGCTCTGCTACTTTGGGTTTAATCCTGCTGGTTTGGGGAGTGTTTGAGTTGGATTACTCCATCGTTGGGCCGGGGTACTGTTTCTCTGGCTTTGACAAGATGGTGTGTGGTGGTTTGTGCACGGCTGTTTGTGTGTTTTTGTGTTTATTTTGTTTTTTTTGGGGTGTGTGTGTGTGTGTGTGTTCTCCCTCACTACCGAATCAGCTGAAACCACAGACAGCCCAACTGGAGCGCCGTCCAAATCCCTCTGCATGCAAATTAAAAACGCAACAATAAACGTGGCAAAGGAACAAGGTGGGCACGCAGGCTTTATGGCCCCCTCTACCCGCTCTCCTCCCTCTCTCCCTCTTTATGTCTCTCTCTCTCTCTTTCTCCCCCTCTCGGCCTCCTCCAAAACCCCTCCTGGGTTTGATGTGGCTTATGGGAGGAGTTGGAACAGGGGACAACCAAACTGCTGAGTTATCTCTTGCATGCAGTGTGGCGGCGTGGCTCTGCCCTCTGTGTGTATGCGTGTGTGTGTGTGTGTGTCTGTGTGCGGACCAGCAGCGCGGTGTAATCCTGTGGAAATGAAAGGTGCTGCCGCGCACTGGCCGGGAGATTACAGCGCCGCTCTGTCACGCTGCCAGGACAGACTACCCGGCTGAGCGAGTAGCCTTCTGTAACACACACACACACACACACACACACAGACACACACCTCGCTGCGTTTCCTCCTCGCTGGTTTCACTCCCCGGCCGTCCCTCCTTCTTCATCCACTCTCGTCCTTTTACAGCTCTCTTGCAGATTCACTACAGCTTCATCCCCCCACCACTCCTTTTCGCTCTCCCACACAGCACTACAGCGTGTTATTTCCCTTCACTCTTACTCACACACTCGCACACTCTGGCCCGCTGAGGTTTAGCTCGTCACGGCCTGGGAGACCACGTCACTCAACCCTTGCAGAGGCCTTCTGTCTGTGCAGTCGTGAGTTTGTCATTCAGCTCGATGAACAAACGCACATTTGAATCGCTGTAACTGTGAGAAGTTTCTATCCACTATATTTATTCCATAACATCTAACTCTTATCTTTATAGTCCTCTCGTCTATAACATTAAAGTTTGCTCTAATGTTAACCTGATCTCAATCAACCAAACCCAAGTCCTCACTCTAATAATACAAAAGTACTCACCATAAAGTAAAGAGGCCATAAAGTTTGAATCTGACTGTTCTCATTAGCGAAATAATCTGTCCGACATTCTCTCGATTGATCGATCAATCAGTTTGTTTATAAAACATCAGATAATTGTGAAAAGTGAAGATTATAATTTCCCAAGCTGATGTCTTGAAATTGCTTGTTTTGTCCAAACAAAACACGAAAAAACCACAACTTTTATAATATAGGACAAAGAACAGCAGCAGATTCCCACAACCAGACAATGTTTGGAAGTTTTGCTTAAAATTTTATTGAAATAGTTGATTAGTTATCCAAATTATGTGTCAATTAACTAATAATTTCTGCTCTATTTGAATATAACATAATATTGTTATGAATATGTCCTCATATTGATATATAATTGTGTGGCAAAATTACATGTAAATGAATGTTGGATTGAGTGAAATTACAGTGGAAACAACTTTTTGCACATGTAAAACAAAACTGTCAGCAACTTAGATTCTTTTTGTTTTTAATTACAATTTGCTTGGGATCGGTAATTTAACATAATAGCAACATTTTGCAAAACGTTAACACAGTATGATCACGTCATCAACTATGTATATCGCAACTACTTTGCACATAATTCTGCAGTTCTGCAGCTTTTACTACACCAAACAATATATAAATGAATTACAAGTGAGTTCATGCTACCTTTTGTCCTGCACTTTCAGTAATGTGTCAGTCTCTTATTGTATCTTTCAATCTTCAAGGTCAGACTCATTGTGCACCCATTGTATTGATCAAATAAAGCATTTGTGATTGTAATTGTTCAATGCTGCTCCTCAGCTCTGTCTTTCATGGCCCTCTGCTGGAGTGTTTCAAACATGGGAGTCACTTGCTTCCTCCCAAGGGTGCTGCTCAGTATGCGAGTGTGTGTCTGTGTGTGTGTGTGTGTGTGTGTGTGTGTGTGTGTGTGTGTGTGTGTGTGTGTGTGTGTGTTTCTCGTCACGTTAAATTGTTCCTTCCTGCTGCGTTGCTTGACCTTGGCTAATTCACATCTTCATCTTCAGCTGTGGCAGAAGAAAACATACTAACTGCAGGTGCAGCTATGGGGAAACAATGGGGTGTTTTGTGTGTGTACTTTTACTTTTATTTTATTTTAGTACTGGAAAGAGTTTTTGCAAAACTTTATTTAAAAAGTTTTTTTTTAATTTATATTAATCACTTAAATCATTTGAAATGGTGTTACATCTGGGTTCTTCTGTTACTCATATCTATTTAAACACCAGAAGAAGCATATTTAATGATCTCCTCTAAGGTAAAGCACTATAAAACTGGTTGCCTGTTTGAAACCAGTTTCCATACTCTTGGGCCTCTAGGCTTAAATTAGTTTTAACCACTCTTGAAACCCTTTTAGAGACAGCAGTACAAAATAAATCAATTCAGTTTTGACCTGGGACCATGCTTTACTGACCTACTCTTCTCTGTTTTTTCTCTCTGTGTCTCTCCCTCTCTAATCCTTCCTTCAGGGCTGGCTCTGTGAGCTGCTGCGTTGGAAGGAGGATCCCTCTCCAGAGAACCGGACGCTCTGGGAGAACCTCTCCATGATCCGCCGCTTCCTGAGCCTCTCCCAGATGGAGCGCGACGCCATCTATGAGCAGGAGAGCAGCTCCGGGCAGCAGCACCACAACGAGCGGCCGACGCACTTGATGCACATCTCCACTGACCAGCTACAGGTGAGCGTGACTGCATGCGTCCTGACTTTTTGCCTCTGGGCAAGGCACTGAGCCACAGGTAGCTCAGGCATCATGCTTCTCTGGAACATCAGTAAATGTTTTTATGATGCAAACACGCTCAAAACATTAAGTAGGTGTGTGTGTGTGATTTAAATAAAAATGCACAAATCTTCTGACAAAACACTGTTGACAAGTTTATAATAAAATGCACATGCAAACACAAATACAGACAAAATATGAAAATATGTAATATGCATACTTACAAATGTACATATTTATTAAATAGAATAATATTTCATACACTTTACGTGTAGGAAGCGTAGATGCATTAATACACACACACACACCAGCATGTACAAGGTTTCACTTGTGATTATGTACTGTAACCACAGTCCCCAACTCTGTTATTCATGTTAGAGCTGAAACGATAAGTTGATTAATCGATTAGTTGATCAACAGAAAGTAAATGGGCAACTATTTTGACAAAACGCCAAAACATTGGCTTATTTCAGCTTCTCAGATGGGAGGATTTGCTGCTTTTTCTTTGCCTTATGTGATGGTAAACTGAATATATTTGGGTTTTGGACTGTTGGTCGGACAAAAGAAGCAATTTGAAGAAGTCAACTTGGGATTTAGGAAATTGAAATCAGCATTTTTCACTATTTTCTGACATTTTAAAGACCAAATGATAAGTCGATAAGTCGAGATAATAATCAGTGGATGAATTGATGATGAAAATGATTGTTAGCTGCAACCTGAATTCATACAGGCTGCAGGTGAGAGACAGAAACAAACACACTGTCCTGATAAAACTCTGCTTACTGTATTTGTGCATATTTTCCTACTTTTTCTGGAGTTCTATATCAGAAACAAATAAGTAAAAAACCTAATTATTCCCCCCACACCGTTCATTTACTAATTTTCCAGGAATTTGTAATAAACAACACTCAGGAGTTGTTATGAACTCTTGTTAATTCGAAACACAGCAACACTTAAAAGTTCCTCCTTTTCAGCGAAAGCCGTTATCAAAGATATCATTAGCCTGAACTTATTTAAAAGAGCTGCTTTATAAAAGACATCTGGCAGATGAATAGAAAACAACACAGGCTCGGTTAACGGTCGAAAGATCTTAATGAAGTACAATAATACTTCTATTAAAAGTCTGAGTCACAGCTGAGTGCTTGATTAGTTATTTGGTTACTTGGAGACATGGCCAGTGTTTCACAAAGGCTGCCATTTACTGGATATAAATAAGATAATAGGATTTCTTTTACGAATCAATTTCAGCAGCAGATATGGAATGAGGGAATTTTGTGCATACTTTGCCTGCAAACAGAACAGAAATGGTTGTAGATTGATCAAATAGGATTATTTCTGATTTAATGGTGCAGTTTTACACTGTCCATAAGAGACTAGTGTTTAAATATTTTGTGCCGGTCCTTCACTAACGCGATACATTAGCCAAATTAGCTCACATTTGCTCAAAAAGAACTATCATAGCTCAGTATATTGGTACAGTAAAATCACATCTCTGGGTGCATTTATGCAGCTGGCAGACAGAGTCCCTGCAAAGTGCTGTTTTGCAAACTTCATTATGAAACACCTATTCTACAGTGTCTGACTCAGAAATGAAAATAAAAGAGCACCCATTTCGCTGGGTCAATAGGGACCACGAGTTGCCCACTCTCTCCCTCTCCAACCACACAATGAGACATTTTACGAGTAATGTGTCATGTGTTTACACTAACGGGATTCTGACGGCAGAGTGAAAGCCATCGATAGCATTCTCACACTGCAGCAAATCAGCCAGACCATCGCAACGTGAATTGTGCACAGGGAGCTTGTTTATCACTGCCTGGCAATAGAGCCTGATAAGCAGCAGAGGCTATAATAGAGAGGCCAGTTTCCCACTGTGTGTAGGGCTGATTGTGTTTTTTGAGTTCATGTGTGCATGTGTGTGTGTATCTCTACTAGTGTGTTGCTGTTGCCTCTACCCCCACAATGAGAGACAAAATCTCCCACTACCAAAAAAGGAGGAAAAAAAATCATATCTGCAGAACTGATTACATTCAATGAGATATTACATGGAAAATTCCTTCAACCAAGTGCCTGTTCTATACACAGTGGGCCCATTTTCCCTCACAACTCAATTGATTTTAATGAAAGGCCTTATTAAGGTGCCGATAAGTGCTCACTGATAACATCCCCGTCTGCTTTCTCTTCCCCTTTCTTTCCCACTGCAGGCTCAGCCACCCCAGTCACAGCAGCAGCACCAGCCCTCCCTGTCCCTTCAGCACCCCTCCCAACCCCTTTTGTCCCAGCAGCCCTTGCAGCAACAGCAGCCCACTACCGGCCCCCGGTTGCCGCCTCGCCAGCCCTCCACAGCGTCTCCAGCCGAGACGGAGGACGAGTGCAGCCGCGGAGGGAGCATCAAGTCCCGCACCTGCGGAGGGAAGATCTCCCTGGAGGCTCTGGGCATCCTGCAGAGCTTCATCCAGGACGTAGGCCTGTACCCCGACGAGGAGGCCATCCACACCCTGTCGGCCCAGCTGGACCTGCCCAAGCTCACCATCATCAAGTTCTTCCAGAACCAGCGCTTCTACGTCAATCACCCAGCCAAGGCGCTCAAGGAGCCCAATAACAACAACAACAACAACACCGCAGCCACAACCAACACCAGCACCAGCAGCAGCAGCAGCTCGGCCTTCGAGGAGGAGCTGACGGACTTCAGGGAGAGCGGAGAGCTGCTGAAGGAGCTGGACGAGAGCACGCAGACCAACAGCACCATCTTCTCCATCAAGATCGAAGAGCAGCTGGGCCGAGGAGCGGAGGCCCAGTCAGAGTTAGAACACGAGGCCAAGGAGTAGGACTCTCCCCGTCTGAACATACACTGAGAGTTTACTGCACACACAGACTGATGACTGTGCTAAATGTAACGCTCCGGCCGACACAGAACCACCACACCGCAAATAAAGAAAAGTAGTGTTTTTAATCAGTGCAGCGCCTGGACTGTATGAGGAGTGTTTATATATATCAGTTGCAGACTGACTGCAGGCTATGTGAAGTGAGTGTTCACACACTGGAAAGCCCATTTCAGACTCAAGTACTACTTTTTGGATTTTGTAAAACTTGTATTATTCACTGTAAAGACTGATGCATCATTTAAATAATCTGCACAAAAAATTATTCTAAGTATGTTGCCGTGGATATTTGCTGACTGCACTCTATGTCTGTTGTTTTACACTGACTTACTTTATCTTTTTTGAGCTACTGATTATATTTAAAAAGAAAAAAAAAGTCCCCCTGGAGTTTGCTAGGACTTTGATAGGTGTTTACGTATGTGATGTTTAACTGGATTTTTAAAAAAAGAAAAATAGCAAACGAAATCAAGGACCAAGTGGTTGACAAGGCCTTAATTATGAGGTATCGAGTCTGGAGCCTGCTGGCAGATTAGTTATTCTTTTAAAAAGCGCATAATGTGATTATGGATCACTCCAATCTCTGGAACGCGATCACCCGGCCCAGGTGAATCTCCGAGAATAGCTCAGTCTTTACATATTATTTGTTAGGGAGGAAATATAAATATATATATATAGACATTATATTGTAACTGTAAAAAAAATACAGTCTTAAAGAAACTATGCCAACAAATGCCTTGTACTATACGGCACTGCCGATGTTACATTATTTTGCAAAACCTTTGTCACTGTAACTTTCTGAATCGCCACACAGTTAGAAATGTGAATTACACCATGTTTATGTTGTCCGAACATTATTTATTTGCAGTTCATGCAGTGTTTCTGATGTAATTACTTTTTTTAAAAAGTTTATGTTACGTAGAGCTTTTTTTAAAAACTCCACCGATCTTTTTTCTATTTATAAATGTAATTTTCGATGGGCAGTAAAAACAAAAAGTGTCTTAAACGTTTTAAATGGAGAAATGTGCTTTAAAGGTTGCCTATAAAAAGTGCTGTATGTCAACCAACTCATGCTACAAGCTTCACAATTAATGTTGTATGCAATTTTTACTATCATGCAAATAAGCTTAGGTAAAATGACTAACCTATAGAACACCTTAGAAAGAAAAACATATGCAATCTGTGTGAAAATCGATGTCTGCGATGTGTCTTCCTTTGGTTAACGATCCAATTCAAAAAGCTATTCCTGTATAAATATTCTGTATAAAAGTGTTTCTTTTTTATGAGTTTATTTCAATGAGAACACCAGTTATTTTGTTACGACTGACTGTTTTATAAGTGTTTCTCGGTTCCTTTCAGCAGAAATGTTCTAACTAGAAGTGGTTATTGATTGTTAATTACACAATTAAACTGTTTGTATTGTACCACAGATTTCTTGGCATTAACTTGACCAGACTCTTTTTGACACCAGAGTGGGAGTTTCTCCTCTGGCGAACGAAAGATGAAACAATGTGAATTGTTTTTAAATCTACTGCTAAGAGATATCAGCTCCAGTGACTGACCCATTCAGCTGCAGTCACTCAACACGTTATTTGTAATAACTGTAAATATCACATCTTATGAATCATTGATTGTTTATTATTGTAAATATATTTGAAGTTTGTGCAAGAGCTCAACATTGAAATCAACGTTCTGTCGTGCCTCTTCCTCTCAAACCGACTGTACCTGGGCTCTTCTACTGCTGAGTGTATCTGAAGCACCTGTGAAATCTGAAATAAATAAATGTTAGGTGTGAACACCTGTAACAGCAAAGCCCTCTGCAGGGAGTTAAGATATAAAACAGCAGAGGTGTCCTGACCTTGCTGTGAACCCCAGGCGAGGCCAGGTGTCTGCACCTTTAGGAAATTACCCTCACCTGTTAACACCCTGAGATATGTGCCAGCCAGTCTGGGCCGGCGTTCCCTTGATGTTCTCCTCTTTTTGTCTTTTTTTCTTTCTTCTTTTTTTCATGAATAAAAAGCCAGAGTGTAACATTGTGTGTGTTCAGAGGAAAAGAAAATCACACAAAACAGATCATACAGAAGTGTCAGACACTCTCAGGGGGGGTTGGGGATTCAGAGTTTGGTTAGAGGTGGAGATCAGAAGGTGCACCAAAAAAAACAACACATGACAAAGTAGAGAGGCACCATTAAGCTTTATTATTTCCTCATTTTGACTTTACAAGTGACTTACTCACTGACAAACAGAGGTGAAGGCACCAGCAAACAACAGGAACTCCAGCGTAATACTCCTCCTCATCACTGTTTTCACAAGGATCAGCCATGTTTGCCTCAGCCTTAGAAAAGGTTTTTCCACACAGATGGCTAATGCTTTTCTATAACAGTGGTTGTCGATCTTGGAGGTGGTCACAAGAATATTTGTGGAATGATTTCTGGGGGGGGGGAATTTAAAAGAAAAAAGTTTTTAATTCTATAATTAAGTTTAAAAGAAAAATCCCAAAAAAGCAGTTAGGGAATACAAAATAAACCCCACTGTCCACATGCAGCTGTAAAGGAGGTTTTTTTTTTGTTTTTTTTTAAGCAGACATGGCTTAATTTTAGTGGATCACGAGATGAAAAAGGATCACAACCGCTGTTAGCTCCAGTTTTTGTGCTGGAGTTTCGCCACGGGTGGGTATCATGGGTGATTGCTCAGAGAAGACTGGAAAGCACAGAACAGTTTTTAAACTCCGTCTCCATTAGGCTGTTCGCCGGCTCTCCACGGCATCAAACACACTTCAAAGACTTTCCCCAGATGTCAAAATAGAAATCATAATTACGACAAGAATGGTGACTGATGAATCACTGACTCTGTTACCCCGGGCTTCTTCATGCTGTTGCTTATTTTAAAAATTAGCAGGCTACACTAGACGAGTTTCCCAGAAAGCATTCATAGATGATGCTACATACACGCTGCGGTACGTCAATTTGGGGAGAAAAAAAAAAGAAAAAGGCCAAGCAGATCAGTATCTTCTTGTGATATTTGTAGAAATTTTCAATGTCAAATAAATACTTTCCACATAAAGGCTCCAGTTGACGCTCATGGCTTGCTGAGGGTTGGCTGGAGTTACTGAGGTCGAACTGCCAAATAAAGGTTATTTTGAACCCAGTTAGACTCTCGGATATGTATTTTGAAAATATTAAGGTGTCAGACGAAGGCACCTAACTGTAAGTAAATAGAGGATCTGCATTTCATATAATCCATTAATGGGATAAGTTTAAAGTGAAATAATTTATATCCTTGCAAATTAAAAAAAGAACTTTGCCTCATATTTCGTAAAAATTAGCATTGGAGGCAATACTGCAATATAAAAATATTTCATTACAAGTAAATTCCTGCATTCAAAATGTCACCTAAGAAAAAGAATGTAAGTTTTATTAGAGAAAAAAGGAATATGAGTGATACATTATTATACATTATATTATTGCATTATTAATACTGATGCATTAATGTGGAAGTAACATTTTAACTTTAGCGGGTCACAGTGGAGCTATTTTATACACTTTTGGGTAGTTTAATCTATAATACATCATATTTTATAAACTCAACATATGTTTTGTCAGTCAACAGTGCACATTAACACTTCTCAGACAATTTGAAGGAATACTGGAGAAACGGGGGATTGGTGCTTTATGAATGCAGATTTCAAGTGAGCATCATATTTGTGTGTGTTTTTTCCCAGTGTTTTTCATCACTTAACAACTCTGAAAAAGGTGGTCTGAAACTCGTAGCTCTGCCAGACTGTCAAGTGTCTTACTGTTAGGCACACCAGGAGAGGAACGGCTCACAACTTGGCTCAGTCCCTCACAGTTTTCTGTTATATAATCCGTCACATGTGATACTTAAGCCAGCGTTAGCACTCATCAGCCTAATATACAACATTCGACAGTTGAAAAAAATCCTGAGAATTTTAGAGAATCATGAGGACGTATAATTTTATTTCTGGTAGCTGAGGACTGACTTACTCTTTCTATTGTAAGATAGTAGTCAACAGAACATCTGTGAAAAGTGGGGAGTGATATAAAACATGTGCTGAGGTGCAGAAGAACTACAAATACCAGGTCAAACATTTTGTCCTCGTGGGAGATATTTGTCCCAATATGTGATGAAGAGCATAAACTTCTCCCCAAACGAGAGAAGAATCTACAGTCTGATGATATGTGATCAATTATAAGATCCACAGCTGTTCATTTTTCTTTTTGTTCTTTTCTGGCTGTGTATGTAGGGTTCATTACTTGAGTTTTTTTCTCTTTAAAATTCATATTTATTATTTTTATTATCAACAAAACAATAATTAAAAAAAGGATAATACTAAAATATGAGTGAAAAATTTTAAAAATACAAATTGCAGGTGATTTGTGCTTTCTCCATATTTTTCTTTTCATTGTTTTACCCTAGAGGCCCTTTGTGAGCCTTCAATGTTGCAAGCAGATCTTGTTTATTGTGGTGATTAGTGCCCTCATGCAATGGGAATCACAACAACTTTGAGATGTGTGGGAAATAATTAATGCAGTTGAATCACAGGAAAAAAATCAGTTCTACACTGTAAGTAGGACCAAGTCAGAGAGGTCACAGCTTAATGTAACACACACACACACAGAAAATGTTTCACACACACAATGTATCAAACAGTACAAGATGAGTCAGAATAGTGAAGGAGATGACGGCTGGAGGAACATTGAACCATAAAATACCAAGTGTACTCTGTTTTTAAAAAAATACAGAAGCACCTGCAGTCAGATACTATTATTTACTGATCTGAAACATTGGGTTTATGGGAACTAGAAGGGACTCTAGAATATGACGCAGTCATCCACAGTTATACTGTTATTTATTGAATCTGAAACATTGGGCCTACGAGAATCCAGAATATGACACAATTAGTTACTAGATGAGGGGAAAATAATGGTGTCAGGACGAAAACAACCTGTCCATCAAGTCAAGGTCAACGGGTGGCGCCATGTATTTGGCTCCACAACAGGAGGAGAAAAGGAGGGGTGAGAGAAGTGTATAAAAGTGAAGATCTGTACACTGTATAGTCAGTCGCTCCATGGAAGGACTCGTGTTTGCTGTAATTTGTTGATTCTGCAGTAAACTCTATTCACATCTGAACTCATCTTGACTCAGTTGTTTTTATTGAAGTTTATTAGTTTATTACAAGTGTGGTGAAGATCTGAAGACCATCTGGCCCATCTTTGAGATTTTTATTCCACAGATGCACTGGGAAATAAAATCAGTGTGAAAACAGGTTGAAACTGACCTGGTCTTGATAAAGAATTTTGGCATTTTTCAATGAAAATTGGTAAAAATGAAACTAAAAACGAAAATAAAAAATGAAATTGAACTTGAATCCACTAAGGCTCATTTGTAGTGGCCATCATACTAATTTTCAGTACTACAATGCTGAAGTGTATGAAATTTGAAAATTCCTTCCTTTGGCGCCATCTAGTGGTCGCATCAAGAATGTTCCAACATGGGAACCAAGAAAGATGCTGCTGAAAGCAACACAAGAGCTGTGTCTCAATTCAGGGGCCGCATCCTTCTAAGGACGCAGTTTACGAAGGCGCGGACTTCGTAGACCACGAAGGCCAAACCGAGCTTTGTTAAATAAGACGGTCTGGTCTATGGAGGATTTCCTATATGTGTCATCAGCTTTATGAAGTGCTGCTCCTGTCGTCTAGCAACCCTGACAGCTGCTGTTGAGGTTTGAGGTTTTTAAGGCCACTTGGTTTTTTTAACATTCGTATCGTTAGCTATTCGAGTGAGTTGTAAACCTGCTCGGTACGTGATGAATCTTGGGATAGGTTGGGCCGCTTAGGATCCAGCCGTAGGATCCTCCAGCTTTGGGCAAAGAAGGCCGCATTTCTCGGACGCATTTGAAGGAGACTTCGAATTGGAACGGCCTTGTCGCGCCACATGTGACACATTCAGTCTTCAAATGAAGCCTTCGAAGGATGCGGCCCCTGAATTGAGACAGAGCCATAGACTGCGTCATTGTTTCACTCTTCTACAAACAAAACTTTTCTGTGACAACCAACTGAACACGGTGCAACGCTCAGCGAAGTTCAGACGCTGTTGAGACGTAATCTGCCAACAAAGCAGAAGATTATTTTTGTAGTTTCGGGGATCCCTTTTTTTGTATGTCTCGTGTCAAAGGTTACAGGACAAGATACAAACAAAAACAAGGTGCTGCTTGGCACGAATTCAGTTGGAGAAAGTCGTAGGTTGCCTATTTACGCAATGTTGCAAGCTACTCGCTCTCAAGCTAGCATCAAGCAAGCTAGCAGGTGGCTTGCGCGTTAGCAAACACAGGAACGAGGATTTGTTCTCTTCCACAGGGTCTTCACCCGTATGCTATCAGGATAATTTGAAAAATTCTATCATGACATAAAAATTCGACACATATGAACTTTAAGGAATAGGCTGTTTTGCTACTTAACATAAATTGTCCATCGTGCCATGAACTGATTAAAGTTCTGGGCTACTTTTTCCATTCTCAATGCATTTGTTTGGATTCACACTTTACATTTGACAGTATATGAAACACATCATTGTAAGGCAGTAAGAAACCCTAAACATGGCAGTGCCCGGGCCAAACTCATGAACTGGTTGTTATCTCTCTGTCAGCACCAACACTGACACAGCAATGAGTGCATGTGCTGCATTTAAAGGCCCGAAAGAGATTTATTGGGCAGCACCTTCGTTATGTTTCTGCTACGTTTAGCTCCAGATTAATAGGGACGTTACACTCAGGTTGCTGCAGCACAACATCGGCAGGTCTGGCTCGTGTAGGGGAGTCCTCAGTGCCTACCCATGAGCCCTTGGGACTGCGCAGTAAATCAAACAGGAAATGCAGCAGAAAGCCTAATAAAGTTATTCTAATGATAGCAATCTCCGCGGAATCACCCCGACGTAAATCGGAAACCTCTCTCTCTCGCTCGCTCTCTCTTCTGCCGAGCTGCTTGGTAAAATCCAAACATTTTCAAAAAATAAACCAAACATGGATTCTCAACCTCCAAATGTGGAGAAGCGGAAACAGAAGGTTAGAGGTGTGGAAATTAATAACATTAATCAATGAGTTGCTTTCCACCCTCCTCTCTTGCTCTTTGCCTTCTGGTTTTGAGGAGACAAGATTAAACACGAACCAACTCAGGGGGGATTGAAACCGTCCTTCTGATCACATTAATTCAGCAACATCACTCTCACATGAATATGTATGCTGATTTCTGGGGGAAAAAATGGCACATTCCCTTGTTTTATCCTGATTATTAACACTTATTAATTTTCAGTATGATGCCCAACATTTCCAGTCAGGTGAGTCCCGTAACTCCAGCAGGCCTCATGTCGCCAAAAGTTTGTGGATATCACCTTGAGCTGCAAAGTCAGGGGCCTTTAGCTGGTTTTAGGCAGTCTCAGCTGTTAAGTATTACATTCCAGGTCTTGTATTCATGTTTTGGGCTGACACCTCTGGCTGCCCTTTTATTCCGTCTCAGACATAACAGCTTTTGTTTGAAGTCAGTAGGCAGACAAAACAACGCAGCCGTGGCTCCACAGCACTCAGACCTTCCACCTCTGTTTACAATTCAAGCATCTCAAGCGTAATATTGTGAAATGGACAGATGGATCTGCTGAGCTTCCAAAGAATTCTGTTATCATCAAAGTTTGTGCCAAAGCCTCCTGTCCATTCACTCGGCTGTGTGTTTAAAGCCACAGAAATAGATTTCTCAATCAATATTAGTCTTTTTTTTAAATCTATTTTTCCTGGAAAAGAATGTTGCAATGATTTTTACGAAGCAAGGACTTTATAAAGGGGATGTTAGTTCGGGCAAAAGCAGAATCAGTCCAGAATGAGCTAAAATATTAATAAATGTTGGTTTTGTGGCCTTTTCGTCTCATGGCGAGGAATTATACTTAACTGTTGTGCAGCCTGCAGTGAGAGCGAGAGAGAGAAAAATTACAGTGAAAATCAGCTCATCTCTATTTATTGAGTCTGCGGCCTGTTGTTCATTTTCTAGGAATTTAGCTGAAGTGGCCTCTTGTTATTTGAAGTACTAATTGAACCCATTTTCCTTTTCCAAACCTGTCTTACCACTTTCATTTTAAAGCAATAACTCATCGATGAACAACACCACTCAGCAGACGCCACTTGTCACGATGGTTCCACTTATGCATTGACCAAAACAGACTCAACAGGGAAAGTTGCATCACAGATTTTCAGGCCGTCGGCGCGTCAAAGTGCCTCGCCACTTATCAGTCTGAATTGTGTATAATATATTCAGTTTTGGGCAGTTTTTAAAACCAGAGAGCTGAAAGCATCTCAGCAGATAAACTGGTGGATTTAAGGTATGTGCATTTTCACAAAATTTGGCAGTTTTTGGACTTTTTCACAAACCTGTCCCTGGAGGCCTTTCCAATAAAATTCCCAAACAAGAAGGAGAAGAATCCCATTCAGTCTTTGTCTTTGATATTCCTAAATGTCCTTAAACCATGTAGAACCTTTGCAATATTTGAACCTTATTGAACTTAATTCAGTGGATTTAAGTAAAGCATGGTCGCATCTGTGTCAGTGTTTGTAGATGTGAGTTGTGATCTTCCAATCATGGGGATGCTGATCCAGGAGAAGTTGACACGTCCTGGTCGGCAATCTGCATGGGAGCTGAGGTGCGGATATTTCATTCAGGCACTTCTTTCCTCTGATCATAATTGCACAGCGACAGATGGGCAATGGTGGAGCACGCAAGTATACAGCATGCATAGAAATGTGCTCATAGCTCTGAACAGAAACAGCTTTAAAGCACTCAGGTGTGGGTTGTTTTTTTTTTGACACCTTTTCTTGCCTACGTAACACCTACTTCTTCACAGCCGGGACAGAGTTGCATAAAAATGGTCATAAGTTCCAGGAAAGATGCAAGTTTGAGATTTGAATAGTTGTAAATCTTTGCTATTACAGGTGAATGATGGAAATTGTGGCCATTTTTTGAATCAGAGAGCTTCTCTACCGAGATAATGGAGCAGTTGCGAGGCCTCTTGCCACCTTTCCCTCCTCGACAAGTAAGCATCAAGAGAAAAAAAGGGAGAACGGAGAAGAAGCGGTTAAATTGCCTTAACAGCTGTGCAGGGTATGAATAACTCGTTAGCTGTGTGCATTTTAAGTCATCAAATCCCAACCCCCCCCCCACCTACCCCTCATTTGCAAAGGGGACAGGAGGGAGGTGCTAATTAAAGTGATAAAGAGAACAAATCTTATCAAATCTGGTGCTGGATTTTTTTTTTTTTAGAGGGTGGGGTGGAGGTGTTGGTGTATGTGGAGGGAAAAAAAACCGCAGGGTTACATCTGTATTCTCAAACACTCAGGGAAGGTGCTATTTCATGTTTAATTAATTAAGCAGTCTCTTTAACTGTATCTTGACAAATGCGATGCCAATTAGATAGTGAGGAAGAAATTGTTTATTGCTAATTAATGGCTGATTTCAGGGGAAAAGAAGTTAAATCCTCTGGTATCATACCTTTTCCTAAATGTTACAATGCATAAATGAGCATCTACCTCCGACTCCGCATCACAACTCAACTTCCTGTTGGATGAATGGATGGAAGCGGGAGGAAAGAAGCTTGAGGTTTTCATCTCTCTGATACGGATACAGTCCGCCTTTACAAACTCATGTTGTGCACCAGACCTTTATTTTAGATTCTTGAGGAGATCGCAACATTTTCATAGATCTACCGCTTGTGTCAGATTGAATCTTGGGGGAATCTGTAGAGAAAGATGCATGAAACATGTAGACTATTGTCATGTGATCTACATCTGCAGCTTAAAAACTGCAAGGGAGTTGAAAGGGATCAAGCAAATATAGACAATGATGTGATATTGTAACATAGTGTGAGACATAGAGACCTAATGGGAATACTAAGAGAAGGAAAAGAGTTAGATTAAGTTAGATGAACCCCAGCTAGGGTCAGGGGTCACATTGTGGTTTGTCAGCTCCAGTGTGCCACACATTGCATTTGCAGCAGAGCCCCTTGTGGCCAGTGAGGATACTGCAACATTTTAAAAGCAGAAACACAAGAGTATTGACAAATCGGGTGAGAATCAGTCAGATTAAATCACTTCATGAGTTTGTTTTAATGACACTGGTGACATAAATACATAGGACCTAATGTTCAGGTCATATATGAGGCAGCAGAAAAACAATATACTTTCTTCTCTTTCAGTCTCCATGTGCATTCGGGCAGCTGAGAGGTGGATGGTGGGATTGTAGCACTGAAGCAAGGTAAAGTTCTTGTTCATGTATCGCCAGTTCACTTATCTGTTCCAATTAATCTGTTTTGTTTTCAGAAAATAACTCTTGTATCTGTGTTTTGTGTCTTCAACCTTGGTGTGTTTCCCATTGTGTGCATGCAGAGCTCGAAGTCGTGAACTGCTGAGAGGTACATGTCCAACCAAAGAGAAGAAAAAGCTAAAAATGTATACTTGTAAAGCTATAAATGTCTGCGACCTTCATGGGTTCACAGGACGACAGTGCAACTTATTTTGGTCAAATAAGATTTTTCTCGATTCTAATGCTGCAACCACACATTTCTAGAAAAGTCTTGAAACAAGCTGACTGATATTGGAAACAGGTCAAAACGTTGGATCCGGGTTGGTAAGTTTTATTTTTAGGACTTTTTAGGATTCAGAAACTTCTTGGTGTTTTGCAGCGTGTTTATTTACAGCCTAAGTTGTTGCAGTTGTGACAGCTCTACTCTGCAGCAACTGATTACTATACAAGCATGCTTTTGTGTCTCTGTTTGGGTTTACACCACATCACATCATTTAGTTTACGTGCAATCTGATGGTTTGCGTCACAGAATGAACAAGCAGATTGTTTCTAGTTCTACATTCATGATGACTTGTCTGATATTGTAGATTCTGGCATCGTCTAATTGAATCACCTAATGACTGAGGACCTGCAGCTGTGAGACGGTGGGTGGGGTCAGCTGTATAAATTCAGACTGCAAACAGACACGAAGCTGCCACTTCAACAGACAGATGAACCCAGCCGTGTTGTAGCGACTACAATCAAAGAAAAAATTGCTGCTGAGAGGCTAAGTAGGCTCTTCACTGTGATGCGTTAATACAAAAACATGCCCAAACAAGTCCAGATACATTTTATGATGCACCGACAAGTAATGTTGTACGAGAATAATTGTACCAAAAATGTGACGGTCAACAGAAAATAAAGGAGCCCTACTCACCCTCTTTGTCTAAATCCCGCCATCCAAGTGGCGTAAATAACGCGAAACCACACCCATGTGCCAATTACCGCAAGTGATAGTAACCAAAAGAACGTGTGCAGCCTAAACAATTGATAAACAACACAGGCTAAATGCATTTTGGCTCCTTCAAGTGTTACAGAATCCATGTCTGACAAGGGTTTTGGTTTGGATTTTCAAAGTGTTGATTGTTTCTTTAAATTGACTGATTTCTCATTGAATTTTAACATTTCTAAGAATGAAGTGGCTTCATTAAAGTTAGCACATTTGTATCAAATGTTTTAATCAACCTGCAACAAGGATTTTAATCTTTGCAAACCTTTCATCCATCCATCCATTTTCTATACCGCTTATCCTCTTAGAGGGTCGCGGGGGGGCTGGAGCCAATCCCAGCTGACATAGGGCAAGAGGCGGGGTACACCCAGGACTGGTCGCCAGTCAATCACAGGGCTGACACAGAGAGACAGACCTACGGACAATTTAGAATCACCAATTAACCTAACTTGCATGTCTTTGGATGGTGGGAGGAAGCCGGAGTGCCCGGAGAGAACATGCAAACTCCACACAGAAGGACCCCAGCCGGCCGGCGGGTGCGAACCCAGAACCCTCTTGCTGTGAGGGTTCTGGGTGCCACCTTTCGTGAAACCTTTCAGTTTCTTCCAAATCCATATAAGTTGTGTGTCATGAGACTAACCTAATACTAAAGCAGGCCTGACCTCTGTGTTCACGCCAATTTTCACAGCATTCAGATCCCACGACACCACAGTACTGAAGTCATAAAAAATGCCTTTTGTTCCTCAACACTTCCTCCCATTGAAACCACTTGTGAATTATCATTTTCTCAGGGAATACAGTCTGCCGTCATCTTTCAATTACCGTATGCCAGAGTGAGTAAAATAGCAACATGACACACTCTCTTTGGCAACAGAGCAACTTTTCTGTGTCGGGTTGGTAGGAACATT